>JAQMYI010000007.1:27012757-27030020 GCA_030014275.1 Clariallabes melas
ACACACACACACACACACACACACACACACACACACACACACACACACACACACACACACACACACAAAAAAAAAACATTTTACTTCCTCATGGTGTGGTGTATTAGATTATTTTGAACCCGGGGCAAAGTTTAATTAAATTAAAGTCAGGTTTGAGGCTCAGGTCTCGGTGTTCAGAACGAGACACAATAATCAAAGAGTTTCTTAGGATTTTCTGATTGGAGATGTCTAAACTAGTGTATGTTTGGCTGTATGTTCCGTGTGTATCTGAGTTTTATACATAGTCTGTGTGTTATTATAATAGGCTATTGAACGAAACATATGCAATATTTATCGTTTAATGAATAAATGACAACACTAGCCTATTTATCATGTATATCATATAATGCTTGCTCATGTAATGGTATTATTAACAGTAACTACCCTAAATAAATGAATCAGAAGATGATGCTTTAGTTTTATTAGCCTCCTAGACTTTTACTAATAATCACATTCAATTCATAAACTACCATAGAAATAAAACTTCCGGTTTTTGCTGTTTTAATAAATGTTGCATTTTTTATACATTTTCTTGTATAGTGTACGTTTTAGATAATTTCCTCGAACTTAGTGGTCCTTTAAATCTAATTATGCATGTAAAAATATTTTTAAGGTTTCCCCTGGAAAAATATGCAGTAAACATGCAAAAGATGGGACCCTTGACTGGTCGACTGATACAGTTTGCTAAAGAAAAATGCTGTTTAGTATGTCGTTATGTCAGAGATCAATCTTAATAAAATTAATAAAATTAATAACACTATTCATGTTTTCACGTGAGTAACACGTAAAGATTGGTTTCAACATGTTAGTTTGGGAAATTGTGACATCATGGGATTAAACATGAAAAAAGAGACTTTTTACAAAAAAATATCATGTATGCAAGAAAATTTTAAATCACTTACAAAAATTTATCAAAGTCATTCAAGAATCAGGTGTGAAATTTCATTGTAATGTAAAAAAAAAAAGGGGGGGGGGACATGAAAAAGAGTGAATCGTCAAAAATCAGATGAAAAAAAAATCATGTAAAATAAACGCAAAGAAAACACAAATTACAAACGAAAAATGTTGACTTGTTTAGAAAATAAATGTGTAAATTTTAAGCATTATCTTTCGGCTTTTCCTTCTTTATTTTCCCTCAGTAGTGTATAAAACTGTACACAAATTCAATTTCACTTCTAATGAAATTTTACTTCTAGAAGTTAATAAGCACAACGCTGGCCAATGGTGACTCAGTGATTAAGGCTTTGCATTAGTGATCAGAAGGTTGGGCATTGCCCCTGTTGGACCCTTGAGCGAGGTCCCTAACCGGCTACTCTCCTCCAGGAACACTGTGTCATGGCTGACCACAAACTCAAAAAGGAATTACACTGTGCTGTATTGCATTTGTAACAAAATCTAATTTAAAAAATTGCACCTTACAAAATGAACATAACCATTATGTACAGTACTTGAAGGCGTGAAGCACGTGACACATTCCTACCTAACGCAGGAACCTGAGAGCTGGTCTAGAAATAGAACGTGTACATGAAGCTGCTCTAGAGTGTTGCTGTGTTTACAGAGTCTGATGGTTTTGGGGATGCTATAGTAGGCTGTGGGTGCTGTTTGGACTGGTACTACTTTCAGACATGATGTCATGTGCGTGTTTTTACAACAGGTCGTGTTGCACAGCTGCGGCCTTGCATGGAACGGGTGGGAAAAATAGAAAAGGAAGAGGAAAAAAGCAGTGCAGCACTGCAGGGGCTGAACACACACACACACACACACACACACACAGGGTCTGCATCACAGCAGAACAAATGCAAACCAGCCACAGGCATCATGCATCTCTCTCTCTCTCTCTCTCTCTCTCTCTCTGATTGGTTATGAAGGGCAATTAGTTGGAAAAAGGTGGCTGTATGTTTATACATCACTGTCTCCATGTGTCAGGACAAATTATTCTCAGCAAAGCCAGTCTCCACCTCGTATAAATCTTTCCTCCTACGCTACCGATGGACAATTATTCTAAAAAAAAAAAAAAAAGAAAAGAAAGAAAAGAAAAGTTTGCATGAAAACAAGGAGCACTCGAGGATGATTAGTCTGACAGGCTGGAAGGTTAAGTGAGCTCGGATCACAGGGGAATGGAGACCTCTTCTGAAATACTACTGCTGGTGATTTGATTAAATTCGGCTTCTGCGATTTCTCACAACAAACACCGGACTCACTTTAAAATATTAAATTGTTTGGGTATTTGGTTACAATATTAGCATGTACGGCATTTGTATTTTCCAAATTCTAAACAGTGTCTGAAAAGAAGTTTTTTGGAAAGCCATACAGGAATAAAACCATCAGTGTTATCCTGATCATCCTGACAACTTTCCCCGAAGTGCTTTATTCCTTAAACCACTGCGATCTGCCGACTTATTAAAGAACGACGCTTTGTATACACGTTATGCATTTACTCACGTTATAGCAGAAACAGTCGTTCCCTCACCAGCCACCACCTGTCATAGAGAAACTTTAATTAAACATGCTAAAGGGAAACTTTTGTCCTAAAGATGTCATAAAACTTACACCTTACTACCAATGTGGATTCTTGTAAAAAAATATATATATATAATAATAATAATAATAATAATAATAGGGGATGTCTGTCTCCCTTTAGCTTATAATTATGGGAAGAGACGTAACATAAGTTCAGGCTGGATGCCGGGATGCCTGGATGTGTGGGATTCCACATGGTTCAATGTCTGGAACACTGCTGGATTAGAAATCACTGGTAACCCTGTAAATAAATACAGAAGGGCATGGTCTTTCTTTCCACTGACAAGTTTTTTAGGCGTGTGTGAATCTTTTGTTGGACACAAACACAATTCCTGTGTCTTTTTTATTTATTTTTTTTAAACAGGAGTGTCCCCAGCCTTGGAGTAATAGACGTCTTATAAAAACCATTCCCCGTCCTCATGTGCTGTTGCTCCAGTTGCTGCGGCTCCGGAGCGCCGTTACGGCCATTCTGTCTATTGAAAACGTATTAAAGCGTCCGTCTTCTTAAAAAGTCTTACTTCACCCTCGTGTCTTACTGCACACGCCCACGTGTCCTCAATAACTCTGGGGATTTATTGGCCATGGGACGTTAACGATCCAAATAAATATATATATATGGCATAAATCCTATTTGTTGTTGTGTTGTAACAGCATTTTCATTGACAACAACGCCTGAGAGTGACATGTTTTTTTATTTGGGGTCTTCAATGTCTTCAATAAATCATTACAAACAAATGAAAATCATAGTTAATAAAATAGTTTGTTATTGTCAAAGCTTTTGGCATCTTTATGAGAAAAGTCATTCTTGGTGTTATAGTGTTTATATCTCAATATTTATTTTTTTAAAAATCTATATTTACATCAGTTTATGAAATGATTTTGTTTATATAGATCTTTTCATGATTATTATGGATATTTTTACATGATTATCCAGAGTATGGACTGAACATAACATACTTTTTATTTAATTTTATTATTATCATTTTTACAAATTATTACAAATTATTGATAGCACTGTTTCACTGTTAACTCTTAATAATATTAAGAAGAAGAAGAAGGTTCAACATGACCCTGTTGTTATATTACTAAAAAAAAAATTTTTTTCATTTTGAGAATTAATTTCATTTGATCATTGTCATAGTTTTCCCCCTTATTCATTAATTTATTCTCTACTTTGGTCTCCTTATAAATAGATTCATTAAAATCTATTTAGAGGGGTTTTATTTCCCCTCTACAGCTGGTTTTCTGATTAACTGCATCTGTTGCATGCTTTCAGATTATAAGTCTTCAACTGTCTAACAGAAATCTTCCTTTATTGTATAATCATAATAAAAATTTAATGAATGATTTAACTCAAATCATGAGGTTAAAGCCTTGAGGAGGAACGACATCATATGTATCATATATAAAGCATAATGTAAACTATCGCTTAGGTACTGTGACACCAACATAAAACATAACTTTTATTATTTAATTAATACATCTTTTATACTTAGCAAAGCATTATAAGAGGACAAATAAAATTATTTATTACTTCAATCTTACATCTGCATGATGAAAAGATGAAATGTATTGTGTAAATAGGAAAAAGGAAAAGGAAAGGGAAATATAAATATAAATGTGAACAGAAGTTAAGTGGAAAATTGAAATGTAAATGGAAATCATAAATGTAAAAAGGTGGAGAAAGTGAAAATGAAAAGAAAAAAGGAAACATTAGTGGAAATAGTAAATAAAAAATTGGAAGTGAAAAACAAAAAATAGAAAGAGAAAATGGGAGTGGAAACAGAAAAGAAAAAAAGGGAAACGGGAAATCGGAAAGAGGAATGGGAATAAAACTTAGGAAATATATGTTCTAAAAATTTATGTTCTAAATTTTTTTTGCCTGCTTGATTCCTTTCTGCTTGATTCCTTCCTGAAGATCATATACAGAAGACATTTTTTGGTGTTTCTTGACTTTTACTGCCTTCTTCAACATTTTTTTCAACAATTTTCCATTAGGTTTAGATCTGGAGATGGCCCAGGCCATAGCACCAAAAGCTGAATACCATTGTCACACAGACAGTTTTTCACGGATTTTGTCATGTGGCATGGGTCTCCATGTGGCTGAAAGATGGTCGTTTCATGGAAGTCAAGACAGAAGGGGAATTTTTCCCTTAATATTTAAGTATTTCATAGAATTGGCAGTTTGTTTTTAATACCTTTGGCGATAGCTAGCTAGCTAGCTAGCTAGATAGTATGGGTATGGTATATGTTGGTATATGTGTAGATATGCTAATGTGTGTCAAAATGACACAAAGAGAAAAAAACTGTTATAAGGAATACAGTGGTTGTGATCTCGCTGGTTGAAATCCACTAACACACACTAACACACTATCACAACTCTTGAATTTCTCTTGACCCTAAAAAAAGGAGATGATGTGCTGGATCGCAAGACAGTTTTAAGCTTATAAGCTCATGGTTTTTCCACAGCTGTCCTCATCTGGATCAATGGGTGTCATTGTGAACCCCTGTGACTGTCCAGAACGCTTCATCTGCCTCAGCCATGACCTTTACTCACAGCGATCGTCAATGAAACGACTTCTTCTTCTTCTAGTAAATATAGGCTCGACTATTTGTGTTTTGCCAGAACAACATTGACAGATCCGGTACAGACGGCAGGATGATCGTCAGTCAGCTAGTTTATCTCAGGGTCTCGTGGCCAAGCCTGCGGGTTGCTATCTTTTGAAAACTTTAATTTAGCGTAACCCAAGATATACAATCCGATCCATTGTTGGGTTGTGGTCGTCTTCAGAAAAATATGAGGAAGACAAACGGCACACTTCTGTGTCATGAAAGCATGGCTTTACGCTAGATCTAAATGTGACCTAGTCTCATTTTAACAGCGAGTGCAGAGGTGCTGGAGGGACTGCCCGCGGCTGAACCCTGCTCTCCATCAGCACTCGACATGCTTAACATCACACACATCTCCTCCTGGCCTGTGAGCAACACTTCCCTGGAAATAAACAGCAGTAATTACCCTTCAAACTCCAGGTCCATTAGAATGCTGGGATGAAGCGCAGGCCCTGCTCCGTCCTGGCTCGCTCCTCCGCGCCTACGCCTGCGCCTGAAACACACACCACTCATTCATGCTTCATCTTAAACTGCAGGTTTGATCTCATTTCAGCGCTGTGATTATTTGGAGTGGCTCCGATGGCGTGCGTGGTACTGCGGCCCTGTTCTGCAATAACTGTTTGCTCACGTCAGTGAGTGTGTGAGTGTGTGTGTGTCACTCCCCCACATTTGTTTACAAGACAATTAGACCCCATCCAGTGCTTATTTAAGGTCAGTTGACGAGGCAATCAAAATGTTTGCACGGCCGCCGTGTAATTTAGAGTCTAATTGTGTCATTTCTGATGGGTTTCACAGTTCACACCCGCAGTCTACACACGATTGTGAGTACATTTTCTGGATTTGTGTGATATTCTGTGGCGTCTGATTTATATGTTATATCTCTCACACTCATCGTCTATACCGCTTTATCCTGTATACAGCGTGGGACCCTGGAGTCTATCCCTGGACACTTAGGGCACCTAAACAGGGTGCCAATCCATCGCAGTTATATGTTATATGTTATATGTACTTCCCAAGTGCACATTCTGTTATCTTTTATAAACAGACATCATGGTTCATTTTCATCCTTTACAAATCATCTATATATATATATATATATATATATATAAAAACTAGTTAGAGGATATTTTAGGAAAGATCTGGGATCCGGGGTAGTTCTGAGAGAAAGGCCCTCAGTTGCTCAGATTTAAATAAATGAGACAGAATGTAAGTCGCTCTGGATAAGGGCGTCAAATGTAAAAGAATCAGATGAGTTACTGTGACCTCACTGATATTTCTACCACACCACATCCCGTAGTGTACTATTGTCAGCAAAAACACAGCATTGGTGCATTTTTTGTTATACATATAATACAGAAAATGCGTGTGCCAAAGAAGCTACTTCTAAAGTTTCTGTAACATGGAAATGACCAATCTTGCTTCCCTAAAAATTTTAAGTTGCCGTTTTGGAGAGATTTTATACGTGCCCCAAAAAAGAGCCAATTTTCAGCGTTATACTGTCTTGTTTCAGACAATAATCATTTAAAATGCAAATTATTCAGATTTCTTTATGAGTATTGATACTAAAATTAGTATAAGCTTCAAGAAGCATATGACCCGTAAACATTGATGCTTAAATGAGAGCATTCTTTGCAAAATTAAGGATTTTCTCCCCAAAAAATCTGTAGTGTCTGTAACCATGTCAAATTCATGTTGCAATATCTTAACAAATTTGCATTTTAGAATAATACAATCAGGTTTATGTCTTTTCATGTGAAATCTAATATGGCTAAGTTTCATCTGAATGGCAATTAAGATCATTGAAAGATTTACATAAAAAAAAGTTAAGGACACTACAGACATAAAAGGGCATGAAATTTTATATAGCAAATGTGTTAAACAGTCCTTCCTTCAGCAGCATCTTTTACTTTCTCTCTCCCAAGAAACTGCGACTGTCCTTAAGATATCGGAAAATGTACAGCTTTGCCCCTGACACTGACGACTCCTTTATAAAAATGTTAAACAAGTATCTCAATGATAACACATTTTTTAATCTGTTCCCTGTAAACATGCCATCACTATAGAAACAATAATATATTAGTACCAGTGCATGATACTCATCGGCCACTTCAATTACGTACACCACTTCAACTGCTTGTTAAAACAAATATCTAATCAGCCAATCACATGGCAGTAATTCACCACATAGACCGAGTCAGGACCATCTGCTGAAATTCAAACCGAGCATCAGAATGGGGAAGAAAGGTGATGGTTGTTGGTACCAGGTGGGTTGGTCTGAGTATTTCTCCAAACTGCTGAACTACTGGGATTTTCACACACAATCATCTCTAGGGTTTACAGAGAGTGGTGTGAAAAAGAGAAAATATACAGTGAGGAGTGAGAATGGGTGAGAATGTCCTGTTGAGGCCAGGGGTCAGAGGAGAACGACCAGAGCTGGTTCAAGCTGATTGAAAGGAAACATCCTTATTTCATTATAACCAAAGTCAAAAGAGCTAAAGAGCATCTCTGAACAGACAGCACATCAAACCTTGAAGCAGATGATTGGATGAGTCTTGATTTCTGATACATTCGGATATTAGGATCAGAATTTGGTGTAAACAACATGAAAGCATGGATCCATCCTGCCTTGTATCAACGGCTGGTGGTCCTGGTGGTGTGGGGGAGACACGCTTTGAGCTCCTTACATGGCTTACATGCCACAGCCTTCAGTATTGTTTCTGATTGTGTCCATCCCTTGTCCAGCCAAGTCACAAAGCTAAAATCATCTCACCGTACTCACATGTGAGCCACCGCAGTCACCAGATTTCAGTCCAATAGAGCACCTTTGGGATGTGATGGAACCTCAGAAAAAACTCTCAAAGGAATGTTTCCAGCACCTTGTTGAATTTATGCCATGAGGAATTAAGAACTTAAGTTGTTGAAATAAAAGAACTAAAGAATTAAAGTAGCTAAGAACTCAAGGGATTAGGACAAAACAGCTGTGTAGGCTTACGAAAACCACTTATCAGTGAGACTATTAGAAAAAAATAAAGGCTTCGACTTGCTAGGGAGCATAAAGAATGGACTGTGGAGCATGTGGTCTGATGAGCCCAGATTGACCCTGTTCCAGAGTGATGGGGCATCAGGGTAAGAAGAAAGGCAGTGCCTCCTGTCCACTGTACAAGCCTCTGGAGACAGTGTTATGATCTGGGGTTGCTTCAGATGCTCAGGTCTAGACTCAGCAACGTTATGTGGCAATGAAGTGAAGTCAGCTGACCACCTGAATGTACTGAACCACCTGACATTCCCATCATCAATACAAGATCTTGGAGAGAAATAAATGGATGGGAATAAATGTTGACATTGCATAAGTTTCAGCTCGAAACGATGTGCAATTTGTTTTTTTGGGGGGTTGGATAGGAAGCTGGAGTATGCATCGCCACGCCCACAAAAATTATTTACAGAATCATTAACAAAGTTTCTGTTTTAAACGTGTAGTCAATCCTATATCATAATCAGACCGTAAAAGGAAGCTGAAACATGATTTAAACATCACGCTGATAAGTTTGAGCATGGAGAAGAAGAAGAAGAAGGAGGAGGAGGAGGAGGAGATCGTAAGAGCGAAATGCATGTGAGATCAGAAAGTTATCGTGTTCACGTGACTCTGGTAGCCAGATGGTGGGCTTTGTGAGTATTCCTGTGATCCTGATTGTGTGAAGCCTCTCACACACACACTCACACATCTTGCTTATTTCACTCTGTGTGAGTGTGTGGTTGTGGTGTTGGTGCTTCACTGTCTGGTGTCCCGTCTTATTTGTCCAGATCCTGACCTTGACTTTGACACTACGATTGCCACACGATGGACGTGCTGAGCGTCTATCTACTGTAAATGAAAACTGGGTGAGAACGAACCTCTTGAAACGCTTCAGATTATTCGGCATCGACAAAATTGGTTTCACATGAGGGACGGCTGGCATCAGCAGATTTTCTGATCGAATTAAACAGAGAAAGAGGACGAAAGAGCCAGCGGTTGTACTGATCTCTAATTTAATAAACAGAACCCCAAAGGAAGGAGAGGAATAAAAAAGAAAAATCAGTGCCCCCTTTGTTCATGGTTGTCCTTATGGACAGATACGCTTTAACACCCAGGAACAGAAACAGATCTCTTCACCCAAACCAACACACTGCTCATGATTTCATTCAAAGTCAAAATGCTCCCCGTGTTCTGTCTCCATCAGAACACTCTGAGCACAAAGCGGAGTCCCCGCTGAATGAAAACGTTCGAATTGCACTTCAAAGAAGCCGTTTGGAAATCTTGGTACAATTCCAAAATTCATGCCACATTTTTGTATTCTCTAAAATAAGAAGATGAAGTGGCGATGATATTGGGATCTTATCGCTCAGTTTGTCATTCACAGTTCTTATGTTACGTTACAAGTTTGGGATCTGCAGAACTCATTGGTGGGCCTCGGCTTTGACTCAGAAACCTCGTCCTCCTTAATCTGGAGATGAAAGTTTATTCGGATTTGTAAAAATGTGTCACATATGGGACTTGTTTGGGAGTCTGGTGCTGATCTAAGGATTCCTCCTTTAGTGATTTGATCAGTCGGGTGAATTTTCCCACTTCATCAGTTTCAGAACACACTCGAGCTGAACGAGAGAGGTGTGTGAGAGAGAGAGAGAGAGAGAGAGAGAGAGAGAGAAAGAGAGAGAGATGGATTAAGGAGCACTGATGGATCTTCTTCATTGTCCTATCCCTCACTAAGTCCTTTGAGACACTCTTATTCTGCTATTTAATAAATAAATAAATAAAGCCTTCGTACGGACAGATATTTCTTTCACACTAAGAAGCAACAAGTTATTTGACTTTCTTGTACTGTAGTTTATAGTTATGAGGCCTGTTCAACAAACTAGCAGATTAGTAAAGCTATTAGTACTACTGTACCTACAATCTCTGCTAATCCCTCTCAAGCTTTTTTTTTTTTCTTCATAAGTTCTCTATATATAGTCATGTGCAAAGTCCTTGGTTCTTTATATTTTTCTTCCAAAGAGCCAGACTTTCTTGTAGTTTTAATGTAGCTTTGAGGTTTCGTTCTCCAGGCTTACTGAAATGTCATTTTTGTCAGACAAGTTTTGTCTCTGGTTTTCAGTCCAGTTCCTGTACCTGAGCAGTTTTAGGGGAATGGTTTTTGTTTGTTAAGCCTCACAGTGACCTAAGAATCATTCAAGCATAAAAAACATCTAACTTTAAGTCCTGACCCAGTGAGAAACAGGTGCAGATGATGACAGATGATCAGGTGGTGATTAGTTATACTGCTGATGCTGAATGCTCAGGGGTTGGAACAGACGAGAGGGGAAATGAGGTCGCTGCTGAGGCTGTTACATAAACAGCACGTTATTATATTGTTTAAATCTTTAGGCATTTTGTAGCCTGTCACAGTCTGTAAAACATTTATTTTCTTTTGTAAAGTTTTCTGATATTGTGTGGACTTTCCCATGCCTCTATGCCCATAAAACAAACCCCCTTATTGTAACATAATAACACTTCCTATAGCATGTGTCCAAACAGATATACAGTACATACAAATAGCTCTTGTACACTGGAACTAAAATATGTAAAATGATCAGATTGGTGATGGCAAAGAAAAACTCCCTGAGAGGGCAATAAAAGGAAACCTTGAAAAGAACCAGATTCAACATGGAAGCCATCCCATTCCAATTTCTTTAATTTAATCTACATCATTTAATTTAATAGAAATAAATGTAGATGTCTCAGGAATTTTGCACAGTACTCTTGCACTCTTGTCTATTTTTTTTTTATCAACCTGTCAGAAGAACATCATATTTTAGCCATTTATAGTTACATTGAATTCCTTTCTGTTATCACTGACATTATGTTAAGAATAAACAGTTCTTTTATCACTTGAGCTTAATAAGAAAAAGAAACAAAGCCAAAGTGCAAACTTACGTAAAAGCATAAAGCTACCATGTTAGAGAAACGTGAAACGTACTTACTGAAGACTCCTTCCATGGGTATTTGGTAAACATCACACCATATCAATAATGCGTTCACAACTTGCTTTTAGTCTGTATTCATCAATGAGTGCCTGTGTAAGTTGTTACGACAGAAATGATCCTGCATTACAATGAGGGTATTAATATAAACCTGTGATTTCGCCTTCCCACCAGAACTACAGTCTGAGCACCTGTTATGGATAATTAATCCACCCCTAATCCATTCAATCAAACGTAAGAATCCGAAAGCACGGTGGTCAAAAACAAATGAGCTTTAAACATAGTTCTATTCAATACCCAGAAAAACCTATCAGGCTAGCACCACTACTACTACTACACAAATTTTTCCTTTTTGTATTATATGTCCCTGATGAACAGTTAAGTCCATTTGGACACTGACTGCCCACTTAATTGTACTGCAGAAGACGAAACCCACACAACAATTACTCGATGTGTAGAGGAAAGAGTATCAGGGGAACTGATCCAATTGCTGCTCAGGTTTGTTAAAGCTGATGATAGATGGGCTGTGGTGAACTGTTCTATTCCAACTCTGTCACCCTGTGTGTTATCCTGATGGATGAGTAAGCATTTCAATCTGAAAAGCTCTACAGCAGTTGAAACCTTTTTCCTGGCATCATCTAGACCACATTATAGAGCAGATCCACCTCCAGGAACAGATAGACTTGGACTCTGGGCAGCAGCTTGTGAGCATAGATTTCAGTGGCGAAGAAAAACATTAATAATGACATAGCCTTGAACGAAATTGAGGCTTTAGGCTACTGTGTAGTGAATGTTTAGTGTAACCCTGTAATGGACAGACGAGTTTTGATAATATAAAGTCATTCAGCTTGACAGCTTTTATATGTAACTGTGTTAAAACACGTACAAATGCCTGATACTAGCACTGGAGACATTTTCATCTTTTTCTCAGCCTTGTTTAAGTGTGAAAGACATTACATTACTCCAACTTTCCCTCCTCCAATCTATTTGAAATATTTTAAAGAAAACAAATAAAAAATATATAGATCCTATTCTGAATGTACTTACAGTTTACATTTTTTTTGATTATTTGCTACAAAGCAATATTAAGGGAAAGCCAAAGTCTTTACCCCAATGCCTACAGTATATACTGTAAGTGTCTAAAGGCGAAACAGGACCCGCGGACTATAAGGATGATCCGTAAGAGCAGTGTAGAGTGGAAAGTGAAATGATAGACTGAGATCAGGATGCCTTTAAAGCTGACTGTTTGAATCGCGTCCCACCCTCACTTGATGACGATGGCTGGCCATTGAGTGTCCTTAAAACTATCCTTACCTGGCAACCCAGGTATTACCCACTATAACCCACTACGACAGGAGCTAAGTGAGGGACTGAGCAGAGGTTCCCAAATACTTGGTCGCAACAGTGTTATGCAAGTTCACACTTCACAAGAGCTAGCTCAGTAAGTTCAGTTCACAAGCTTTAAACTTTGATTGAACTTGTTCGTAGTTTTATATTCTAGTTTCTTCCAAATAGCCACCCTTTGCTCTGATTACTGCTTTGCACACTCTTGGCATTCTCTCGATGAGCTCCAAGAGGTCGTCACCTGAAATGGTTTCCAACAGTCTTGAAGGAGTTCCCAGAGGTGTTTAGCACTTGTTGGCCCCTTTGCCTCCACTCTGCGGTCCAGCTCACCCCAAAACATCCCGATTGGGTTCAGGTCCGGTGACTGTGGAGACCTTTTTTTTGTTAAGTACATAACTCCACATGGTCATGAAAATAAAGACAACAACACATTGACAGATAGATGAGAAGGTGTGTCCAAACTTTTGGCCTGTACTGTATATGTTAGAAATTGCTGGTTTACCTCTCAGTGTAATGTGGAGTGCTGTGGATCTAAATGGCAATAAAAATGATCAGTAATATTTATTTATGCACATATAAACGTCTCTCATGATTTATAAATAATGCCTCGAGTGAGTTGGGTCACAATTTTTTATTTTTTTAATTAGGTCCATATTTAAAAAAAAAAAAAAAAAAAAAAAACCAGTTTGGAAATCACTGGCCTAATGATCTCAAAAAGTGAGCAAATCAACAGATCGACACTTTTACAGTCATTGCTCACTTGAAAGTATTTAAGCTTAGATTGCATCGAGCTGTGAATGAGGACTTGTTAAATACTGACAAGCTGTCATTGGGCAAATTGAGAACTAGACTCCGTATCTGTGACATCTGGCATAGAGGAGGCAGCATGTGGACGGACAGGGAGTGAGAAGTGCTAGCTACAGTACGTCATGTGCGTTAGTTACTGTAGCACTGCAGTGTTTTGAAAGCTGGCAAGAATAAAAAATTAAATAACTAATGATTTTAATACATTGAACACTGCCAAGTTAGATGTTACATTTAACGAGCATCTACAGACAGGTGGGTTGAGTTGCCAAAAAATGTACTCAAGTAAGAGTAGCTGTACTTCAAAATGATATTACTCAAGTAGAAGTAAAAAGTAGTCATCCAAAATATTACTCAAGTAAGAGTAAAAAGTATTCGTGAAAAAGTTACTCAAGTACTGAGTAACTGTTTCATCATAATGTCTTATTTAATCTAATCTTATTTATTTATTTATTTTTAATTATGCAAGCAGCCAGACAAAATGATGAAATAATGTTCAAATTCTGACATTTTCAAATAATAAAATAAATTAATAAAAGGAAATATCTTTACAAAATAGCAAATAAAGGTACAAGAAACAAATTTCCTAATTTCGTTTTTTTTTTTTTTTTTTTTTTTTTTTTTACAACATAAAGCTTTTGAAATAAATACCTACTGTAGGTAACATATGTATATTTGAACAGTCTAAACTATTTCCTGTATAAGATATACTGTATATTCAGTTTCCATACAAATGGCTCAGCAGATAGAAAATACCATTAGAACAAGTGCACAAGAGGTCTTACTTTACCATAAACTGTGTCCAGCAGAACAAATGTAAGAAACTTATATTTTTTAGCCTCTAGTTTATTTGCTAATTATATATTTTAACAATGCAAAATTAAATAAAACAGCTAAACTAACCTCATCATGGTTCCTTCGTGTTTCCCCCCCCCTGCTATATGCAGCGTTTGAGTGTGGTCATGTGACTACATGTATTATAATTGTGGCTGATTGGTCAAACGGAGTCATGTGATTATTATTGCTACGTCTGACAGGCGAAACACAGTCACGTGGTACTGTAGATCCACCAGCTGTATTTCTCTGGCAAAAATAAAGAATATGTTGATCACAGCCCTTCTGTTCTATCAGGCGTGGTCTGGATAAAAGCTAGTCACAAAATGAAAACATGAGGCGCACTGGCGAGCGTTTTATTCGCCACCTGGAGCCGTGCTAGTGTCATTTTCAATGTATAACTTTACTGTTTAGAAACTCTGCCTTTTAGCTGTTTAGGATAACACCATATATAATCCACATGCCATCTGTTGTGTCTTTCGGTCGGATGTTGAAAGCACTCGTGTGAACGCTAAGCGAACTAGGATTTTACACGAAGCGAAGCAAAACTAATGCATTATTTTTATGCTCTTGTCCAAACCAAGAGAGCCGAACTACAAGTGTGAACACACCCTTAAACTTAACTTCCTTCCAACTTGGTAATTTTCCAGTTCCCAAGTACTATCATAAAGAGAGAAGAATAACACAGGCTTCCTTTTAAGACTTGTGAAACCAGCCAACATACAGTGCAGTATCTTTTCACAGTGAATGTCAAGAAAGCTCTATCTGATCTCTTCTGCATAGATGAACGAGCTCAAAAACATTTATGATTTGTTGATCGTTTTTTGACGGTGGAAAGAGTGTAACGCCATTCAGAAAGCAGCCACAGTTTTGCTCTCTCGCACTGTCAGCTATAGACAGCTGTGAAATCTTCAGGATTTGTTCTCCTGAGGATAATTCGAAACATTTCTCTTGTGCCGCTCTGGAGTCTTGCCATTAGTATGACAGTCAAATTAGTTTTGAAACAAAGTACATAAACATTCACAAATTAGACTGCGGAAGCCTTTTTTTTTTCTTCCTTTTTCTGGTGGTATGAGTGGTGTGTTTGATTGTACAGAATAACAGAACACAGTTCTGAGAGTAAAAACTCCCTTTATGTCTCTATATAATCCCCTGATACACTAATGCACTTATCCCAGTGTTTCACTAGAACTTGGACACCATCAAGGTACTGTAGAAAGTTTTCTCAGTACACCAGAGCCGTGATCGAACTGCCTGTCTGATTCACGTCTGGAACGCCGGCCTCCAAGGAACTCCTTTAGCGGCCCAAACATGTGGAAATGTCTTGGAGGGAGGTCAGGACTGGAGTTATTGGGAGACGAGCCAATAACTCCCAGCCCAGTTCCTGTAACGTGCCAGTGGTGTAAGTTCCCACAGAAAGATGACCATTTTTAAAGGATCAAGTGTTTCATTCGCTGGATTTTCACGGAAACAACTGCATTAGGCTCCGAGCCATTAGGTACAGTATATGTGTATGAGTATGCTGTAATCTAATATGGATACTCATACACGTATGGATACTTATTTCTCACCTGAATGTGATTGATGGCAGTATAAAGAAGGGAATCAAAAACAGTACATCAAGACAAACACTGAAAGATTAAGCATGCTGTATTTAATCTAAGATTTAATTAATTATATATAGTGTTTTATATCTGAGCAGTATCCACCCCAACACCTACATCAGGAACATCAGTGCAGCAGCTGTATGCTTCGGTGTCTTCCATACTGTACGCCTGAAAATATACCTTTACCCATGACACCCACTTCCTCACAGTCACTGAATCCATGTTTTCAGATGCAAATGATGCCCACGTAGGGGTATTGTAGAATGTAATTTCTTTTCTCTTTCTCTCTTTTTTTTTTTTTAAAGGGGGAAATGGCTCTCTGTTGAGTCTTTTGTCCTCTATATCTCAAATCAATGAAATTCATCACTGCTGAATAATGTTCAGCAACCGAATGCATGATTCATTGTGCCGTTGTCTTTTCACACTCAGTGCAGAACCACACCGACAGAATAGACATCCTGATTCTCTTCCCCAGGTGTTCTGATTATACAATTCTTTTTTTTTTTTTTTATTTCCAAGAGAGAGAGAGCCTACGATATGAAGTGGGAATTAACATGGCTGACCTTTATCTGATGTTTTTTAAGCTTCCCCACTGCACAATGGCTCTCGTTTTTTTTTTTCTTTTCTTTTTTTTCTCAGAAGCGTGACAGAATAATAATCATCCCTGTGTTTCAAAGAGTGTTCACTCATGTTACTGAGCGATCTGCAAAGTTGAACCTTCCCAGCGCGTTAGTAAGGACAACTTATAACGTGCAGGATTGTTTCATTTTAATAGCGATTAAAATGCGTTAAAAGTATAAGAATCGCATTTGCATACAAACGCTTGCATTTATTCTTTTTTTCTGGTGTGTGGAAGTTTCATGAGAGTGAAGAGAAGACTAGACTAACTGAATTAAACTCACTCACTTACACATTCTCTTTAGATCTTTTCCTGTACAGGGATGCCCGGAGCCTCTCCTAGGGGTATCGGGGCATGAAGCAGGGTACACACTGGACACGCTGCCAATCCATCACAGGGCACAGAAGCACACACACACTACTTTAAACTACTGTAAATGGAATCCTTAAAAGACAGTTATACATTTTCAGTGGGTCGCGGAGTGTGTGGTCAAAAAAACTTTAATTTTTAACTTATTTTGCTTATACCGGACTTTTATTTTGAAATGTACGCGCGACAACCATACCGTTTGACATGTGAAATTTCATTTAATTATAGCAACAAATATAATTGCTGTCATATTAGATGTAAAAATGGTTATGATTATGTTAATAATTTTACTGTAATTTGCTGGTTTGTTCTCTTCAACAGGATCAGTGTTAATGTTTTATTAACAGTTCAGTTTAGTTCATGGTAACTGAACCTTTCCTTATCCTAACCACTGTTTACAGTATTTGTCATTTTTACTTTGTAATATTTCTATAATTTGATACATATTGTTAAATGACAGCAATAAAATATTGTTTATTTGTAAGTCTTGGTGATTTTCTTATGATTTATCTGTCACTACTTG
>JAQMYI010000007.1:27048069-27060808 GCA_030014275.1 Clariallabes melas
ATTCTGACACTTTTTTTCGAGTCTCTTCATTAGTTTTGTTTTTCCTGTAAATGATTCAATAAATACCGTACCGTGCCGTGAAGTTTTGATACTGTTACATCCCTATTTGATTATAATGAAACATTATAGAGTGACAAACATGCAAAAAAATAAGAAATCAGTAACGGGGAAAACCCCTTCGCTTTTACTCAACATTTTGATTTCACTTATGGTGCAGGTTAAACTTATGGCAGATATCTAAGTATTGCAAAAGTTTCATTGAATTCTGTCCAGTGTTTGATTTAAGATGTACCCACAGTTCGACCATGCACAATACGCTGCCAAAACTTGTGGTTTATAATCTAGTGGT
This sequence comes from Clariallabes melas, assembly GCA_030014275.1. NCBI lineage: Eukaryota > Metazoa > Chordata > Actinopteri > Siluriformes > Clariidae > Clariallabes > Clariallabes melas. Next base: position 27,048,419 of record JAQMYI010000007.1, read on the forward strand.
CAATTTAAGATGTGCCTACAGTTTGACACATGTGCAGTAAATCTTGATGTGTTTGACTTTCTTTTCTTTCTTTTTTTTTGCTGCCAGCAGTTTATATGTATATAAAGTGGATTTCTGAGCTATCTCTTTTTCTCTGCTCAGATGCACAGAGGGATAAATTAGCAACGATCTTCTCAGGTGTGTGTCCTTTCCTATTTAATGACTCTCATACCCACTAACGGAGCAAGTGTTCACACCCGGTTTTCTAATGGACTAATTGGAATTACTTTTTAATGATTTGTAAATAAGCATTAAGGCATCTATTCAGTTTGAGAGACTTTTCGCAGTCTGTTGCAGGGGGAGTGTGTGTTGGGGCTTACTGGGCAGTTCCTGTCACGCTAACTTGATTAGCACCATTATCCACACAGCCAAGCTTCTTATAATGAGACATGCAAACAGAGAGATGTCGGGCCCTTTCACTTAAAAATGAGATGACTTGACATCTACAGGGAGAGACAGTGAAGATGGTGGTGAAGAGGGATGGAAGAGGGAGGGAAACAGTAAGAAACATGCTTTGACTGACAGGTAAAGGAAAGTGGTAAGAGGACAATAAGTCACAGAGATGGAAGTCTTGAGGGCCACTTAGTGACACATGGGTCAGCCATGATTTCTAGCCTACCTAGGCTCTGGTAAATATTTGCACATATTGAAGTCACACAATGATATTTTGCGACAATGACCAAAAATGTATTTGCAAAATATTTAGTGCCATTTGTGAATAATTAAACAAAAGTAATGAGTCTCTCTGAACTAAATGGTATCTTACCTGAACTGTCCACTTTGCTATACCAGCTCAACAATTAGCAATTTAGGGCATTTTAAACCATTACTATAAACTTTTTTTTTTTTTTTGCTACTTTGCAATTCTACATACAGTAGAAGATATTACTTGCCAAGCCATGTGATGCTCCTGAAATTACCTTGATTGTCATCATACTCAACTTTTTGTCCATTTTTCAGCTTATCCACTAACTGGCATCGGTCTCTTCTTTTGATCATACTTTTGACTCCAATTTATTGTTAATTTTCAATTCAATTCAAATTTATTTGTATAGCGCTTTAAACAATTGTCATTTCAAAAATTTTGCCAGCTATTTTTAAGACAAAAGTCTTAGTCCTGGGATAAATGTCTCTATTAGTTTTAATCATGTTTAGTCAATATTATCCTATTCTTGCTTAGTTTAGTTTTAGTCAGAGGAACCTTTAAGTATTTTTGTCTAGTTTTAGTCAATGAAAACATAACATTTTAGCAATAAGATTATTATTAATTAACCCTACAGTCAATCTAGTCTAAACAAAAGGTTTTCACAAAATAATTATCTTAAAATTTTTAAATGTATCTTTTCATCTAGTGTTTTCAGCTAATTATATATTTTTTAATATCGCACCAACTGCATAAAGCATATTCATTTAACTACAAAACAATAGGAGCCGTACAGACAGCCTACTGTTTTTAAACTTTTTTTTAAATGAATTTACACACTCGGACTGTTGTAGCTCCTACAGGTCACAATCATTTGCTAACCTACAGTATTAGATTAATGTGCTTGGCAACAGTTTAACTATAAAATAAAATACATCACAACATAAGTGTTATCGTGTGCCAACATAGTTACCACACAGAGGCTGTAAAACTGGGTGATTATTATGGGATGCCTCGATGTGTCTCTTCAGGTTTGTGGTTTGTGGTATTGTGTTCCCCCCCACTGTTTCCCCTTTGATATTTCGACACATCAGCTTTTTTTCTCCGGTTCAATCTGAAGAAAATATATGAGGCGCCGTATAAAATCAAACTTCACTCATACACACACACATGAAACACGGGCACACACACACATGAAACAGTCACACATACATACATATATATTACTAACTGCTCAAACAACTACATGAACAAGTGCGTGAACACACACCTATGAGACACACACTCAGAAGACGAACAGTTGGTGTGTCTTCACTGTATTTGAGTGAAGTTTGATTTAAGCCGTATGCGGTGCCTCGAAAATGGGCCCAAATATCGTCTCGTCATCATTTTCGTAATACTATTTAGAATGAACATTAAAGAAGTGTGGATGCAGCTATGTTTACATCAGTTACTCTAATCTAATCCTAAAACACTCCTTTATAATCTCTTTTAAAAATCAGTGTGTTTCAGAAGAGTCACATTATCATCCTGCATCTGACTGGAACTGCGTTAAGACTGAAACCTGAGATGATCGACGTGAACCTCAACTCCACAGAGGAAATGTGATCAGACATCATGAACATGTGTGATGGGAGATCACTTAAACGCCTGGTGAAGACACATGTAAAAAAAATGTCCAGTAGAAACCAGAGCTGTGTTTAATACTGAAAGTAAAAGCATTCACACACACACACACACACACTATCTGTTATTGAGACTCATCAGAAAAAAGGCTTCAGTTTGTTAGAGATCATAAAGACTGGACTTTGGAGTGATGGGAAAAGGTCATGTGACCTGATGAGTACAGACTGACCCTAGTCCAGAGTGAGGGGCGTGTCAGGGTAAGAAGGGAAGGACATGAAGCGATGCTCCATCATGCATAGTGTCCACTGTACAAGTCCTCTGGAGACAGTGTTATGATCTGGGGTTGATCAGTCGCTCAGGTCGAGACTCAGCAACGTTACAGTATGTGGCAATAAAATGAAGTCAGCTGGCCACCTGAATGTACTGAATGACAAGGAATCATTTTCACACATGACTAGTGTGTAATCACAGCTAAAGATGGTCAAATGAAATCTTATAGCATGTGACTTGGTCAGGGTGTTTATATAAAAAGTATAATATGAGAAGTTTGGTAGTATTAGTGTTAGATATAGAATTTTGCTATTCATTCAGATGACTCATTCATGCTCAATAGTTTTGCATAAAAAGGGCAAAAATATGATTCAACTAGAAAAGTGACTTTTTTTTTTCTTTTTAAATAACTATTTCTCAGCTCATGTGTTGCATCTGGTTTAGTGATTTTAATCACTACAGCTATCTAGATCTAAATCTGTGCATGTCCAGTCCCAACGTATACAGTATCTTCAATTGAATGTATGTAAACAAAAACCTGCATTTTAGACAATGCAGGACATGTTTGTCTAAATTTTCGCAAACAAGGGAGTGTCAAACGGCCCTCTGACGCTTTTACCACATCAATTTATATGCATTAACTGTTTTATCCAGCAAAAACCCTCATCAGTTTACCTACTTAGCTTCCACTGATATTATAACCTATTGTGGGCAAAATGTCTGCTTAACCTTTATTATACAGATTAATGCAATACAGGACATTTACATACTGTATCTACTGTACAGTGTCCAGGTGATATGACTAGAATCAGTTGTGTGCAAATTGAAGATACCAGGCTCAGTTAGTGTTCCGTTGTTATCTGATTGTGGAGTATACTTACATACTAACTTCTAAATGAGTTTAAAACCATCTTTTTAAATAAAGGCAAGTCAAATGGAACCCTTAAATGTAAGTGCAACACAATTGAGAATTTAATTAATTTCATTCTAACAACTATCAATCAGTAATATTTTGCTATAAACAAGCTAGAGAACATCCCATAATTCACCAGGATTTACTGTCAATGTGTAATATGCGATGTCAAGCCTTTCACTGGGCCACCACCAGCATCTTCTGGCCTCGTGCCGACCAGAACATGTGATTCGTGCTCCAAGGTAACGACCGTAACCCATTCGAGGGACAAAAGCCACACTCAGGCAGTGCGCTTTACTCTTTTATTTTCTGCTTTATATCCATGTGCTCTGGTTTTCTAACGCTAACTCAATTACTGCTAATCACTCAATTCAAATCACATGCGCCCGGCGAGTAAATAAGCCTGTCAGATACGCAGACGGAAAGCTATGCTGTTTTTTTTTCCCCCTGTTGAGCATTTTTGTAGGAGAATGCAAGAAAGAAGAATTTCGGCTCATTGTCCCATATATAGCAACCGCATTGTTAGTGCTTGGCCATGTATAGCCTTTTAGTTTCGCGTCCCTTTGCTATAAAATGGTCTGCTACTCTGTTTACCTGCTGAGACTGAAAGCTTTCCCCCAGACCATAAACATGCTAGAGTCTAAAGATGCATGTCCTGGATGCATTTGTTCAAAATGTCCATTAAGGAGCGGGAATTTCACACCAAAACTATTATCTCGTGCCTCTTAATGGACTTAATGGACTCTCTTTCTTATAGCTAGCTGCTAGTTTTTTTTTACCGGTTCCCATGTGCTTAGTGATTTAGCTTCAAGAAAAAAATTATTCAATCTTCACACCTATAAATCTGTTTACTGAATCTGAATCAGAATGAAATACGTTCTCTTGAGCAATCGGTTTTGGTTTGTTTGCTCAACAACATTTACAAAAAGCAAAAAGTGTTGAAATGTTGATGGAAAAAACCCAAATCCATTAATCATTCATTGTTAAAAACACAATGATGATAAACATTACCTAGATATCATGAGAATATAGCTTAAGCAATGGAGAGCATGGAGACGTGCTAAATGAATGATTAGATAAATACATAAACCACCTGTCCAACAGAACATTACTGGCCTGGATCAAGCAAAGAAAACAAACAAACAAACAATCAAATTATTGAAATTATTGTAGTTAGGTTGTAAACTCTCCAGCAAGGTAATAAAAGCTGGATGATGGTGCTGAACGGTCAACTTCACAGAAGAAATGTGGTTGTAAAAAATAATGAATGAGCGTGATCTGGGATGACTTAAACGCCTGATGAGGAAATCAGAGCTATGATGAATAGTGAAAGTAAGAGCATTTCCACACACATTCAATGTAATGTGAACTTACATTGTTGGGACTAAACAGCTGGGTGAGCGAGTTGCATGAAGAATCACTTTCACACCTGACTTGGACGTCACATCGCATGATGTAATCAAAGCTCAAGGCGGTCAAACAACGTGTCAGGGTGTGCAGCTTTGTATTTCAGCCTGGCAGTGTAAATAAAGAATGTTTTGTTTGTTTTGTATTTATTTTCTCCCAATTTCCAGACAGTATGGCATTTCTGCAGTGGTACAGCTCCGTCCTTTGGCTCAGTTAAGCAAAAAAAAAATTCTCTAGGATAAAACCTGCAAGCCAAAACACATGGCATGTTTAGTTCCTACAGAGTCAGAGTCATTCGTATTGAAAGCGGATCGAGACGACCTCTCACGGACCTGCTGTGTTCTCACCTGCGTAAAAAGAACCCGGGCTGGTAAACAGACTATTTGTGCCATCTCAGAATTCTCTCAGCTTTCAAGCAGAAGTCTCTCTGGGGGTAAAAGTCAGAGTCAGAGAAAAGGAAATGAGGTCTGACATGTTGACTCAGGGTGGAAATCCCCCTGGACCCTGAACGGACAGCTATTAAAGTTTAATTGCTTTCCTCTTTAGGTGCTCGGTTCTCTCTGGGTTCTGCCGCGGCGTACAGTCACCGAGACGTGAAAGTGTTACGGAGGAATGTCTGTAGCACCTGTCAGTAACGGCTGGAACCGTTTGGCTCTGAGATTACAGATAAAAAGAGGAACAATTATCGGTAACAAGCATTGAGTTGGTAAAGGATGACAGCAGCTTAACAGTTTCCATTCTTTACCCGACTTCCCGCTCTGTTTAAGGGGAAAAAAGGCGATGGCGAGAGTGTCTGAGCTATGTTATGGATCCATTTGCATAATTCACTTTGATGGCCAGATATTAGGCCTCCGTCTTTACTCACATTTGTAGCTGAAGATTACAAAGGAACTATTTGCAGCGCCGTGCAGACTACCAGGAGGAGACTATCAAAGGAAGGGAGCGAGGCTTTCAAGTCAGGACACTTCGATTGTGTTACTGATTGGTTCCAGGTGAGGCAGCTTTGGGAAGCTCAGCCAGAGGAAAATTGCCCTCCGTGAAGTGCCGGGGCGAGAGCGAGCGAGGCTTCACGCTTGGGATGGTATTCCGGAATTCCTAAACTACTCACGTTCGGAGGGGATTTGAAGGGCTGAAGGTCGGGCCTCTGAAATCTTGTTGCGGTGATCGTCTTCATATTAAAAGCTAAGTGATCTGAGGTGGAGTCGTCTCCTCCAACTTGGTTAAACAGACTGTGATTTCTTCTCCGGGGTCATTTTGGACATATTTTCCGGCTCCATATTTTCCTGTGTTAAAAGGATCTATCGTTCTGTGTGCAGATGTGGTTGTGTCCCAGGTTTCCCCTTTTTCTGGCTCGCAGTCTTGCAATATCACATTCTTTATAAAACAGTAGAGAAAATTTCTCTCGTTTCTTCATAAAGTCAGAGGTGACACAAGAAATCTGATGCCCTTTACGTGTATTACAAAAACTTTCTTAAAAAATAAAATTAGGCAAATAGTTAGCACTTTGAAACGAGCACACTGACAATATATTTAATCACATACATTTCATAATTTTTAGAGTAACAGCTTGTTCACATCTCTGCTTCACACGATCGAATAAAATCAGCTGCTGTGGTTGAGGTTTTCTGTAAGGAGACATTTATTATTTAACCTGATTATTATTTAACTGTTGGAAGGAGGCTCTAGTACCAGCGTTACTAGAACAGTCAGACATAAAGCTTCAAGGTGAGGGAGTTTACCCTTAATGAATCAAGCCATGTTTTAGTCACTTTAAAAACGTGCAGCTGGTGAGGGGAAAGACGTTTATCGCTGCTATAATGCAAGTGAGAACTTGTTTCATGGAGCATTAAATGTAATTAAAAATTCATCAATAAAGTCAAAAAATTTTATAGTCTGCAAATTGCAGTGGTATTAAAAAAGCTTTTTTTAAACAGGTCTCAGGCTGAGTATTACACTATTAAAATACAGTCATGTTTGGTGTATAAACCATATTAAAAAATGTGAAGTTTTCTCCCAGATCTACTCAGACGAAGACATCTTTTAAAAAGGAAATTTGGTTTGCGGTTTCTTTAGCATTACTATCTTGTACAAAAAGCCACAGCAGGAAGCTTTCATTGAATCCTGGCGCAAAAGATCTCAGGTCAGGTATTGACGTGGGAAAAATGGAACGTTGTAATGGTTCCCTGATTCTCTTCTGATTAAGTTTACACTGAGAGGAAAGATTGTTTTCAACATCATCGAAGGCCACTGCAGCGGCGTGCCAGAGCGGACCAGCAGTGCCGAGTGCAAAACTGCGATCCCTCCGGCCTCGGCAGAGGCCACACAAAGCAAATAAGCTGTTATTCCACTGTTGTTTGGAAGGATCGAGGAAGGATTGGTGCTGTAATGAAAAGAAAACAGAGGCGATGTTCCCATGACGGATTTGGGAAAGCGATTGGAAACCGGCCACACGGCTGGTGCTGAGTTCACACCTCTAGTCTCAGAGCTCTCTTTCTCTCTCTCTCTCTCTCTCTCTCGCTCCCAGAAATCCTCTCCAACTGACTCACCCTTCCCGATACAACCTGATCTGGCCCAGAGGCCCATGCCATCACTTCCTTCTTGGGGTTTGTTTGAGAGCTGCAATCACTTGCCGGTTCCAGATCAACTGTTGTTTGTTTTGCAGCAAAGTACGGGCTTCACTCTGGATAAGAACATGAAGAAGAGGACAAAATAGGTTCCTAATTAAGAAAGTGAGGAACTGGCCAAAGAAATAAGTTTCTTTTTTTATTAGTTAGTTCTTGAAGGTCATGTAGGTCAATATACACGGCCTGGACAAAATGCTTGCACACTATTTTTTTTAGAATTGCATTAAGTGTTAGATGAGATCTTCCCCCTCCAGAAAGTCTTCTCATGCACATATTAAAGACTTTCACTAGCATTAAGGTCAGGACTCTGTGGTGTCCAGTTCATGTGTGAACATACTATTACCAAACACACAGAGCCACACTTTCACACTCCGAGTCATAGAAAATGTCCGGGAAGAAGAAAAACTCATTCAGTACATTCAGGTGGTCAGCTGACGTAATTTTATTGCCACATAACGTTGCTGAGAATAACTGAAGTAACCCCAGATCATAACACTGTCTCCAGAGGCTTGTACAGTGGACACTATGCACGTCTCCCTAACCAACTGAAGCCTTTTTTCTGATGAGTCTCAACAAGTGGTTTTCTTATGGACCCAGTTTAGTCCAAATCCTGTGAGTTCTCATCACATACTTCAACCCTTCTGAAAACCGTAACATCTTTCCTGCGATCGCAGGATACGTCTCCTGATATTGCTGTTAAAGAAATGAGAAGATCCTCACTGCATCACTTAGCGTTAAAAGCCATTGTTTCCTGATGAACCGTTCGGATCACCGCAGTAATGATCCAATCCAAGACTATCAGGCATTTGTGTATTTAAATCCGAATGGTGACATCACACCAAACCAGCTTACTGTATTTAACAACCTATCCGCATATACTGATATTTTTAATACTGTAAGGGTTTTTGCCACTCAAATTTCAAAACCAAGACATCCACAAAAACATGATTTTCTGTTGGCAAGAAAATTAAAATGTGGTACGGTGGTACTTCAGCATATGAATGCATGAATTTTCACCTTAGCAACTAAAACTTTGCGAAAAATTTGCCTCGACATTTGAAAATTTTCGGCATACGAGCGACCGGACCGAGCCGAACCAAACACCGGCGAGTACTTATGTTGCAAGTGAGCATAAGTTGCACGTACGTCCAGGAAGCTGTTCGAAACTTGTTTGCGTCAGTGAAAAGCCAAGCAAAGCTAGTTTACGTATTTCTTTGTTGAATTTGTGCAAGAAGCAAACACAGAGGCAAAGACGAAAAGGGAGACGCTTTCAGTTTGGTTTTTAAAGCAGCCGATGCCGAGAGAAATCATAAATTAGCGTTAAGGGTTGAAGGGTTCAGGTGCAGTTTGGTGCCGCCATGTTGTGTCTCCTCCACTTTAGGGCGTAAGTTAAGTAAAAATTTAATAATTAAGTAGACGCTGCAAACTAATGTCCTGGTCATCATCAGAGATAAATGGAGTCCTGGAACATTCAGATCACATGCAAAACACACCGCTGCCTTTTACGTATAAGCTCCGGTTATCCATGTGAGGTCTTTTTTCTTTTTTTTTTTTTCAAAAAAATTTCCTGTTCATGCAAAATGTATTCAACTCTGTCCAGTTTTATTTGTTTAGCAATGGACATCATCACAAAGAAGCTTTCCGGGAAATCTTTAAATTTCGGAAATAAAACTAAATAGAAAACAAGTTTAGAAATTTCTTTAGAGAGTTAGTTTCCAAAACACAGTTTTCTTGTGGACAGGAGATCAAAACAATGAGAGAAACATTTTTGAAAAAATCCATATTGATACGGACAGGGCCAAAATTGTAATGCTGCACCCTAGGTGTGTGTGTGTGTGTGTGTGTGAGGAGAGCATTAGTGTGCTCCAGAATGAGCCAACACATCAGAGGACTGCAGCAGAGAATGAAAACCAGAGTTGTGGAGGAAGTGCAGTGTTTACGCTCCTTTCAGGCTCCTTCTTCACGTTTAGAGGAAACAAACCCCGCTGGCAGAGCGGCTCGGCCTCGGCTTCCTCCTCAGAGAACAGCGCCGCCATGGACCAACCGGGCAGTGCAGAGGGTCGAATCACAACACAGAGTCTTACTCTGTCTCTCCAACACACGTCCCGGTCCCTGAGTGGAAGGAGATCTCCCAGGAGACATTCATATTCGGATCTGCTTGAGTTTCTGTTCTAATGGTGTTTGTCTGTCCTGAAGTCAGACGTCTGGGTCAAAAATATTCATATCTTTTAGTCTTAAAACATATCGTGAATTGCTCAGAATAAGTGTTGAGTTTGCAACATTTTGGATTTTCATGGGGTATGTAAGGAATGTATAGGGTCCTGTACGCGTCCTTTAAGGGTTCATATGTAATTAAGGGATCTACATTAAGATTTAGCTATTTTGCAGACGACCTTATCCAGAGCGGTCCTCATTATACATGTGAGCACATACTTGCTCAAGGGCCCAACAGGGGCAACTTTGTGCTTGTGGTATTTGAACCTGTGACCTCCCGAAACATAGCCCAATGCCTTACCCACTGAGCTACCCCTGACCCAGGCGTCCATATATATTCTATAGGCATCTATAAGGGTTTAAAGGGTCATAGTCATATAAGTATTATATATGGCGTCATGTGGTTCAATTCCCGCGTCTGTGTGTGTGGAATTTGCGTGTTCTCTCTGTGCTTGGTGGGTTTCCTCCGGGTTCTCCGGTTTCCTCCCACAGTCCAAAGACGTGCAGTTTAGGCTGATTGGCGTTCCCAAATTGCCAATTGTGTGACTGTTGACCGGAGGTCCTACCACAGTCGTGCAAAATGGGAATAAATACAATGGTCACCATTTGCCTCCACTGTCCCTTGTACAACTACAGAGGTTCCTAGATGGATGGATAATAGGGTACTTAAGGGGGTCTATAGGGGTCAATAAGGGTTTATGAGGTAAGTGTTCTATAATAGTTATTGGGGAACGTAAGGTTTCTATAAGAATTCAAGGTAGTTAAGGAGTCTATATGGGGTACTTAAGGTTTTTATATGGGTTCATGGGGTACTTAAGGGTACCATATGAATTTGTGGGGTACAGAAGAGTTACATAATGGTTTTATATGTTTTTTTTATAAAGGTTCTTTAAGAGTTAACAGGCTCCATAAGGATTCCATAAGGGTAAACTGTGTATGTAAGGGTGCTTTAAGATTTCATGGTGCACCAAAGGGTTCTCTTTGTGTCCATGGGATACTTAAGGGTCCTTAGCTTTCTGAAGAGGTTCAGATTTCTTTGCTATAGGATTCAACATAGAATCTTTAAGAGTTTTCTCAGTCACTGTGAAATCAGAACCTTTTGCTCACAGATTTTTCAAAGTGTATCTGCATATGGACTTTATAACACATTCATAAGCATTGAGTGAATCGTTTACAAAGCTGAGCTACAGGATCTTTAAGGACATGTCATTTCAGAGGTTAAATCAGATGTCATCACACTACACAACTACGATGGATCAGATCACAGTTAAACACACGCACACACACACACACACACACACACACATATATATATATATTGTGTAAGAGAGAGAGAGAGAGCAAGAGAGTGAGAGAGAGAGAGAGAGAGACAGAGTGTGTGTGTGTGCATATGTTTATTTCTTTTCTGCCATCTTTCCTGTTGGATTTATACACATTATGAGACACTGGAGACGTGTTTGTTTGTGTTTTGCTTTATCCGGCTGGAAGTTTATCCGGCTGGAGTAATGTTATGACACGTTGTCCTTTTATTGATTATGAAACGAATGACTTTTCTGCTAAATGTTTTGACCACTGTCTTTTGGGGTCTTTTGCACAACCAATTTGCCGGAAAAACGTATTGTAATATCATGTTTTTTTTAGATTAATCTGATACCTGGCCATAATGAACAAATTCAAATAGGAATAACCTGATTTTTTTTTCCATTCCTGGACTGATTTTTCTATCCGGCCCACCAGGGATACGTGGATGTCATGTCTTGGTTGTCATTTACGGTACTCACGGTACTTTGTGTGCCTGCACTGTTCTCTTTCCATCCCTTTTAACATAAAACAGTTCAAAACGTCATTTAAATCATCAGATTCAATCGGGTTTATTACCTCAAGATCATTTACAGAACTCTGGCACGTCAGCCAACATCCCCACCACCATCACCATCATCATCATCATCATCATCATCATCATTTTCCTGAAGGTCTGTGCTCTCCTCAGCCTGGTCTGGATGGAGGTAAAAGAAAAAATAGGGGAACGAAGCTGGGGTTCACGACCTCACGTCATCGCAGACCAAACCGCCGGGTAAAGGCTTAGTGTTATTGCACACGACAGCTCCCAGATGATTGAATTAAAGCCCGTCTCTTTTCTGAGCAGGAGATGACAGACTCCAGAGGCTTTTCCTCAGCTCGACTGTTTAGTGCTATGAATATAAAAAGGCTGGTGGATGTGGCAGATACTGAAGTCACGACAGGCCGAAAGCAGGTCCAAATCTGCTCACTATGCAAACACACACACACGTCATTCAGCGCCCGCGTTCACGTCTGTTCACTTTCTCCTCAGGCGAGATGTTAGCCAGTCTCCAGCTGAGTCCTGATGAGATATTCTTTCCCTAGTTTTGAAACATGACATTTGAAGACACACCATGGAAAAATATCAAAATTCAGAAATTTGTTTTTGGGGGAAAAAATGCCTGAGAACATTTTCAAACCAAAGTGCAGGACATGAAGGTTCCACATTATTCACATAAGCAATTTACATGCCTGCAAGCGTTCCTCTAGTCCCTTTAAAGGTCCTGCGTTCACCGGTTCTATCTATCTATCTATCTATCTATCTATCTATCTATCTATCTATCTATCTATCTATCTGTCTATCTATCTATCTA
>JAQMYI010000007.1:27063168-27079913 GCA_030014275.1 Clariallabes melas
GCATTTGCAATTTGTTCAGAGGAAGCAGAAATTGCTACTATGATGTGCACAAATGACTAAATGTTGTGGAGGTTGCATTAATAGTTTTGAGACTTTTCATTCTGATCTGAGAAAAGCACCAAAGCAACTGAGAAAAACTGTAAAATCGTTTACATTTTGTTGTGCTCTTTGTACAAATTGTTTAAAGAAATTCCCTAATTTTCTTTCTGATTCTGTAAAGCTGCTTTGCGACAATGACCGTTGTTAAAAGCGTATTCTGTATGAATAAAACTGAATTGAACTGAAAATGCACTTTTGCAAATGTTAAATATTTCCAGGTTTTGTTTTATTTTTTCCAAAATTAATGGCTATTAATATTCATAATGTAACAGAATGAAAACAGGTTGAAGGACTGAGGGATCAGGTCCTGTTTTATTCATGATACCCAAATACTTTAATTAGATCAGTGCATCTTCTGTGACCTTGCTGTTACATTAAGTCTAACGGGTTTAACTGTAATGCGTCTTTCACAGTTTCTTTTTGTCTATCTTACTTTCAAGGCATCAAGAAAGCACAATCTGTAACTGAAAATCTCTGTAAATATAAGACCGTATTTCATAAGCAGTTTTCACTTGATTTTTTTGTGTATTTCCATCTTTTTTTTTTTCCCTCCGAGGATCAATTACAAACACGTTCTGGAATTTTGGCAGCGACCGTCCGTTCCTGACGCAGCGCCCTCGCATGCTCGATGCTATCTCGTCGGCCTGGAATGAGACAGACATCCAAGCTTGTTTCCATTTTGACTTGTTTGGATGGAACATCCATCCGTGTTATCTCTCCATCATTTTTTTTTTTCTTGTTTAGCTTTTTCCAATATAGATATATTTCACCCTAGGTAACAGTGGGAGCTTGAAAAACCCCTCCGTAAAGCCTAAACACAAACACGGACCTGTAGCACGAGCCGTTCTGCTCCAAGTTTAGGTTTAGATTTCCATCTGAACTGATTTCCATCTGAATTTGGAGTAAACATAACAGACTCCATCTGGTTCTCCATAGAGAAAGGGGGAAAGAGTTTGATGAAATCCTTGAATGTTTTAAAGACATGGCCTTTAAGGATTTATATATATATATTTTTATATTTCAGATTGTTCTGCCATTTCTAGTAAACGATTGTCCTGATCTTCTGGAATTCCGAAGTCTCTCTTAAAGTCCTAAAGGATTTCAGCGTCAGTAAACACACATGTGAGAACGGAGCGAAGCTGGAGGGAACGCTGGGATTCGGCTGGCAGAAACAGGAGGTCATGTCAGACCTCGCTCAGCACACGTTACACACAAACTCCAATATTTACACTGACTGCCTGTCTTTTCTCGACTAAAGGGCTTGATTTGAGACGGAGGTTAAGAGGAGGCTGCCGTCCCATCCGGTTTAAACAAACAGCAACAATCCCTTTTTCTTTTTTCCCCAATTCAGTGAAATTGTATTTAAATCGCTCTTTTAACAATAGACGCTGACAGAACGCAGCTCGTTTCCAGTTTGTTTTGTTTAATGGAATTATGTGACATCACTAAAGATGTCTGTTATTCATGTTTTAAATCCATTTCCATCCATATTTGAGATTTACACGCCACCGGGGCGCTTGTTTCCAAGACCAAAAACATACCTTCTCTTCAGATCCGCTTTCTTTTTAACTAGACCACCGCAAAGTGGCTCAATCCAACAGAAGATTCATGATACTATGTGCTATGCGTTTTTTTCTTTCTAAAGTCACACTCATTTCAGTAATGTAACGTGACGAACCTTAAAATTCGGCGCAGTGGTGGTCCATGAGGAAAAGGTCCGGATTCTGGTCTCTAAGCTACTTAATACTGTTTACATTAACAAAATTTACAGTTTAAAAAGGAAACGAAAACTTAAAGCTCGAAATACAACGTCTTGCTTTATAAAAAGAGAAAAAATCTGTTACGATTTCATTTACTTCGGTTTCGTTTGTAAAAGTGAGACAGTGATTTGACTCTGAAATGAATCAACTACAGGAAGTTGTTCTGTGTTGTAGCGATTTTCTTGTAGATCTCTTTAATTTTTTGCGAGCGACTTAACATAGAGACGAAAGAACTGTAGAAATGCCACATCTTCTGGCGGTACAAAGAAAACAAACCGTAATATTATAAGCTCTTTATTTATACAGTGTATGCGGATCTAATCATTTATTTGGCTCTGATTTCGTTTCTTCATTTTTCTGGTCTGGACGATACGAAATCTTCAGCTTCCTCGAACTGGAAAACAAAAAAAGACACTTGAACGTTTCAGCTTCTCCACTTCAAAAAGCTTTTCAATGTATTTCAGAGTTATTAGGTGTATTTTCGAGGCTGAGAGCTTGACTGAGACTACAGTGGAGAATTTTTTGCTAGAAGGTGAAAGTCGGGTCCGGGGCCTCGTCCCCCGAGTCTCCTCAGTCTCTTCGCCCCCCTGAGCCGCTCATGACTGCAACACTTCTTCGCTTAAACCCGATCTTCTCTAAAGGCGCAGGGGAATCTTGGGTTTCTTCATTGACTTCCCTTCAGCTTTGATCATTCCTGAGGAGAGTATATCATTTATAACAATAACGCCTGTGTTTAAACGTGTGTCCTTCAAGAAAAATAACGTTCACCTTGCTCCTGCTCCCGCTGCTTTTATTGGTTATTATCATGAATGGGAGTTTAAAATAAAAATACAACAGAAAATGTAACCTGCGGTCAGGATATGGTATACGGCATTCCGGTGAAAACTTCCCATGGAAAGCGTTGACATTAGGTGTAGCAGAAACAAATGTGATCCTGGGCATATGGCGATAATTTCAGAGGGGGAAAAATAGTTACAGCCTAAAAACACATGTAAAAGGCATTGACATATCGCAGATCAAAGTCGAATCGAGCTTTCATGTTGGTGATGCATCAACAAATGACGTCCATGTGTCATAGCGGGTTTACTCTCTATATATACCTGCGCGTACATACATACATACACACGTGCACACATATAGGCTAAAGCAAAACGCGCTAATAGTTCAGATTGGAAACGAAGAGCCTCATTTAGCACGATGGATATGAACAGCTTTATTCTGGATGTTTCTACAGGAGCATTTATACAGCGTGACCGACGGCATTCAAATGATAAAAATTTTTTAAAAAACAGTACTCCCTAGATTTTTACCGAAATTTTTTTTTTTATACAAAAACAGAGGTCAGGACATGCCATTTGAGTTATTTATTCAGTTATGAAATATAAGGTCATTTAGATGACGATCCTCCTCTTGAATGCAGCTTTCAAGCACTTGCATCAATTGTGAGCACGTTTAGTCGAATGGCAGAAGAAAACGCCAAGTCACGAGAAAAACGCAAACCTCTAAAATTTCTGATAGCAGACCTTAAATGTTTAATAAATATTTTATCATTTCATATTAATATCTTGAAATCAAGCAATCCAAAGACAATCTGGTGGCTAAAAAAATGGCACCCTATGAAAGGAGGAAGTGTTTATAGAGGCGTTTATAAAAGGAAGGAGTGTGTGTTTATGGGGTCCGTTACATTGGCTGAGCTGCATTATTGGTTCTCTTTCAAAGTTTAGTAATCAATAAGGAGGTTTCTGAGCCCTCTGTGAGTTTTTTCCTTTTGCATGTGGGTGTTTCTTAATGTCCTGTGAACGCACTAATTTATCGCTGCCCTTCGTGTATTTAACGTATACACATGAGTATGCATGCGAAAATGTGCAACTTTCATCCAAAAGTCTCGTAGATTTTTTATTTTTATTTTTAGCTTGGTTAGGCATTAGCATGAAAAAACCTTCACTTTGATCTGTTCATAAAAATAATCCGTCTCAAAGTTCAGGCCTTATTGTATTTTTAGCTTTTCATAAGCTTCTCGCAACTCAGTCCACGGGCAGACTGTGATTGTGAGTGACAGCTGACTGTGAAAACTCGGATCAAATGCTGTCACATGACTGGACATCTGGAGTTCCCAGAACTCCCCCCCCCCCGAGCCCGTTTCGGTTTGCGCGGTGTTGACGTGCGCTCGGGTTTCGTGCACGGAGATAAGATCGAAATGTTATGTGTATTCTTTACGTCCAAAAGGGCCGATGAGCGCAGACGTCCAGAGCAGATGTAAGTCTGCGCCACGTCTGAAGGCCAAGTTGCTCAGACTCCCAACTGCAGCCAGTCACGCTAGACGAAAACAGGAAGCAGGGTGAAAGGGCGTGCTTCCTTTATCTTCCTATATTAAGCTTTCATGACTCTGAAGAGGATGATCTCCTCATAAGATCCAATTCAATTTATTCAGGAGTAAATTGATCTCTCACGTGCTTGGTAGTCATTTTTCTGCCTGGTTCTCCTGGCTCTCCCACTCTTTTTCTCTGTTTTTTACGTCTCTCTCGGTTGGAGATGAATGCCCTGCTAGATGTCTCCTGCATGCCTCCTCTGAGTCTGCTTTGTGTCGGCTGCATTCCTGTAAGAATTCTTCAAAAGTGCGGACTCTGCCCTGTCTGAGAGCCGGAGAGAATGGATGGAGGGAGCGATGAAGTGAGTGTGGGACTCTGCAGCACTTGTGCTTGGTGGTTTTTGCGGGAGGAAGAGAAAGGTCATGGATGGGCGTGAGGATGGTGGTGTTCTCACGGATAGTAACAGGATCTACAGGACTTCAGTAGCTGCTCGTTTACTGCAAACTACAAAAATGATCTCTGCCAGAGAATTAGGAATAATTGGGGTTACATTGTACATCCGTATCTTTGTCTTTATTTAAATTCAGATTCAAACCTGATGTGGTCACATGACCACATGACCTTTTTCTATCATTATGCTCTCTTTTGCTCTGATGAGTGGTTTTCTTATGGACACACAGCTGTTTAGTGTGTTGTTTCTCATCAAACTGTGTATGTGGAAATTACATTTAGGCAGACGCTCTTATCCAGAGCGACTTACGTTTTTATGTCATTACACATCTGAGCAGTTGAGGGTTAAGGGCCTTGCTCAACGGCCCAACAGTGGCAACTTGGTGGTTGTGGGGTTTGAACCTGGGATCTTCCGAACCGTAGTCCAATGCTTTAACCACTGAGCTACGCCTGGCCTCTTACTTTCACTATTAAACATGGCTCTTGTCTGTTTTTCACCATGCAAATTCACCAAGCATTTAAGTCATCTCCCATCACGCTCCTTCATGTTTTTTTGAAGTTGACTTTTATTTGAAGTGCATTAGCCTAATGTAGACCACCATGATCCTGACCAGTCAGCTCCTAAGGATGTAAAAATATTTTGCTGCAGGTTCTTCAGGTTCTTCCAGTCGCAATGTGCACCATTGGTCTCCTGGAGAAAAAAGAACAGTATAATGCATCTCCTATTAATATCTGTATTCATGTCCATTTACAACTGAATGATGTATTCCTCTTCGATGTGGTCTCCCATCTCGTCATTGGTATCTAATGAGCCATGAATCTCCAACAAACGACTTTACTCAAAACATCTGCCAAGTTCACCTACGTTCCTCAATGCTTTCTTAAACCTTCACTGGAGTTTAATTCCTACTAGGTTCACCAAACCTCCTGAATAATATACTTTAACATAAGTGACTCAAGGTGTCATGGCGGTACCCAGCTTGTGATCCTGAACTCAGGTTCACTCTGAATTCTCTGGTTTCATCCCACTTCACAAAAACATGCATGTCTCTGTAGACTGAGATTTCACTCACTCACTCATTGTCTATACCGCTTTACCCTGCGTACAGGAGCCTATCTCAGGAGACTAAGGACATGGGACAGGATACACCCTGGACAGGGGGCCAATCCATCAACATTATGAACATTATGAAGCTTTTACTGAAGATAAACGAGTGAATAAATAGATCTCTTCAACTTAGTTCTGGTGTAAAGAGGAAAGAGTAAACCACATTGTTGTGATGTAGCTCTTTGGAACAGAAGAACCCAGCTGTTGAGCAGACCTCCATGATCATCCTCTCCCTTTCCACCTTCTTTAATAAGAAGATCTCCAGCTAGTTCTTCTTCATTCTTGATCATTCTTTTATTCCAATCTTGGCAGCAAGTAAGGTTCTACTTTACCAGATGGCTTTCCATCCTTTGAGAAAAACGTTAAGGAGGAGAGAAAGCAAGAGAGAGAGTGATATGTATAGAGAGAGAGAGAGAGAGAGAGAGAGAGCAAGCCTGGAGGCAGAACTACAGCCTGGGTTCTTCCCGCCTGCCTGCACATGGATGGATGTGCTCTCTGATGGATGCCTGTGATAATTGTGACTAGGGATTATCCTGGCCATCCTCTGGCTGGATGCCGTGTTTTATACACACATACACACACACACAGGCTAAAGTGTGGTGGCTAGACGGAATTAATAAGGATCTTCTTTGTTGTGACTAGCCCCTGATTCACACCGAACACATCACAGGGGTTCAGTCACTTTTAGGGAAATGGCAGAATTAGAGGTTTAAACCTCTAATCGTGATCCAGGATGCTAAATTCAGACCATGCAACTGGCCAGGCTTTTCTCTGAAACCCCACGATAGCGAGAACACATTACTGGGAAAAGGTTTTGTCGTTTCTTTGTGGTGTATGAATTATTCATGCACTTAAATGTGGACTTGACGCCATGCTTACCCTCAAGTGACTTTACAAGAGCTCTGTAGGAGGGACTGTGTTAAATGTCTGAAATGATCCGTCTTTCTTTCTCTCTCTCTCTTTCTTTCTTTCCAAACACTGCTTTGTTTTGTCTGGACAATTTTTTAAAAGTTCCATATTCGACCCTACAGCAAGTGATTTCCCTTTTATGTGTGTTAACTTGCTATGAGAGATTTTGGAGCCTAAGAACCATTGAGGAACCAAGGTGTGTGTATTAAGTCCAAACCACAAATTATTGCTTTTTAATACCTAGAACCTGTTATCAGATTTATTTCATTCATTTAGCTCTTTTAATGTGCTAGACCTTTGTTGGTTCTTTAATGGTCAGTTGGATAATCAAAGGTTCTAAGCTTCCTGAAAAAGTTTAAACATGCAACTTTTTTTTTAATTTTTATCAAAAAACATTTTATTGCAAGAAACTGCAACTGCACCTAGAGAAACAAGAATGCATTACATCTTAATTTTCTTTTCCTAAATATAAACTTTTTATCCTAAATTTTAAAAAGCTACAAGCCCATAAATAAGAATGTCCTCTTGAAGAACACTGTTGCATTTGAGGAACTTTGTAAATCTATGGTATCCTAGAACTTGCCAGAAGTAGCTACTGTATCTTGGTGCACTCTTGGTAATATTGGTTCTTCAATGGTTCTCTAAGGGTTCATTGGATTAAAAAGTTCTAATAACTGCCCTTTCTAAAAGTGGAACTGGAACTCTATGATGCAGTGTTAAAATTCTTATATTTGGTCATACAATATAAATGCTAATCTATATAGTATTCATAGGTAGTCAAGAGTTAAAATGAACCATTAAAGGTTTAGGGATCTGTGGAATGTCAGGAGATCATTTTCTCATAAAACCACGAGAAAAGGTAAAGTGAACCCATACCTCAATAAACTCTATTGTTTTGCACAGTGTGTGAATGTTTGCGTGTGCGATGGTCCCCTGTAAAGAACCTGTAACCATCAGCAGGAATCATATCTTAGAGATGTTTTAGGGGGAAAAAATGCTATAAAGACAAAGATAATGGCTTTTTTTTTTTTTTTTACATGTGAATCACAGACGTGTCTAATGATTTCAAGCTAAAGCTCACTGGAGCAGGAGATGATCCCACCATGTGCTCTGTAATCGTGGGTGGAAAGTGTCTTCATCAGGGTTCTGGAGATGAAGAGTGGTGGGCAGATGGGATATTGTGTGAGGTGGCGTGCTTGCAAACCACAGTCAAGCCCACTTCAAATCATCTGCCAAGCTTTGAGCGTCTTGATTTGTGGACGGAAAAAGAACCATAAAAATTTGATCATGGCTTGTATTCCATGCTCGTTTCCCGAGAAGCTTAAAAGTACAACCAAGTGTTTCGCTATCAGAAAGAACTATAACCTAGAACTCTTCTAGGTTTAGCTTAAGAATACAATATATACATTGATACCTTGATATACAATGATCTCTTAGTCTAGGAGTGTAACAGCTACAAAAGGGTTAAATATAGCACACTGAATAGTGGTTCAGTTTTTTAAAGTGGTCTTTAGTGGGAACTTCAGTGGGTTCTCTGTGTATAAAAGGATCTTAGGCTCCTAGAAGGGTTCTGGTTCGGGAACCTTCTCACTGGACAAGAAAGTGTCTATCTATGAGATCATTTGCAACCTAGAACCTTACAGATGGACACTACCTCCAAATAATTAATTGGGTTAAACCTAGCACCTTAAATGGTTTTTCAATTCATCTTACCATAGGACAAAAGGTTACAGTTTCAGAAAATGAGTACTTTATGTAATAATGGGAAACCTTCTCATTAGACTCTACAACAGAATGCATAGAACCTGAAAACTATAGAAAGAGTACTTGTCTAAGAGTGTACTATGTCAAAACTTTGTAATATAGAACCCAAAATGTTTGTCCAACCCTATAACAGAAGGCTAGTCATGTCAGAAGTGAATCATCTTCAGCTGACTAAAGAACCCATGAGGAACTGCAGTGTAGCTCATTAATTCTCCAACAAATTAAAGCTAAATACTGGTCATATATTAGGATATACAAATCATACAGTCTATGTGTAGTTGATAAAGTCCATAGAGGAGAAAAAACTATCTGTAGAGTCTCTAGAGTGGAGCCAGAAGCAGTTGCGCTCTGGTGCAGTTGATATGCAGAGATATGAAGACAGGTATATATGGATGGTGGGTTAAAAGGGGGAAAGGGGATGGAATTCATCTCCTCAGACTGGAAAGACAAAGGAGAGAGAGAAAGTGAGTGAGAGATGGTTAGACAGAGTGAGAGAGAGAGCGAGAGAGAGAGGTTTCCGAGGGGCAGCTGGCGGATTCCAGCGCCGGTCTGCCGTGCAGCAGGAGAGGGCCTTCAGCCGAAGTGTTTGTGGGGCCCCTGTGGTTTTTCAACCAATAAATCCAGTTCACGTCTTTAATACGCACCAAGCGTGCAGGCAGAGGAGTGCTGAAGGATGTATGGCCATTACTCAGCGGCCCACATCTGAGAGAAGAGTCCTGGTCTGGCCTGCGCCGTAAAGCCTTCGCTCCACCCCTGTCCGCTCTGGGAGCTCACGCTGGCAGCTCTGCTGAGGTGTGAAAAGGAATGGATCTCTGGAGGCTTGATAAGCTCCATGTGGTCTCAGCCACCAATTCGCAGCACAGGACAGGTAGTCTGGTCATGTACGTACACGCTAGAAGAACCCTTTTCTGTTATTCCTCTAGGGGAAGGCTGCTTTTAGGAGCCCAACAACAAATACCAATCTATTTCATTCATAACTTTTGAGTGATGGCTGGCTACAATGGCTTATGATGTATGTCACATCAGTGGATGTTGCTGTAAGGGGAGGAAGATAAGTTGCAGAGGACCTCAACCTCTTACAACCTATAGCCGCACACACTATGGGAAATCCACCAAGCATGGGAAGAACATGCAACTCCATCAACCCAGACCAGATTTTAACCCTCAGCTCTGGAATGTGAGGTGACAGTGATAACCACTAAGCCAGTGTAGCACTTCCACATCACTCCATCGCTTCTCCAGATCTTCTGTTTGATCCTGAACTCTGGTGTGGATTTTCCTGTGGGTTTCCTCCAACCTTTCCCAAATCATGTGTGAACTGGCTATGCTAAATTGCAGAACTGTAGATGTTTGCGAATATGTTCATTTGTGACTGGTACTAAATTTATAGTGCATTTACCCAGTGGTCAGGGGATAGTCCCTGGATTCCCTGTGACCTTTGAACCCTTTCTCTCGTAAGAGTGTATACACCACCAGGACAAAGATATGCAAACTCTGAATTATTACTCACTGTTTCCTTAACACGGTCAACATGACATGCATTTGACATCTTCCTTAAAGGTACTTGAAGGTTTCATTGGATTGGATTTTAATTGGTTCTTTGGATATTTAAAGGTTCTTTGTTCCCTAAAGGAGATCCAACTGGCTTCCTTTTCTGAAAGAGGGAACTCTCTCAAATTGAACAACTACATATGGTGTTAAATTGAAAAAAAATTTCAGGATGGAAGTTCTTTTTTACTTATCCTTTGTAAATTAAGAAGGTTTCGCCTTCTAAAAGGATACATTTATGTACAGTACATATAAATTTCTTTCGCATAAGTCTAAAAGACATTATGAAGTTGTCTCCTTTTCATGAATTGAATCAAACATTTTGAATCAGTAAAAAGAATTCCCAGCACTAGATTAGAAGAGAGATGAGCGCCATCTTGTGATTTGGAATATATTTACACTAAGCGGTAGAACGCTTTCCATATCATCATCATCATCCACCCCGGTGTGTCTACGTTCTCCTTCTGGCCAGTGATTAATCTGTGATATAACAAACTATTATCTCTTAATGGTCTGCTGAGCATACAGATTCAGCCCAGTCGCTTTGATATGTTCAGCTGAAGTGATGGATGAAGCAGTGCATTGAAACCAGGCTGCACTTGTGCGATTTATTAGAGGCCTCGAATTCTGTTTATAAGCAGGTTGGTAAGAGAAAAACAGTGCTCACACATGGGCTCCGAGACAGGACTTGATCAGCTCCAGAGAGGGCGATTTTTCTTCCAACTGATCCGTGTTTGGATCCTGCACTTGTTTCCATGTCCGTGCTCAGGGCAGGTGTTTCCCAGGATGTATGAGCTTTGTACAGGAAGCCATTAAAGCCATCAAAGCTTCACACAGATGAGGCCTTGATTCAGACAAGCTGGAAGCAGGAGGACATTTTCCTTTTCTCTAATTCTGCCTGCAAATCTATGTGAGGTTTTTTTGTTTGTTTTTGGGTGATTCACAAGAAGAGCATTAGATTAGCACCTCCACTCAGACTCGGCACACAGGGTGGAGAAACACTGGTGAAGAAATAACTGTGAGCACAGGATTTTCACTTTAGGTCAGCGTATGTAAGAGTGCGTTTAAATTCAACACATAAAGTCATGTGATCATGTGTGTGTGTGTGGGGGGGGGGGGGGGGTTAAAATATATGTTGGAGAAAAAAAATAAAAAAATACATGCATCAGGAAAAGCTCCATGTAAAACCATAATGACATGTAAACAAAGTGTAAGTAAATAATAAGTAAATAATTTAATTAAGTAATTAAAAATAAATAGTAAAATGTAAAATGTAATGTAAAAAATAAATAATTCCATGTAAAAAAAAAAAGTAATATATGAACAAATAAATGAAAAAAATATTAAGCAAATAAAAAATATTAACAAATAAACTAATACTTGTTTGTAAACAAAAACAAAGAAATAAAGAAATATATAAATGGGTGTGATAGTAAACAACTGTGAATTTTTAAAAAAATAAATAAATAAAACAAATACGCACATTAAATGAATAAATAAATAATCAATAACATAATTAAATAGTTGTGTGTAAACAAACAAACAAATTAATGTTTATTTTTATAAATATAATGTTGTTTTTACATTTTTAAGGTCACTGGTGGTCGTTTAAGCATTTCACTGCATACCGTACTGTGTATGACTGTGTATGTGACAAAAAAAAATGTAATTTGAATTTGTTTAATAATAATAATACTTTACCACAACCCACAATAATTCACCACAACCCACAAACAAAACTCAGTTTCATTATATGTCAAAAGAATAAACAAAATGATAATAATAAATAAGTGTGAAAACAAACAAATAAACTAATAAATTAATAAATATGTAACTAAGTAATTTTGTGGGTGTCTAATCAAACAAACATATGAATGAATAAATGAATGCATTTGACCATAAACAAACAAACAAATAATTATATTATCATGTTTATGTCAAAAAAATTAAAACAGTTATTGATATGTGTGTGGAGTTTGCATGGTCTCCCTGTGTTTGGTGGGTTTCCTCTGGGTTCTCCAGTTTCCTCTCACAGTCCAAAGACATGTGCTTGTGCACTGCAATGGGTTGGATTTTACGGAGCTTCAGTGAAGTCTTGCATATGGAAACGCATTTTAGATTAGACATTAGACATCAGGAGTTTAGTCTCGCTTTGTCGTCAGCACCGCACTCAATAATCTTACCACCCACACTAGTCTGAGAGAGAGCGCTACGATCCAAACTCCCTCTCCTCTCCTCTCCTCTCCCTCCTCTGCATGCCAGCCGGCAGAAGAGCCGGTTTCCAATCCGTCCTGGAACGCTGCTCAGGAGGATAATTGCATCCATGGCTGCCATGTTTTCAGTTTGCGTGTGAGGTCTCCAAAAAAAGAAAAGCTTAAATCTGTGGTAATAAAGAGGAGTGGGAGAGATGGCGCTAACAGACAAACAAATGGTTAGCGTTTGGACTGAGAAAGAATCTCCACCACATGAGAGAGAGGGATTGTTTGCCCATGTAAAGGAATGGAAAAGGGAAAAAAGTGAAAGGGAGAAAGAAATGCAAAGTGGATGAAGCTGAGTCTCGCTCGGAAATCAGCAGAACACAAGAGAGCACATGGAATTTACAGGAGAAACAAAATAGAACCCACATGGAAAAAAAATTAACAAACAGAGGATCATGTGGAACCCTCAAGAGAGCATATGAAACCCACAAAACACATGGAACCCAATATGAAAACATGTGGAACTCTCAGGGGTACCTGTGGAACCCACAGAACATGTGGAACCCACATGACAACATGTGAAATCCACAATAGGACATGTGGACACCACATGGACAAAGCTTTGGAACAAACATGGAAACCTACAGGAAAATATTTGGAACCCAAAGAATATGTGGAACCCTCAGATGAACATTTGGAACCTACAGGAGGACAAACATGAAAAAAAAGAAAAGGAAAACATCTGGAGCCCACAGGACAGCATTTCAAACCTAGTGAAAAACAAGAGGAACCCACAGGAGAACATGTGGATCCCATGAGAAAGCACATTAAATCTACAAGGGAACGTGTGTAACCCATGGGAGAACATATAAAACCTACTGTACAGGGAAACTTGTGGAATCCACAAGTGAGTATGTGTAACCCACATGACCAATAGACTGAAGCAAACATGAAAACATACTGTATGTTGCTTACAGGACAACATGTTGAACCTAGAGGTAAACATGGAGAACCTACAGAAGCAGGTGTAACCCACAAGGGAACATGTGGAACACATAAGAGAACATGTAGGAACCTACAGGAAAACATGTTGAACCTACTGGATAATGTGGAACTCACAAGGGAACCTGTGAAGTCTACAGGAGAACATACTGTATGGAACACACAAGAGAACATTTAAAGCCCACATGGAATTTTTTTTTAACAAACAGAAGAACACATGGAACCCACAGGAGAAAATGTGGAACCCAAAGGTGAACATGAGGAGCCCACAAGAAAACCCTGAAACTAACATTACACGTGGAGCCCACAGAAAAACGTGTCAAACCCAGAAGAGAACATGTGAAATTCATAGGAGTGGATGTTTAACCTACAGCTAAACAGTTTGTTTAAGTCTAGTTATGATCTTTTTTACACATGACAAATTATATTTTTGTGTATTCAGAGTGTTTTAATTCATCAGGTTTTTTCTTATATCAGATAACATGCTGTGACATGAAAAGCTTCCTCAAAGAACCCTTATGGAACCCATGAAGAACCCAGTTGTCTGTTTTTGAGTTATGTGATGATAACCCAGCATATATGTAACATCTGAACATCACTACACATCCATCAATGTACATCCACCACTACACATCCATCACTACACATACTGTACATCACTACACAACCATCACTACACATACTGTACATCACTACACAGCCATCACTACACAGCCATCACTACACATCCATCACAGCCACCACTACACATCCATCACTACACATCCATCACAGCCACCACTACACAGCCATCACTACACAGCCATCACTACACATCCATCACTGCCCATCAATAGTTGCATCCATCACTACACATCCATCACTACACATCCATCACTACACATCCACCACTGCACGTCACATTACATTACAATAATGGCATTAAATTCAAGTTAAAATATGTTTTGTTAACAAATTCTAATATTGATGTAAATTTTTTCCTTTGTTCACCCATAACCCAGATGGCATAAACTTTTGCACCCATCTGCACATAATAACGATCATTTCCATCCCTTTAAAGAGCTGTACATGTTCCTCTGTAGTGAGAGAGGGATTGGCAGCTCCTCTCTTGCTTGTCATTTCTCCAAGTGTGTTTAGTGGCTGAGAAAATGAAGCGATCTCTCCTCCATGTCAGAGTGAATAAACTCCAGACCGATCACACAGACGGGTTCTCGCTCGTCTGAGCTCTGCGGTGACCCTGAGGAACTTTAAATGCAGAGCTGAGCGAGTCCGGGGGCCAACCGACACACTGAACCATGAACCAGATCCACCAACATCTCATACAAATCATCCTTCTCATATTTTATATTACAGCCACAAAGCTGTGATGAATATAAACATTTCAGTAAAAGAGCCCAAGCTGATCCGCCTCCATGTTCATCTGGAGGTTCTGAGGAGAGTAAACTGCTGCGGCTTTCGAAAGATGATATTTTATATTTACACGCTGGTTTACAGACTGATACAAACATTTTATTATCATATAAAAGCGTCTGAAAACCGAACTGAGACAAATATTATTATTACATTAAGTTGATTTTACAAAAGTAAGTAGTAAAACACACAGTTTAACACTGTGGCACTAGGGACAGTCCTCTTCTGCCCTCTAGCGGAGGAAAGTGAGACTACATCTTATAGGACGAGCAAGAGAGAAAGCAAGAAAGAAGGAAAGAAACTAAAAATACAAGTAAATAAAATACAGTTGCAAGCACGGTGGTGTAGTGGTTAGCACTGTCGCCTCGCACCTCCAAGATCTGGGTTCGATTCCCGGCCAGGCTCGATTCCCGTCTCTGTGTGCATGGAGTTTGCATGTTCTCCCCGTACTTGGTGGGTTTCCTCCAGGTACTCCGGTTTCCTACCACAGTCTAAAGACATGTAGATTAGGCTAATTGGCGTTGCCAAATTGCCCGTGGGGTGTGTACTGTATGTGTGGATTGATAGTGTCCTCTATGCTGAGATATACAGCCAGAATCCATCATTCAATGCCATCAGGGAGGCATCTGATTGGGCCCACATTTATTTTGCAGTAGAACAACAAGGGTAAACATACAGCCAATGTCATTAAGAACTGTCTTCAGTGCAGAGAACAACAAGAAGTCATGGAAGTGATGTTATATGTGACAAAAAAATGGGTCTCTTCCATGCTTGTAGGGACCAAAGGCCAGCCTGTCCAGTCCAATTTCACTGAAAAGCCAATGCTGCAAAGTTTGCCAAAAAAGTCAATGCTGTCCAGAACAGAAAAGCACCAGAACACCCAACACATCACAACAAGACATTGTCCTTGGATTCTTTGGCTGCTGGGACCCATGTCCCAGCCTCCAAATTCAACACACTGAGCACTGATGGGTCAGTCTTATCCATAAAGGATCCTCTGCCATTATCCTGGTGCCAGACCCACAGCACACCCTGAGAGGCCATGCAGAGGCTTAGGTGGTTATAATGTTAATGTCAGCTGTAATTGCATTCTTTTATTGGTTGTATATTATTTCCATGATTTAAAAATATGGCGTACCTGTTTCCACAAAGTAGAGAAATGTGATAAGTCATCCAGAATGCCTTCAGGATCCACTTTAAGAGAGAATACTATAGAGTTTAGCTGGACAATTGTTTTAATAATATCCTTATGCTCAGCAATCTGTCTGTCAAGTGGCTTTAGACTTGGTTGTTTGGTGGCTGGTCCATCATCTGCTAGCTCTCGTGTTGCTTGCAGCTCCACCTGCAATAGTAATAGCACACATTTTTATTCCACATAATCATTTCGTTTTAAATCCCACATACTAAAGACCTATAACCATTTTAACAATCATGCTTCCTCCAGTACAGAAAAAGAAATGTTGTATGGCCAGCATTATGTTATGAAGGTGATAGGTAACCAAGTACTACATGTATAGTATAAATGAACAAATTTTACTAGAGACTACTTATTACTTACTAATGTTTCACATATTATTAAACATGCCTGAGAGCCATACGGTAGAATATTTATGTTAAATATATATACTGTAGTAAAAGTAACAATATGTAAAACCTGTTGCTGTTTGTGATGTAAATGTGAAAATTTCCAGAGTGGGATATCCTTTGCCATCGACAGAACTGTAGTCACAACTTTGGACAGAACACTCTGAAAAAAATAAAATGGGAGGCAAAAAAAGTTTTCAATTATATATACATACAGTGGGGTAAAAAAAGTATTTAGTCAGCCACCAATTGTGCAAGTTATCCCACTTAAAAAGATGAGAAGATCTTTTATATACCTCAACTATGAGAGACAAAATAAGTAAAAAAAAATCCAGAAAATCACATTGTAGGATTTTTAAAGAATGTATTTGCAAATTATGGTGGAATATAAGTATTCGGCCAATAACAAAATTTCATCTCAATACTTTGTTATATACACTTTGTTGGCAATGACAGAGGTCAACCGTTTTCTGTAAGTCTTCACAAGGTTTTCACACACTGTTGCTGGTATTTTGGCCCATTCCTGTTGATGTTTTGGGGCTGTCGCTGGGCAACACGGACTTTCAACTCCCTCCAAAGATTTTCTATGGGGTTGAGATCTGGA
>JAQMYI010000007.1:27143884-27156972 GCA_030014275.1 Clariallabes melas
TTCAATTGTTCTAAAACTTTTTAACGGTAGTGTATGTATATATATATATATATATATATATATATATATATATACATACATACACACTGTAGACTGTATATAAAGATGATTTTTAAACTATTTGGCATAAACAATTCGGATTAAACTTTTGACTGGACTTTTGTTCTTCTACTGAATTTTTGGTTTTGTATTCAGTTACTGCAGTCAGTACTTAATCGATCAATTATATCCATTAGCTTTCCCTTAATGCTTTAGGGGGGCAAACATGCTGTGTGGTGAAATGAAAATTATTTTGTGTAAAACACCTTGGTGCTGCAAAAAAAAAAAAAAAAAGAAAGAAAGAAAGTTTTTTCTCTCCATCCTCTCACCTGTTAACCCTGTCGTGGCCAGAATCTCTCCCCATTGCTCGTCGTTTATGATGGACACCTGAGATTTAATAATTAGCTGTAAAATGTGTAAAACACAAAGACAGAACACTTGTGCCGCATTATTATAAACTCTGTTACCTGTAAACTAATTTCCTTCTTTTTCCCAGCCATAAAAAATATCCTTCATGTGACAATATTAGTAATCAATAAATTGAAACACAGTATTCATACATTTAGATAAAAAAAACACCGCAAAAACCGCGTGATGTAAAACATCCGAATAAAGCAGCAACTTTGTTTCCAACACTTCTGTCGCGTGTGTTTAGAGTCCTGGTTGCCTAGCATTGGGAAAATGGGCGGGTCTTCAGGTGGACGTGCCGCTCTTCAGTGATCCTATTGGTCAGTTTGATTTTTATTGGATTTAATTTGATTATTTTATGTTATTATTACTATTAATAGTTATAATAATAATATATATAATATAAGTTATATAATTATATAATTAACTATAATAAATAATGCTATTAAATATCAGGGGAAAAAATATCTGAAGGTTGAAACCTGTAGATCAGGTTGTTGTATATTGTTGTTTGTAGCCACTTGAATTGAGGTATTCACTCCTACAGTATACTCATAAAGTATTTCAGTAGGCTATTTCTCACAAATGCAAACGTGTTCTATAATATTGGTCCACTTGTGACATTATAGGAATTCTTTACATCTGTTAGAACATAGCTGATGTAGATTTAAGGTAGCTGGGTAGGTAGGTACAACTTAAAAATAGATAGTAGTGTATATAAGTCAGTGCAAATATAGGCATTGTGCAAATTATAAGGTGCAGGTAAAAATGTGTGTGTGGTGTGTGTGTGTGTGTGTGTGTGTGTGTGTATATATATATATTTTATTTATTTAATTTATTTTTTTATTATTTTTTTTATTTTTCCCCCGATATATATCTTTTCTATTTCTCTTTCTTATTTCTTGCTAATTGTTTTTAAACTTTTAAGGTCATAGGCGGTCGTATAAGCATTTCACTGCGTATTGTACTGTGTATGACTGTCATCTTCTATACCGCTTTATCCTGTATTCAGGGTCGCGGGGGCCTGGAGCCTATCCCAGGAAGCTTAGGGCACGAGGCGAATCAAATTTGCACATTGTTAAATATGATCATAATTACACAATTATAGTATAATTAAAAGCCTGCAGCGACAACTGTTTAAAAATATTTATAATCATTTATTATTTTGTTTGTGTATATGTGCATGAGCTGTTCTGGGTGGGTTTTAGCGAATGGGGGCTCAGCTTGGGAGCCCCTAATCGCCCCACTTTGTGTAGATTCACAGCATATATTTCTGCTCACAAATATATTGTGAAAAGGTTTGAGGAGGTAAAATGCTTATGCAAGGCTCTGTTCTTGTTGCTTATCAAAAGAAACTATAAACTTAATAATGACATCTCTTTTAGATTTTATTTCCTCGAGGTTTAGATTTACAGTGTATCCTAGGTGTTCGATTAGCATTAGGTTGTCTGATACTAACTAAACTAGGTCTTACATAAAAAAAGAGTAATACATTAAAAAAAGAAGTTTCTGCTGAGTCACGCGCGTGTTATTCTCTGTAATCTGGTTCTGTGTAGCACCTAAGGCTGAACGCGCCAATTAGCTGTGTAGAATGTGTAAAGTGTGAAGGGATAATCAGTGTTAAAAGTGTGACGAAAGGGCCGCGAGGTCTCTACAGGCGCTAATTTCTCACCTCTGCTAATGAAGCAGTGTTTTTCCCACACTACTAGCTCAGATTCATTGTCTTTTATTCATTTGGGGGAATGCTAGCAACTCATACTGATATTAATTCATAGCTGCCTAGCAGCTTCCTTTTAGAAAAATACAAAAACTTGTTTTCTAACCGGTTTAAATCATGCTAGAAGCTAACTTTTATTCACATACATCATGCTGTAATCCGGTCCACACAAAACTATGTTAGCAGGTATTTTTATGCTAGCTGTTGTTTTTATCGACACAAAGTTTTCTAGAAGTTATGATTCCTTTCAGTCAGTCACGCTAACAGATATATTACAAGCACCCAAAATCATGCTAGTTACCGCTATCTGCTGGTTTATCATTTTAAACCTTTAGATCATAATAGTAGCCATTTTAAAATTTATTCTAAATAATGCTCGTTGCTTCAGACAATTTGTTCTAGCATCTGTTTTTGACAGCATCTGTCGTTAGCTCCTGGTTTATAATCACACCACATTTTGCTAGCAACTGCTTTTCTCTGAAATAGATATGGTTTTATGTTTAGCAGCTGTTTTTGCATCAGGCTAATCATGTTAAATCATTCACCTCAATCATGCTAACTGTTGCTTTCAAGTCATTTTAAGTCAAGCTAGCAGTCCTGCCACAAAATAATGCTAGCTGATGTTTCTTTAACATAAATGTAAAAAGTAGTTTTTCATTCATTATTTAAATTATAGAAATTGTTTTATCTTTTAATTAAACCACATCATACCAGAAATCATTTTAAGCAAAATCATGCTAGCTGCTGTTTTTTTTCTTCTTATTTACACAAAGCCATGCTAACAGCTCTTTTATAATCATGCTAAATCTGGTGTTATTGAAAATGTTTACTAGTTATTAAGCTGAGACTTTAGGGGTCAATTATGTTTTGAATTGCAATTTTGTTCAACATTTAAAAAATGATTTAGTTTTCAGAAATGTAATAGGTTTTTCATTCCGGCTCAGATTTATTACTTCTTCAGGGTTTTGTTTCACTGTTGCTGGTTAAACTCTGTGTGTGTGTGTGTGTGATGGGTCTGTATTGAGTTTCTTACTGAATATTAAGGCTGAGTCTCAGCTAATATTCTTCTCACTGAGAGTCATTCAGGAGTAAAATGAGCTCATCTGGTGGCTCATTTGTAACGTCTATCTGACTTTAAGAGCTGGTTTTGCGTACTTTGATCACAAAAGCGTCACACAGTTATAACTAACAGAACGAGTTGAACTTGCTTCACCTTAACGCTGCTTCCACTTAATTCATTTGCAAAAGGGTGTGTCTGTACAAACTAAACATTTGTGTGTGTGTGTGTGTGTGTGTGTGTGTGTGTGTGTAGGTATGTGTTTGGACATAATAATATATACAGTGTTTAGATAGAAGCTGTCTGGTCGACTAAAGTAAAAAAAAATCTCCATCAGTACTTTTGGAGGGGAAGTTCAGAGTAACACACACATGCTTAAGTGGATTTTCAGAGCTTTGCATTCAGGTTGTCTATATAAATAATAGAAAGGTTTTGCCTGTACATCAGAACTCACGCTTTCAATGATATCAGTCTCAGAACATTTTCTGTCTGTGTGTCTGTCCAGCCGGATTTTGTCACAGCAGCACGCAAAAACTGTCTGGACAGAATTTAATGAAACGTTTGCAGTACTTAGATATCTGGCTGAAGTTTAACAGAAAAGATAAACTGATAAATGAGATAAAATAAAAAAGATAAAAATTAAACTAAAAGAAGATAAATTTTAACACGCTGGAGTCGTTTTAAGACAAAACCTCATCTTTATCCGATCTACTTTTTAGATTTCTCATCTGTGATTCTCTCTCCGATTACCGAACAGGGAGTGTATTTGTCTGATGATGAAAGAAGTACAACTTAGCATAAACAAGGCATAAACATAAACTTTTCTGTATGCACTCTTTCAACCTGGAATAAAAATAAAAATATCACTGATTAAATTAAAGCTGATCAGCTTATTTTTAGCTTTGACCTTTTAACTATTTCTCCAAACTCTTTAACTGTCAACGATGGGTACTGAAACTACCTGCATGGCACTCACCCTTAAACCCTAAAATAAAAAATCAGATATAGAAAATGCAAAGTACTTTACTCACTCAGTCACTCACTCACTTATTCATTCTCTATAGAGCTTATCTGTACAGGGTTGTGGTGGACCTCGAGCCTATCCCAGGGAGGTGAGGGGGCAGGGGGTACAACCTGGACATTGTGCCAATCCATCTCAGGGCACAAGCATACACACATGTTCACACACACGTCATTCAGCCTATTCTGCATGTCTTTGGTGGTAGCCGGTGCACATCACCACTACGTTGTTGATTATTTCCCTACAACAGCACGCAACCCAAACAGTAACAAAATAATTAACCTTTGTATTAAAGGTTTATTGATGAAACATGAACCAGGACAGCTGAACAATGCGGATTAACAAGTGTTTATACCATAAGTAATGGCATAAAAAGAACTAAAGTGCACACAGACCTGAGGCAGGACTTGAACCTTCAACCCTGAAGGCATGATTGCTAACTATGGTGCTAACCACTACACCACCAATATGTTGCTGTATAAACAGTATTTGTTGTAATTATCACATTATCACTGCAACTTTGGTTTAATAATTAAAATTGCATCAACATTAATTTTTCAAGTGTATAAACATAGCACTGGATCCACTACATCCTCTGATTTGTTTATGGTGTTTTTTAATGTAATGAAGCTGTGAGATACTAATTCGAAGTCATGCACTTGTAATGCCTTTTAATTACTTTTCATTAAATGAAATTTATTCATTTAATTAAACATTGTCTATATTTTTGTGAATTCGATGCGCTGTCCTGTAAAGTGTACGTGTCCACATTTTGAAGGACAAACTGGCCCAGTGCTCATCTGCTACGCTTATAGAGAAATTTGTTCATAATTTTCTCCTTGAAAAATCATCTGTTCTCATCTTCACCTCGGTTTCTGCAGCGTAATTAAATCTGAATTAAATGTGAAGCCAGCTAGTTATCAAACTCTTTTTTTTTTTCTTTTTTTATTTTTTACAAAAGCCTGTAATGGAGTTCACCTTGGCAGAGCTATAACGGCAACCCAAGCTATATAAAAGGACCATATCTCTGTCAGATGTCAGGATTTTGGACTTTACTCAGTCGTGATGGCTTTACTGTGTGATTTACTGTCCAAGTAAGAGCAAGTTTTGTAGGATGTCCACACGATATTATCATTGTGATCTGTACCTGGCATTAATCTGAACAGATCACGGTCCTCGACTGACCTGCGTGCACAAGGGAACACGTAAGACCTTCAAATTTGCTGTGAAATAATCAGGATATTCATCTGTTTCTTTCCTTCACGTCCTTAGTGTCTATCAGTTTTACGTTAAAGTTTTAGCTTTCCCTTGGTGCAGCAGCCAGGTTCTCCTACTGCAGCGTTCAGGTTCATGTCTTTTTCAGGTCTTAAGTACAGAGCGTTTGTGATACACCTTTTTAATTTTGTTTGTACAGCAACATCATGCTAAATTGCTATGCTGCGACTGGAATCCTTCTTTACTGTCATGTTCCATGAATTTGCCGCCGTTGCCCTCGGCTTGCTCATCACGGACAATCTGGTCATTTTGATTTATATATATTTTCTTCTACATTTCATACTCATTTCCCTAATTTTATTTTGATTTTGCGAAGCTGCTTTGTGACAATGATCATTGTTAAAAGCACCATATAAATAAAATAAAATTGAAGTGAATTGAATGAATATCAAGTTGGATTGATGTAAAAGCCACTGACTGATTTGTGCAAAATCTCAGAACTTGTATCTGATTCAGAAGGAGGCACATAAGGAAGTCGTCCAGATCAGAGTGGTAACTAAGGGCCAAGCTCCGGTTCAGGAAAAAAAAAAAAAAAAAAAAAAAACTTCAGCATGGAAATGCCAAAATGTGCAGTTACTCGAATGACCACTAGGAGCACTAGCTGGCTCCAAAAGTGAGTCAATCCCCATAGAGCCCCATGTTATAATTATAATGCCTAAACTTTATAACAGAAATAAACGATTACAGCCTGGTACAATAATAAAAAAAAACAGTTTTGGTCTCCATAGCTAGATTTCCTGTTCGTGACAAGTGTAGAGGGAGTAAACTTTGATGTTACTCATCAATTACAATTATATTAAGCTGGAAAATAAGACATAATTAAGGGGTTGGGTGATTTGAGTGACAGCTCCATTGCAAGTGTCGAACCGCTAGCTGTCTGCTGTGCAGCACTTTAGCAAACCAGCTAAGTGGAAACATTGTAGTTTAACTCACTGCAAGAAATCTAGGAGTTGAGACGGGACAACGTGTAGGGTACGGATGATGGTGTTCAAATCAAATGCAGTGTAACATTAGCATATGGAATAACGTCAGCCATCGTAGCATTTTAATTAAGCTTGCTAGCTTGTGGATGGTAACTGATGTGAGTAGATGCGTTCCAATCGACAGCCTGCTCCATTTGTTCCTGCCTAATTTATGGTTTAACCAGGGGTTTGGGTGGAGTCAGCTCGTGCTAATATGGCGAGGACCAGAGTTTACGTTAGTAACCTTTAGACTCCACGTGCTTTGTGCTGTTATAAGAGAAATCACTCTGAGTCAGATATGATCAAAAAGTCAGATTTGGGCCTCTTTTGCTTTCCTCAGCGTAGCCGTTCTTGAGTATTCTGTTGCTTTATAATATTGACGCATCGCCACAACATCCATATGCTGTTCTGCTTTTTTTTCCTCTTAACAAATGTGAATAAAATCCACCGCACTGAAACGTGTGACATGAAAGATGTGTTTGTTTCTGGTAGCGGTTGTTTCTCAGTACTAGCTGGCATGAACACTAAATCTGCATGTGTGAGACGCTAGAAAACAAGGCGTTGGAATGTTCTGTGTTTGTCTGTGAATAAACTTATTTGCATCGTCTCGCGGGTTATTTGCTGTGTCTGTCTGCTGACACGTGCTAGTTGTTGTTTTTTGTGTTAAACCCCTTCTTTCTCTTTCCAGCCACCTTTGTAACACTCTTGTGAATATTTGAGTAACAGAACTGTGATGCACGGTGGCGTAGACTCTTGCATATGGATAGAATGCTGGCGTTCTGCTGCAGGGCGTTTGCACCTCTCTCTAGCTGTGTGTGTGTGTGGAGGAGAATCAGGGCTGAAGTGATTATGCTGCGTTTTTCAGTATGGAGGAGGAGGAGGAGGATAAGGGGGTGGAGGAGATGAGGAGGAGGAGGAGGAGGAGGCAGGACCCTTTTGCGCTGTGACAGGACTGCTTAATGATTTCCCTTTTGCGGTTGAGGCTCGTGCGCAGTGAAGCCGCAATGGACCAAACCGGCCAGGAGGTGTGAAAGCGAGCAGGAGATGGAGGGGGGGGGGGCGGGCAGTTTTAGCAGAAACACTAGTTTACAATCTGCTTCCTGCACCATTATTCATCTTCCAGACATTACATTAAACACTATGGTGAAGAATTTCTGAATGAAATAGTGAGATAATTTTTTTTTAGGTTGGTTGTGTCAGATTGTCCACCAAGCAGGAACCTCAGCAGTGTCGTGGCACCATCACATCCACCATGAGCGATGAAGGCCACGCCAGGCTAAGAACACATTGTTTTGTACTCGGTGGGCAATAATAGTATACGGGGGAACAGGGCAGCGTGGAGAGGGGAAAAAAAAAACAACAACAACAAAGGCCGGATTGACGGCAGGACACAGTGGGGTCTTGTGTCTGACGCTCGGAGGCCGTACC
Source organism: Clariallabes melas (assembly GCA_030014275.1). Classification (NCBI taxonomy): domain Eukaryota; kingdom Metazoa; phylum Chordata; class Actinopteri; order Siluriformes; family Clariidae; genus Clariallabes; species Clariallabes melas. Next base: position 27,151,792 of record JAQMYI010000007.1, read on the forward strand.
ATCAGACATGATTAAACGGGTGATATTTAACCCCCAGAGCAGTCGCAGAACGCATTGACATTCACAGGCGAGATGATGTGCATTCACCATAACGATGCGCGATAAACAACATGCTCGAGCGAGCAGATACGGCGTGCGAGAGAGAGGACGCGGCGGAACCCCGGGCAGAGGTGGCGCGGGATCTAGCGTCAGCATGGGCATCTGTTGCGGCTGCTTACCTCCGCAAGATGATAATCAGGATCTGGAGGGAGTCCCGGTTCATCTGGAGGTTATCAGTGAAGAAGGGGATGAAAGCTCCATAGCGGAGGAAAGGTAACGTGGTTAAGATCGATGCGGCTCTTTATACCTTAATCAAAAGTTTTCTTTTCTCATTTCTTTTTTCTTGAAGCTCCGAGTCCTTCAGTAACCTCTAACTGGATCTCGCTGGGGTTTTATTCCCTGTGCTGAATCAGAGATGACAGAATATCTACCGCATTCTGTCCAAAAAACAAACAAACAAAAAAAAAACCTCCCAGCAGGCAGAGATTGCATTTTAAATTGCACCAGAACTTATCTTTGCCCTTCTGAAACCTAGCGAGAGAAAAAGAGAGCATGATCCGTGGAGCCGAGGCCGCTCGCCTCGTAAACAATGTGCGCCGTTTGTTTTCCGACTTTCCAACTGTTCGGTTGGTGGGATTTCTGCGATTCAGACTATGAGAGGAATCCAGAGTTTCTTTCTGCCCTGCCGAGGAGAATTATAATGAAAGGCCTTTGTTGTGTGAGTGAGGCATTGTGGGTTTGATCCTTACAGCTTATTATTGCTTAAATATGCGCGCTCTTTGTAAACTCTAATATCTCAAATAAATCCTGAAATCACAATGCGATTATTCGTGTATTTAATCTTTCTTCATTAACAGATCATACGTAAACAGATTGAGGATATTGAAGGAGTCTCCAGTGTCAGTGCATTTTTTTAAATATTTTTCACACTTAAATAATTGACAAATTTTGATATTACACAAAGATAACCTGAGTAAATACAGATGATTTCATTTATTAAGAGAAAAAAAGGTGGCCTGGCCCTATGTGAAAAAGTAATTGCCCCCTAAACCTAATGACTGATTGTACCCGTCTTGCAATCTAGCGTTTGTGATTATTGCCATTGAGTCTTTCACATCACTGTGGAGGGATTCTGGCCCGCTCTTCTTTGCATAACAGTTTTAATTCAGCCACATCGGAGGGTTTTCGAGCATGGACGGCCTGTTTAAGGATCGCTGCGTGATGTGAGAGATTTGTGCTTCACTTTGTCAGACAGGTTGTATTTAAGTGATTTCTTGATTCAACAGGTCTGGCAGGAATCAGGCCTGAGTGTGGCAAGTGAATGTTAACTCAGATTTCCAAAAAATGAGGGTAATCCCAGGTCATTCATGATTTAGCAAGGGAGCAATTACTTTTTCACATAGGGCCAGATAGGTTTGAACAGCTTTTTTCTCTTAATAAATGAACTCATCATTTAAAACTTGCATTTTGCATTTATTCGGGTAATCTCTGTGTAATATTTAAAATTGTTTGATGATCTGAAACATTTAAGGGTGACAAATATGCAGATAGTTTTTCACGGCAGTGTACGTCGATCCGTTTGTTGGAACACACCGTCTGCGTCTGTGTGCACGTGTGTTTCCTGTGTTTGAGTCTGCTCCAGGATGTAAAGTCTACTCATGACGATTTCTGGACCGTTATTTAGTTCCTAAGCGCTTTTTTATTGACGAGATAAACGCGGCAGGATTTGATTCAATCAGACTAAATAGTGTGTGTGTGTGTGTGTGTGTGTGTGTGTAAGCAGACTCAGACACCTTTTAGAAGCAGTTGTTTATAAGGTCATTTGCGTTAGTGTAGTGTTGGCAAAAGGGCGGCGTTTCGCCCGAGTGCAGATTGTAGCGTCTGTGCAGGGACGCGTGGAAACATTTTACCCCTCTGAACTTTGACCTGTGATGTTTTATAACCGAGTGGAAGGCGGGAAATATGTGCAGCCCGGCACAATCAAGTGCACAGGACGTCAATGACTGAGAGCAGAGCCACTGATTGGTGCAATTTATGTCTTTAATTGTGCATGGTTTAGCTATCTGACCTTCCAGCACACACACACACACACACACACACACACACACACACACACACACACACACACACACACTAGAGCAGGGCTGATCAGGGGACTAACAGCCCGGAGCGACGTACAAGGCAGGTTTTAAAACCGGTGTGAAATATCTGCGCTGAGAGGACAAAGTGATTTCCGTCGGAATGAATCATCCGCCTGCCTGAACGCCTGAACGATCGGCCGCGACCCGCTGCTCTTCCTCCGGGGGCCACCAGGGAATGCTGTTGAATCTTTTTGACATTTCAGACTTGACTCTCGTGTGTTATCGTGGCACACCGCTGAGTGATGAGTGATAAGTCCTCGTCTGGGATTTATTTCGGCTGTTTTATCTCCACGTCTCACCTCCACCGTCACCTCCTGTACGAGCCACCAGTAATCCATAGCAGCACACCAAGCGCCTGCTACATCACCCCGCTCGATTGTGTAAGCTGCTGATCTCTGAATCATGTTGTTTAGCACCATGGTGTCCAGCGGGTATTTGTTTAATGCAGAAGGTCACATGGTACAGCGAGGTCGAATTGAAATAAGTTTAACATGGTTTAGCTGCGGCTACTGGAACAAGCTGAAGATGTGGCTAATGATGTTACACCTGGTCTAGAGAACGCAAAGTATCACATAATTAATATTCTCATTTCTCTTAAGATATTACAGCCTGATATTACAGTTGTTTATATAATTTTTTTCTTCTCATTAATCTTCTCTCAGTAGCACATAATGACAAAATGAAACCAGAATTTTAGAAATATCTTTTAGGTATAAAACCCCTGCATGGTATTATATTTAAATTTAAACATTTGTAATTTATAATGAATTTATCACTTTGTATAACTCCATTTAACATTATTTAAGTTAAAAGAATAAACTTGACTATTTCTTATTTGTTTGTTTGTTTGTTTATGAAAAAAATCACATTTACCTTCCAAATAAAAGAGAAAATTACAAATCTTTAAAAACATCAATGAATAAATAAATACTAAGGAAAGAACTTGAACATCACATCAGCTTCCAGTAAATGTTTAATGATTATAATTTGTAGTTATTATAATTATATAATTACAATAAAAATATTTTCAGAAAATGTTATTTTGACCTAATTTCTCCCAATATTAATATTGTATTTTTTTAATTTTGAGTTAGAACATACAAAATAAAGAAGAAAACGCTCAATAAAATGATTAAATACATGACAAACAATAAATGTATTTTTATTTCATGTAAAGCGTAAAATAATTTATACATCAGAAATCCATATTGAAATGCTTTTTCTTTCTGATTCTAAACTCCATGAAATCATCCCCGTGAGAAGATAAGTCACAGTGTTGAAGCTCAGAAATCTTGTCTGCTCCAGAAATTGGTTCATCTCGAACCGTCTCATGAGCTCGGTCGTCTTCTCAGATCAGCCCCGGATCCCTGAGCTCCACACTTACACCCACAGGAAGGTTCCGGTTGCATCTGCAAAAAAACAGCAAGATCATCAGTTCCTGCTACACGGGACTGGTTGGATGATCCTTCATCAGGTGTAACATGATCAATGCATGGAGACATTCCTGAAAGCCTTCCGTCTCTCCTCCTCCTCCTCCTCCTCTTCCTCTTTCTCCTTCTCCTCCTGTACTCTGTGTATTTCCTTGAGCGCTCCTCAGGGAGGTGGAGAAGGTGCTGACGGGGCGAGAGTAGCCAGACTGAGGATGTAGCAGAACTCAATCTAACACTCGAGATATCTGCAACAGCAATGCAAAAGCTGCATAGTTTCCAAGAATACATCAGAACCTGCAGTAGGTAAAGGTCACGGCTGGCCCGGGTCTCGGCTGGATGCCGGGTATTTCTGGCTCGTGAGGGTCAGGGGGTTGGCATTCACCTTCGTTCCTTTGCGGACAACGGCATTGTGGATCGTTTTGTACCGTGGATGTGTTTGTTAGAGAAGACTCAGAGTAACTTGAGGAGAAACTGAGGCAGTTTGGAGACCCGAGCTCGGGTTTGAAGGCCAGGTAAGATGTTAAGAAGTTTCTCAGGGGTTCTTTTTGGTGCTTAACGCTTTTACCTTTTTTTACTCTTTAAAGTCTTTCACATCAAAGAGCACTTTAGTGTTTTTTCACAGAGAAAGTGTTTGGGAAGGTGCTCTGCTTCGTAAGCTGGTCTTTATGTAACGTCCATGGACAGAAGTATTGATCTAAGGAGAAGGACACGGAGTCAGCTGACCATGTTCATTAAAGGATCATTAATTAGTGATTTTACTTCAAAGCAACATGTAGCAGTTTTCAGACTTTAACCCAACATCATGTGAATGACTTTTCATTTAGAGTATATTTAATTTACTATCAGATATATTCTGCCTGAGTCTAATCATATATACTTAAAACACCTACGGTTATTAGAATACTTTCTATTCTAGCTTCAAAATCAGCATCCTATTCTAATACATTATCGTTTCCATAGTAACAGCTCATTCGTGTACTGTAGACGCTCCACATAAACGGATTAAAAACATATATTTGTTGATTTGTGAGATGTTGTTAAAGTTAACATTTATGGAAGTTTTTTTTATGGATTCTTAGACAGGTTTTATGACATCTTCAGGAGTTTACACACCTTATTAATGTCACAAGAGAGAAAAAAGTGGCTGGGAAAGGAGTGAAGGTTTATAGCTGCTATAGTGTAAGCGAGAACAAGAACTACAGTGTTTCATGGATGTTATGCAACATGATTTGAGCTGATTGAGCTCAAGAACGTTTGAGATGTCAGTCATAACTTTGCTGTTTTGGTTATTTTTCCTTTAACTCTACGACACGAGCTGTGACACTTACATAGACTGGCGATTTGATTGCGTTCCATTTTTGGGCATTGACTCTTTCGATTCGATAACAGTAATGTTTATTGTCTAATTTGTTTCAAACAACTACATTTCTTACTTCTTATTTATTTATTTATTTTTATTAATTTATTTATTTTAATAATTTTTTGTTTTTTTTCCCAATTTTCTCCCCTAATTTAGTCGTGGCCAATTCCTCCCCGTCACTAGGGGGCGCTCCCACATTAAGGCTACCACT
>JAQMYI010000007.1:27368868-27379628 GCA_030014275.1 Clariallabes melas
GTGTTGTTGTGCCTCTAGTGTGTTTTTCTGACAAGATGGAGAAAGAGAAAGACGTGCCAGCCCTTTAAGGCTTTTTTGTATCTGTATTGTTTAAAGAAAAGGAAAAGGCTTGGATGGCAGAACCGCTGATGGTAAAGGAGCATCTGGAAGAGCTTTTTTGTGTTTTACACACAAACTGAAAAACAACACTTAGTTGTATTATTTCTTTCTAATCCCTATGTTTACTTTCTTTAATTTCCTAGGTTCTGTTAGAAATCTTGACGTTTTCGAGCAAGCTTAAACCTGACCTGATAATTTCAGAATATCGAATCATCATCATCATCTTCATCATTATATTGTCTGCCATCTTATTTCCCTTTTTTTTCCTTCTGATTTCTTGCTTATGTGTTTCTGCATATTTAGTCTAAATAAAGGATTCAGTGTTTGCGTGTAAACTTTGCGGTAAAAGTTTAAAGGATTATTGTACCCCAATTATAACCATCTGGCCCCTCGGGCGTGGCTCTGCAGGGTGTCTCAGGGTGGGTTGTGGTGTCTGGCACCAGGATGTTGTGGTGCTGTGGGTTGTGCGTCGGGGCCTCAATGGATCGGACTTGATTGTCCGGTGCGTCCCAGGGGCGCTAGGTCGGGTTGGGATCCCGGGAGTTTGGCTGCCGGGTCGGGGGCCCTTGGGTTCTTTGGCATCCTGGTGCACTGGGTGTTCTGGTGCTTTTCTTTCATTGCCAGCTTTGACTTTTTTCAGCAATTTGTGGAAAAAAGACGTCGTGGCCTTTGATGCCCATGACCGTGTCACCATTGTACTGGGGTATAATTGATTCGGTATAATTGAATCAATGTTGTTCTCTTCACCTGGGTGTGGTGTTAATGTTAGGGGTGAACGTTGTATTTCCGTAATGTAATGTATGATTTTATTTGATAGTTTAATGATAGTCACCTTAGAGAGGAGGAAAAGATGAGGACTTTATTTAAAATATATATATTTTTACTATAATAATGAATTCAGTCTTTCTTTCCTCTACAAATCTGAAGGTTGAGTAAAGATATAATTTTTCTTTTTTAATCGGCAGCATGTAAAGATCAGCAAATCTGCAAATCCGTAATGATACCTAATGAGACCCAGCACAGCTCGTGTTAGCAGGTTCTGCAGTAAGGCTCCTGAGAAACTGTGCGAGTGCTTAAAGGAGAAAAAAGTAGAAGAGCTGAAGGAAGTCAAGCCGTGACTCTGTGAGACAAAAAAAAGAACAGAAAAAACACACAATGTACAATTCATGCTTACAGAGAACAATATCCAACTATGAGAGAAGAAGTGCAGAGAGGAAAAAGAGTGAAGTAATCTCTCTCTCTCTCTCTCTCTCTCCACCTCTTGTTGAGCCGAGAGAGGGATTGATGAGGAAGAGCAGTAGTGGGGATGTAGCGCGGCAGGAAAGTGTAGTGGGGATTACGACGGCTGTGTGGGGCCTCGGGGCAACGGCAGATGTGCTGGCATCACGCCACGGGGCACGAGTCATTGGGATGGACACATATTCACACACACACACACAAACACACACTGATATCTGATAAAAAATGAACAGAAAAAGAAAAGGAAGGAAAAGTAGTCAGTTGGGATAAAAGGACATTTTATTATCATGTAGCGGTACATGGAGAAAATACTGCACAAGGAGGATGTTCTGTCCATCAAACAGATAGATAGACGGATGGACAGACAGATAGAAAAAAAGATGGTCAGACAGACAGGTGGATAGATAGATAGATAGATAGATAGACAAAGATAGATAGACAGACAGACAGACAGACAGATAGACAGATAGATAGATAGATAGATAGATAGATAGACAAACGAACAGAGAGACACACAGATAGAGACAGACAGATTAATGGCTAAATAAACAGAGACAGATATATAGACAGACAGACAGTCAGATATATAGACAGACAGACAGACAGACAGACAGATCTATCTTTATGAATCCTGGGGCAGTTTTATATTGTAATAAACTCTGTTTAGTTGATTAGTTTCCTGTAACAGCACGCCCCCCCGCGTGTTTTATGTCCTACACATGAACGTCATGTGATCAGATTCTCCTCACTCGGTTCACCTCTGCGACAGAATCCGAAATCAGAAATGAGCTTAAGTTGCTACAGAGTTGTTTACAGCGAACAGTGTTACACAACCTCTCTACACGTGGCAGGGATTATCATTCTGAACATATTTATATCAACAAAAATAAAATGTAAAAAATTCTGGCACCCCTGAGCAAAATGACGATTGTTTACCCGGAGTGTGTGTATGTGTGTGTGTGTGTGTGTATGTGTGGGCGAGCGAGTTCTCCTTCTGTTGCTTTTGTTAAACAAGACACTTTGGCTGTGGTTTCTTACCAGGTGCTGAGATCTCCGTTTACAGAAAAACCTGGCTGAGATTTACGAGGGCCTTCACTCTTCCGTTTTATGTCTTCAAAGCCGTGTTTGCAATCTGCTCGCTCTATCTTTTGCTCTGGGTGTGTATTTAATTTTTCTTTCCCTTGGAGCGATCCGAGGATGAGAGCTGCAGGTTTTTAGCAGAGATCGGTTCGCAGATAGCGGTGCGACCCATGCAAGAGCAGCGTGGAGTGTTTGTCTAGGTGTCAAAGACACGACGCACTGCATGGCAGTTTGGCCAGTGGAGTCCCACCAGCACCAGCGAATGTCATGACGTTTTTGCTACGACGCTGTTAGCTGTCATGCTAGGACATCAGGAAGGTGTGCGGATTGATAATCCCTTCAGATGCGTCAAAAGCCTGCTGTTAGTCTAGCTTAAAGGTATATTGCCTTGTCAAATGGTAGGCTAGGATTTTCTAGTGCTAGTCTGGAGTTCATGCTAGCATCAGGACGAGCTCTTCCAGTAGTATTACAGCTTTGTTTCCACTCTATCTGAACTTTTCTAGTTATAATATCTCTGCCTGAGTTTATTTAAGCATGCTAGGCTAAGCTAGGCTAGAAATTGGTGTAGCGTTGCATATCAGGGTCTTTTCCCCCCCACTGTCCAGAGAAAGTTTTGCTAGTTCTAGTCTAATATTTTCATAATTTCCAGGATCTATACTCTTCATGTTTTGAGCCTCGAAGAGCACAAATAATAAAAGAAAATGAAATGCTACGAAAGCTAAACAGCCATCTAGGAAAGTTCATCGCTAATTTGATTGTAGCTGTGAATATTCAAGTCTCTCCTTGTTTAGTGCTAAGTTAAACTTTCTTGCTAGCAGCATCCACGCTCTCCAAGATAAGTAATCGTGCTGTTTGCGGCATGAAGTAAACAAACCCCATGCTAGATAAGCTACACGCCGGCCTCGGAGAGTTAATTTCGGCTCAGTAGAAGAGCGCTAAAATTATCGTCGCTTTGGGGATTGGAGTGTTTGTTTTTCAGCTTGTAGACCTATTGTTTGAAGCTTTGCTAACTCGCTGCATAATCCTCTTGTTTCTGAAGGGGATGTATCTCTGGAGCGCTGCATGGGTGCTACAAGAGAATAAAACATACACACACACACACACACAGGGTTTAGTTTAATCACGCTAGGCTAGGCTAGCTCTGGGGTGCTGGCATTACGGGTGTTTGGGGTATAGGAATTCTCTTCCCCTCAGTGTTTTTGGACGCGCGGCTGCTAGTTTTGCTTTCCGTCTCAAGAGAGACTCCAGATCAGCGGGGTATACGCCAAGCTCCGCTCCTCGCCAAGCGCCCCGTGCCTCGATCTGCCAGAGCGGAGTCGTGCCAGAAGAAGCCGACTCGGATCCGGAGAGGCTCGGAGGCCTGCTGTCGGGGAAAGGGACCTTGGGAAAATGTAAATAGGATACTGATAAGACCTATTGTTTTCATTCCAATGTCACCCAGGCTGAATCGTTTCCCCTCATCGCTTTATCTCGGAGGAGGAGTGGAGGGCGCGGGGGCCCGAATCTGGGAAACAACAATGAACTTTTCCTGGTTTTACAGTTCCAGCCTGGAGTCTTTGCTAACCGAGACATGACCAGGAGAGCGACATGGCCGGTTTTCTAAGAACACGTGAAGATTCTAGAGAGGATTAGATTTAAACCAGGCGGCGTTTGAGTCAAACTGGGACTTGTCAGGAAATTCCTGGTGAATGAAGGTGTGAAAGTAACTGACAGCTGACAGTTCAAGCGCAGTGCAGTGATGAGACTCTTAGCCGCAGTAACACATCTGTACGGTGCAAACGTTTTAAAGAAGGCCGTACTGTACGTCCTTGAATGACGATCCCGGCCGAGATCGGAAACTCAGAGCTCGGAACTCCTGATGCTTGACAATAACTTGTCGCCAACTTGTGGAAGAAAGACTGTACACGCAATCATTCACCAGCACCACTTGCACATTACAGGAACTCGGCCGGGACAGTCCTGATCTCGCTCCAAGACATCGCGTTTTGCGTTTCAATTAGACTTTTATATTTCGTCGTGAGAATTTCACTGTTGTGACGGACGTTCTTATTGTTATTGTTAACGCAGTTTACGACCGTAATTAATGATACAAATAATAAATACATTAAAAAAACACAGATGGAAGAAGAAGAAGATTCTTATCAGTGACGTATGAGACGACAGGTGTGCTAGCAGGAATGTTGAAGCTGTAAAGCAACAAGCTGTGAAGAAAGCAGGACAGAGACAGACACTAAAGCTCCGCCGCATCGCTCTCTTTATTTATAGTTAACGCGAGAGGTTTCTACTAAAAACTTCTTATCCGGTCACACTACTAGTTGTTAAAGATTAAGCACCGCGGTTCAGGGTGTGCCTGTTAGCTTTGCATAAGCGGGAAGAGATTTTAAATTCTAGGGAGTCGAACGTTCCTCCTTTTATTCCTGACGAGGTAAAAGAATTCCACAACAGCTTTTGTAACGGTGCTTTGAAACAACCCAGATGACCCGCGTTCTAACCTCGTTATTTTCTCCTCTCTGAGATTTGGAGCTGTGATGCTTCAGTTAGCGATGTGCCGCTAAGCTTTCAACGCATTCCTATGAATTTAATATATACACACACACACACACACACACACACACACGCATACATGCAGACAAACACGATGGAAATTCCTCACCTCTTCCAGGTAAAAAGGAGCACAGGGCAGGTCTGGCACATTCCAGATGTAGTGTGTGTGTGTGTGTGTGTGTGTGTGTGTGTGGAGGAGTGCAGGGAGCGACCGCTCTCGAGGGAGGCAGAGTGGAGCAGAATGGGAGCTGGCACCGCATTATCTCCAACAGTTGGTGCATTGCTTAATGATCAAGTGCTGGAGCGGCATCTGTGCTGTGTGTGTGTGTGTGTGTGTGTGTTTGTGTGTGTGTTTGTGTGTGTGTGTGTGAGTGAGATCTAAAAGCAAGGAATATGGGAAGGTCTTCTGTAAACCTTTTGACCCGATCAGGACAGTTTGCATCTTAAAAGGAAGTTTGTGTTTTTTCCTCGTTTCATCTGCAACGAAAGAATTTGTGGTTCTGTTTGTTGTGTGTGTGTGTGTGTGTGTGTGTGTGTGTGTGTGTATGTTTTGAATCTGACGGGAGTTTTGAGTGTGTGTGTGTGTGTGTATTGACAGAGGAAGCTATTTCACCCTTCTGGAGGAGAAGCAGAATCATGACGGACCCCCTCTGAGTGAATGTGTGTGTGTGTGTGTGTGTGTGTGATCCTCCTGCCAGAACACACACAAATCAGCCACGAGGTCGAAGAAACAAACCGCGGCAGGAAAGTGGAAAAACAGGAGCGGTGTTAGAGTGACCCGCAAACCGGGAGCGAGATAGACGGACCGGGTCAGATTTCAGAGACGAGCAGGATGTTTGTGTTTCGTTGCCCTTTTGCGCGTCTGACACGTGAGCTAGAGGAACGCTACGTATGGTTCTGAGGTGACACGTCTGGTTTTCACGTGACATCCTCGAGCGTGATGATCTGTTAGAGCCGGAACGTTCTTGCAAGCTACAATACACAAAGTGTCGAAGTTCGCGACCGCGGCTTTCGCACGCACGAATCGTCGTCCACGTTTTTTCCTCTAAATAAGCGGCGCATTGTGCGCGTGAGCTTCGCCTGAAGCTCTCTGTCCTCTCCTTATTCTCTTTCTTTTTTCATCATGATGTCATTCTGATCACAGATGATCATCTCACATCACAGTTCACAGATGAAGAGAAGGCGCGGCGGCACGGCAGCACATCAACGCGCTCGGTCGAATACGTTAGCGTTTCTATAGCGACGGCTCGTTTGTGATCGTTGGTCAGGTTTGTGTAAAGTGTGGAAGGAGTCTCCAGTGTCAGGGCTCGGGAATAGAATGGAATGTTTGTTTTTTGGTGTTTTTTTCTGTCTAATTAACTTGAAAAGAGAGAACAAAAGACCCACAAGAACAGGAAATATGTTTTTTTACGTTTTAAATGCAATTATAAATACTTTTTTTTCTGGAAATTGCTTTGATGTAGGAGGAATGAAACCCTTTGTGATGTGAAGTCACAGGAAAATAATCCACGATGGAGTATTAACCAGATGAGATGTCTAGTTTTATTTATCATGCAAATTCTTTAAATGTAATTGGAGTGGATGTTTGATTAAACAAAGCCTCATTTGCACACACACACAAACACACACACACACACACACACGTATACTGTATGTACATACCCTCGTCCTCTTATCGATTGTCTTTACGTGAGTGTGTTTGATTAAATGAGGTGAGGCCCACTGTAGTGGGTGTAAGGGAGTGTGTGAGTGTGTGTGTGTGTGTGTGTGTTTGGTGGGAACGGTCTGACCCAGGCTCGGGGGCTCTGCCTGGCGAGCAGCGTGTTCTTTATCAGCGTCCCCGGACGGACAGCGGCTCTGCAGATTCCAGCCATTCCTCCTCCTGATTCATTGTCTGCCGGACAAATGTTAATTGTTTTCATCATCGGCGTCCTGCCCCGTCCCTGCCCCCTCCACGTCTCCTCTAATGTCTCTCTGGGGTGCCTGCGTGCCTGATCGGCCTTATCGCGAGTCAAACCCCAGAGCTCGTGAGAAATCCACGTTGCTCGTTAATCTGTGTGTGTGTGTGTGTGTGTGTGTGTGTGTGTGTGTGCATCTTTGTCCATGTCTCCTACTCAGTTTTGATCCAGTCTTCGTTTCTCGTTATCTTTCTATCGATTCATTAAAACAGATTTCCATAAATTGTAAACTATCACGTTGTAACTCTGTGATTTTTGATGGTATTTTTCTCCTCTAACACCATCTGATACGCTGCCTGTAAAAACTGACAAACCAAACATTATGGAAATGATAGAGTTAATGTTCTTATGGCTACAGAAACGTTGTTGGAATGTTGTCGAAACGTTCACAGATGTTATGCAGAAGCTTCCTCGGACACATCTAGAAGCCTGAACGTGATTAATGTCAGAATCAAAAGCACCTTTTTACTGTAATGTTTAGAAAACGTTCTGCGAACCGCATTACAGTTCATCATCTGATAATTACCATCTTAGCACTTTTATTTACAAAGAGCTACAAATTCAGAAAATATTCCTCCCGAGACAAAGTTGTAGCAAAATTAAACAAATAAATAGATTAAAAAAAAAACGTAGAAAGTAAAGCAACAGCAACATCAATAATAATAATAATAATAATAATAATAATGAACCAACATAAAGATCTTATTTTTAGTATTATCTATTCTTTACTTTAATTTTTTAATACTTTATTTATTTATTTATTTATTTATTATTATATGTTTTGTACATTTTTTTTTTACTTTCTGACATCACCACCACACCTTCGTTGTAGGAAAATACGTACTTTGTTGGAATTTAATAACGTATTTCTTCTTTATTCCTAAGATAAAAAGTGGATAAAGGAAATATTAAAAAAAAGAGGAAAAAAATCCGACATGAAGGAAAATATAGCAAAGTAGCAAAAACGTCGAGCCGAACTGAAACACTCTTCATTTCTGAGATGAATCACATGTATGCTAAAGTTTATTTATTTATTCATTCTTGTCCGGAAAATTTCAACCGGTGAGAGAAACTATTCCCGACCCCCGATACTGTACATCTCTCGTAAAACATTTCAGATCACTGTTACAGCGTTAGCGTTAATTCCAGCGTGACTGAGTCGCGGCACCGCGCAGCTCTCTCTCCGAGCGCTCACTTCACAATTCAAATCTCTGAGTTTAGATTTCTCGAGTGAAATCAAGACCTGAACGAGCCGTAATGGTGGAACAGACTCTAGCGCTAGGTGCTAACTGCAGGTGCTAAGGGTTAGCATAGTCCTGGCTGTGAGCTAGCTAGCTTTGTCCCCGATCCGGACTGAGAGTCGGGGATAAGTTTCTTCTTACGGCGATGTTTAAAAAAAATAATTTTCCTGACATCCCTCGCTGTCTCTCTGTCTGTTCGTGAATTAATTCGAGTCTAATTAGTTATTGTAATGATTACAGCTCAGTTAAAAGTCTGATCCTCCTCCTCTTCTGCAGAAACGTCCTGCATGGAGAAACTGCTTTCTAAAGAGTGGAAGGAGAAAATGGAGAGACTGAACACGAGCGAGCTGTTGGGAGAAATACAAGGTGAGTTCCCTTCGCTTCAAAACCGAGACCTTTTTATTAAAAGTGACTCCAGACAGGTTTTTCCCTCTGGGATCTAATCAGCGCTTGGCCGGGTCTCTGAGAGCGCTTTCACGGCCACGAGTCTGACTCTGACTCTTCTGACTCTTCTGACTCCTTTACTGTTTCATTTGCTTTGGGTTTAGACAGCACATCATTGTTTGCTGAACGAATCAAAGTGTAAAGAAACGTATGTATATGTGTGTGTGTGTACAGTATGTGTGTGTGTGTGTGTGTGGAGCTCAAAAACGGCCTCTTTCATCATTCATTAGTCAGAAATGACAGAAAAATTTAACAAATGTTCGTCAGAAAAATTCACCCGAGCACTGAGGAGACAAACAGGTTTATAAATAACCAGTTTGAAATGTTTTGCGTAAGATTTATTTTCTTCAAATACGTTGCGTTTCTGCCGTCCTGCTGTGCTACGTTGGTTCACTTTAGCAGCTTTATTCATTTCCTGCAGTGAGTCGAGTCTGAGTCGATTCACTTCCTCGCTAGAGTTCTCTCCGTGCAGAAGTGAAGCGCACCTGAGTGTTCTCACGCGCCTAAAGAACCGCGCACCGAAGACCTGAAGAACTGAGAACACACCAGGGTTCTGTTAAAACACTCAAAACACTTATTAGAGTCAGTAGATGAATCAGTTATTGGGTTCCTTAAGAGCCTTTATTTAATGAATCTTTTATAGATTAGTGTTGTTTACTGTGGTGTCTAATCATTTTCTCCTACCCTGTCAGAACCTCCTACCTAGCAAACATTTACAGTTATATCCATTATATACAGTTCAGTCCACTTTCTCAACATCCCTATAGTTTTATCATACTGTACTGTATCATAGTTCTATCAGAGGTGGCGCTCTAATTATCCGCCAGTTATCCTGACGTCCAGGTAGCACTTTGTGACACCTCGTTTTTTAAAGTTATCAGGATAAGACCCCTTTTGGTTTAACACTGGTAGCGCTTTCTGACAACAGTATCGGTCAGTCCACTAGCTGAATGTTAGATAAAATGTGCAATAAAATACAAAAAAACTTTCAGAACTAAACAGGATGCCGGGAGAGGTAGCATGGATTTATGGGCGGAACGCTAAAGCAGCAAAACGTGGCATATTTTTGCCGTGTGCACACACACACACACACATGGTCAGAGTAGGTAGGACAGACTGATAGGTACAGTAGGACAAATTTATAGAACGGTGGACCATGAAATTGTCCTTAAAGACGTGTACAATGAGGGGTGCCTTTATTTTTAACACACAGTAAAGGAGTTACTTTTAGAAAAACAACTACGACAGTCACATTTGGACACATTTGGGAGAAAAAAAATATAAATATTAAGGACCTTTTTGTCCATCTTGTCCACACTGATAACGTGTGTGTGTGTGTGTGTGTGTGTGTGTGTGTTTTGTATAAATCACACTATATATCAGAACACACTTTATGTATCACAGCTGTTTCTTGCTGAAGATGAGCTCCTGTTATTTCCTCTTCTTCTCTTTTTTTTCTCCTTTTTTTCTATTTTTTTTCCGTCCTCGGCCGTCTGCAGGTCTTAGCACGGACTGTTACAGGCGTGTTTATGTAGCAGAAACAGCAGCAGCCGGCACAGAACCAGCGCTCTGATAGCACGGCAGCGTCCGTCTCTCTGCGCTCTCCCCCCTCCTTAATCTCGCCGTCTCTCTCTCTCCCCCTTTCTGTCTCCTCATCATTCTTTCCCTTTGGTCGCACCAACACCCTGTTTTTTTTTCTTTTTTTTTTTTGTAATTATATAAAATTATTTTATATTTCATGCGCACACACACTCACATTTTCACACACAATTTATTTATTTATTTATTCATTTACATTGATTATCCTACATAACATTCTTCCATAGTGTTAATGATTCTGGATCAGATAATATTCTCTCCATATAGTTATTAAGAAAGAAAGAAAGAAAGAAAGAAAGAAAGGAGTCATGCTAATAAGTGTATTCATCAGCAATAACCTTAATGAATCCCCAACGTGTAAATCACGTCACGGAAAATTCATTGTACCTCCTTCCCTCGCCGCGCGCGCCACCGTAGATCAAAGTGCAGCGGGGAAAATGTCGGGCGGGAGCAGGGGGATGATTTAGCCCTTTTGAAAGGAGATATTTTTAAATTACAGGGCATTTTTGTGTTTGATAAACGGCAAAGAAAGGACGGAATGGGTGTTAGGGGGTAG
>JAQMYI010000007.1:27382514-27395050 GCA_030014275.1 Clariallabes melas
CGATTAATTAATTACAAAGCCTCTAATTAATTAGATTATTTTTTTTAATCGAGTCCCGGCCCTAATATATATATACAGTATATATATACAGTGGGGCAAAAAAAGTATTTAGTGAGTGAGATCTTGCGTGGAGCCCCAGATGGAGGGAGATTATTAATGAATAATATAGTTAATAATAATACAGTTGTTAAAGTGCTATACAAATAAAGATGAGTTGAGTTGAGAATTAATTCCTACTTTAATAAATATAAAATACTAAAATTCCTAAAATTTTAAGTTATTTTTACATATAGGCCAATATACTGTATTTATGGGATATTTTATGTTTATGTTCTTAACATTTGTTTTCTGAAACCGTTTAGAATTGCAGCTAATCGTAGCGAGGTTGCTAACACGAACTAAGCCGAAAGGATTTTCCCGACACGTAGTGTACAAAAACAATAAGTTAAAATAAAATAAATTAATAAGTCTGTAATATGCTCTGTCTATAACGTACTTGTTTATTGAGTGATGTGTCAAGTGCGGAAACATCCGCCGTTACTCAGCCATTGTTCCTGATAGAGAGCTAACAGAGAGAGAGAGAGAGAGAGAGAGAGCAGGGGAAAAGAAATCACCTCCACCCATCAGGCGCTTGTAAAATATTCTTCCATTCGCCCGATTCAGAAGTGCCACACTTTGCATTTTCTCAATAGGCAAACTGTTTGGCCTTATGTACCCAAGTGAAATATGAGCTACAGTAAATTATTATTCTTTGGGCCACATTTGCGAGATGAATGCCGGCCGAGGCGTGCTCCGTTGCTCTCCTAATGAATTGAGGGATTTAGCTTGTGGTGTCGGGGTGGCAGAAAGGCGCACCTTGTTTTCTGCCTCGCCTGCTTCTCTGACACGGCGTTACAGAAAACCCTTGCAAACAGAAGAGAAAACACACCACACACACACACACACGCACACACACACACACACGTACACGCATGCACACACACTCCGACAGACAGCTCCGGCCAAAGGAAAATCACCCCGTGGACAGCGGCCTGCCAGACACATGCTTAAGCGTTCTTACTGCGCAAATATTTTCATTTATTAAGCACATCCAAAAAGCTTCCGTGCGCAGTGTCTGGCCTGCGCTCTCATTTCTCCGAGGCAGTGAAACTCTAGCGTTTTTATAATCTACATATTAGAAGCGCGTCTTTGTGTGAGCAGGTAACTCGAACAAACGCTCGCTCATAACCCGGAGTTCAGGACGCCGTCGTATTTGCATAGCTATACGGTTCTGTACTCTGATTGGTCAGAATTTTTATGCGAATCTCACTCACCCGTTCTCCGTAGCGCTAATCCTGTACAGAGCCTGTCTCAGGGGACTATAGCGGCAGGTACATCCTGGAAGGGCACAAGCACTCACTCACACACTCACTCGTGCATTACGGGAACGCCGATCTGAGTGTCATTGGGAAATGTGGGAGGAAACCGGAGTACCCAGAGGAAACCCACCAAGTAGGTACCCCGGGCTCTTTCCACAGTCCAAAGACACGCAGATTAGATTTCAGCTTGCTCATTGTGTGTGAGTGTGTGGTGTGTACAGGGAATACCCTGTCCAGGGAATACCCTGCCTTGTGCTCAAAGTGACCCTGTATGGGATATGCAGTATTGAAGATTAAAGAATGAATGGATGTATATACTATATGGAAGGAGTCTCCAGTGTGAGTCAGTTTACAGTCAGAGGTAACTTTTCCTTTACGTTTTCAGACATGAAGGAATGAAGGAGTTAACGTTTTTTTTTGGTCTGTATTTTTGCCTTAATAATTTCAAGAGCGAAACAGATAAGCTAGTAAGAGAGCGATTTTTTTGTCGTACCTTTTATGGACATTCCACGGCTTTAAAAGTAATTATAAATGGATAAAAAAGTACACGGTATTCTTTAAGAATAAAAATACTGCTATAGAAAAGGCATAAAACACCTCAGGACTTTGGAGTGGTATCAGTAACATGGCGTCATCGCATCATCATTAACCCGAGACCTGAGAGGGAAAATAAGCCGATGTCGTCTACACGCCCAGATCCCCTGATTACAAACACCGAGGTCACGAATGTCCCGCTTCTTTAACTCCTACGCTGCCGTGGAACCTTAGACACGAGCCGTCTAGCCTTAACACAAATCCTTTGTGACTGAAGTGCTTAAGTATCAGCAGAGGCAATCAGATCAAATCACACGAGCGACTCTTCCAGGCACTGTGGAAGTTTTTTTTTTTTTTTTTTGGATTTAACAAGGCCTTGAATTGCGGCCAGGTTTAAGCCTAGCTCTACGATAAAAGCAGGAAGATGTCAAGGCATCGGCGTATGAGCTGAATTAGCGATTTTTTATTATTATTATTATTATTTTTTTTTAAAGAGCGGCCCACATGCTCGCACTCAAGGTCTCTACGCACCGGCCAAGTCCGAGCCCCGAAACATGACATTGAGTTCGGATTTATCTCATCAGCTTGGTTCTAAATCAGTGTCAGCTTTGTACTGGGTTCTAGCTTCAGCTTAATTATCAGCAGGATATTAAAAAAAAAAAAAAAAACCACTCTATGAAGGGCACCTCGCTTTAATTAGTCGAATTTTTCAAGAACGGAACACATGTGGGATCGTTCCACACGTACCTCGCGCTAACCCCTCCCATGTCCTCAACTCAGAAATGCATAATAGACAAGGACATTCACACATTTACCTAAATCATGCTAGCTAGCACAGAACCCTATTTGCATTGGCAAGCGCAGCTAATTGCGCTTAAGTGCTCGAGGCTACACTGTCTTCTTTTTCGCTAGTTCAACAAGACTTTCGCCCTCTGTCAAGCTCCAGCAAGGCTGTTACCTTTCATTCTGCATTTAGGCATAGCTCTCAAATGTTTTTTTTTTTTCTTCCTGAATTGATGGCTTGCGCGGGCCATATGCTGACATGTGGTAGCACGTCCATGCTCAGGCTTGTTAATGAAGTTTTATTGGCAGGATTAGCAAGGTTTTATATCATCGCGTAGGGGCTGGCAGCCAGGTAAAACAGCTGTCGCTCGTATTGTTTCAATTCAGGGGGAAAGGAAAGCACTTTTAGGGTCGTATCACTCCAAACAGCATGAATTTGTGTGTGTATGTGTGTGTGTGTGGTCTGGAGATCTTATTATTTTTAAATATTTTTTTATAATAATAGTTTAGAATGCGTTTCTGTACAGTTCATATATTACAGAGAGTCGTTAAAATAAATTCAAAGATGCAATGGAGAAGGTAATACAGAGTAATTCTGTATGCCTTAAATTATTCTTCAAGCTCCTTCACCTTGACTTGCGCAGCAGATGATCCACGTAAAAGCGGATCAAACTAAACTTGTAGACATAATCAAATCCTCTGTAAGATTTTACAGTCAAAGCTGTAATGTTACGGTTTTCGTCAGAGATTTACAGAGTGTTCTGCTTCGAGTTACACCTTTTTTTTCTCATGCTGAAGAACCCGAGTGCGGAGCCTCCGGCCACGTCAGGCATGTCAGCTATGTGTAGTGTGTGTCCGGACTCGGCTCTCCGGCACAATCACTGCCTTTTTACAGACCTTCTAATTTACTTAGGATGAACTCGCGGCATATGGGGAGCATCCACAATGGCTGACTGACGGAGAGACAAAGAAATTCCAGTGCTGGGACGTTTTGGGGAGAAAAAAAAAAAAAAAAAAGTCATTCACATTTAGTCATAATGGCTCAGCTGTCCTTACCAAAGACTGGGGAAAGAATAGGGAGCCTTGTGATTCTTTTTTTTTTTACATCCTTTTTTCCCCCCTCATCGTTCTTTCTTTTCCTGTGTGTGCGCTCGAAGCTTTTATCTTCCTCATTCACTCGGGACTGTTCAGAGTTACAAGCTGCCTTCTCTCTCTCTCTTCTCTCCCTGCTGCAGGACTTGGAACTCAAATTAGGGCCCGCTTGATTAGAAAAGGAAAAGAGAGGAGGGGGGGGAGGCTCGAGTTGAGAGAATAGCTGTTGGACAGAACAAATCGCACCCCTACAAAGTGTCTTTTATTCTTTAGGTCCTCCTTTCGCTGGACCCCCCTCTTGTTCGGTTGTTCACTGGCGTCTCTGTTGCTTTGATTCTCTGTCCATCATTCATCGTCTATATGTGTCTTCTGGTCAGGGATTGGTGAACAAAGTAAGGGTGGGGCGGTTGAGTTAGGTAACTGCCCCGGGTATTCTCCCAGGACTTTAACTGATCCATATGTTCAGCTCAGGTATCTCTCTGAGCCCTTGTGCTCTGTAATTCTCAGCCCTCATGGGCATTGGTATGGTTTTACTCAACTGCCCCTTTAACCTGTCACCGCGTATTACCTGGAGTCCTGGAAGCATGCCGTCTTTAAAAGCGTGGAGGCTTCCTGAGCAGACTGTCTCCTTCCAGAAAAGATGATGAGAGGAGACACCTTTACAAGAGCGTCTAGACCCACTGCTGTTAAAGAGTTGCGCAGTACGCACCGATGGCCTCTTTGTCAGCAGATGCGGTCTCTGTCCTCTGCATGCTGCCCCGGTCCAATAAAACATGTGCTGGCATTTTAAAGTGATCCATAATCTGAAGAAGGAGGAAAAGGACTCAAAAAAAACAAAAAACATCTGGTGGGCCATATGCTTAATTATGAAAGGGTAGACACGTAAAACAGAGTAGTTTAGCCAGTATGTTGGATTCTGCTGTATTGGTGTTTTCCTGTATGCTTTTCACTCCAGTTGCTTCCCAAAACACTATCTTGGCAAAATAGCTACTTGCATATAACTCTAGAGCATTCAGCAATACATTCCTCAAACCGGGCCTCAGACGAGAGCAGAATGGGGAGACAGTAGAAAAGGCTGACAGTTGCTATTATGGTGGTGTAGGAGCAGTGGGAAGAGGAGGGGGACGGCCTCAGTCCTGTACAATTGAGAAGAGACCGAGAAACAATGTGAGCTCTGTTGGTATGCTTCTAGTGTTTGGGCAAAGCAGCGTTCCCCAACACACGGCCCCTGTACCGAACTCTTTCGCGCCCATCTTTCCTTTCTTTCTTTTTTTAAACAATGAACACCTGTAACACACATGTGGTCATGGTCATACATGTGTAGAGAAACATGCAGAGGCCTCACATCAGTCAACGTCACTCAAGCAACCGGTATTGTTTAGAGCTTGAGAATTTAAAAAGCAGTAACAATATACATTATACTGATATATTGAGTCAGTCGTTATGCACGTGCACATGCTCTACAGTACCTTCAAGTCAAACAAATAGCAACAAAACCAATACACGAAACGTCCCAGACTGTAATGTACTGAGCCTGAATAAATACTAACAGGTACAACAGGTAAAGTTTAAGATGGGACTTTAGGCTTCAGAATAGAGGGGGGGGGAGGGGGGGGGTGTCTAATAGTGGCCCGGAAGCTGTTCCAGAGTCCAGGGGTGTGATAGGAAAATCCCCGTTCACCTTTCAGCTCTAATCATGACCTTGAAACAGAGGAAGTTATAGTAACTCTATAAAGAGCGACCAGAGCATCAAGAGCTTCACATGCGAATAGCTTTTACCTGAACCCTAAGCAGAGCGTTCCACACCGCTTGGACGAGTCCATTCGATTCAGCACATCTTCTATATTGTCAGAGAGCAGGCGAGAAACAGGACGACAGAGATAAGAAATGTAGAACTGAATGACAAACAGGATTTAAAATTTTTTTTATCAATTTTTTAAATGATGGGGCCGTGTGTGAATAATGTGGGTAAGAATAGTGCCAGTGGACAGAGGATGAAAATAAAGATGGAGCCTGAGATCCGGCATAGGCAGGAACTGAGCAGGATCTCAGTGACGTGAGCAAGATGTTTAGCTCCAATTCTCTATTCTCATCCCAGACTCCTCCTTTAAAAGCTTCCCGGTGAAGAATAGCGCAGTGTTATGCTCTTCGACATGCTCTTGTCTACTCGTGGACACTGCCGACAAAGCATGGATGTGTGTGTATTGGGTGTGTAGTAGCCTTTCCAAACAGCAGCGCGCCGATAAATGCGGTCCTTCATGGCTCGAGCCAAAGGTTAATAAAATCGGTGTCCAACTGTATCAATTTTACAGATAAGCTATTCACGACAAGTGCACCGAGCTGAATAAGAAGTTGATTCAGGGCCATCGAAAAAACCACACGCAGCAGCTATGAATGGACGCTTTTTAGGGGGCTTTCTCCTTTTTTTTTCAGAGTGAGGATAAATGGAGAATTGCCCTCTCTCTCTCTCTCTCTCTGTCTCTCTCTCTCTCTCTCTACTCTCTCTTCGTTGCAGTGCCGGCTTAAACGCTGCCAGAGCGCACCTCTGAATGGGGGGCTGGAGGTTGACAGGCCCTATTAAGACAAATGGCCTTCCTCATCGGAGAGATAAAATAAATCAGGTGTTTAGTCAAATTAAAATAGTTGAACTGGAGCGAGGCCCCCGGGGAGCCCACGGGGGGGGGGAGAGAAACTCAACACAGATGTGGACGATGAAATACAGGAAGACACCCAGGAAAGAATTTCAGAAATGAGCTGTACTGTACTACATTGTAACCCACCTCCTATTCCTCCTCCTACTTCTCCTCATTTCTCGGAGTCTCCCTGAGTCTGTATCTTTCTTAAATGTGCAGAAACAGCAGCATGTCACCCTTTTAAAGGGGAAAAAAAAAAAAAACAGCAAGGAGGACAGGGAGAGCACGCAAGTAGAAAGTGAGTTACTGTCCAGCCTCTCACGAGCAATTACGCTCCATGTGTAAGTCAATGAATGGATCACTTAGCATTGATTAGATAGAGGTGCCGCAGGACTGCCTCGGCTCTCTCGCACACAAATAAAGACGAACTCGGTGAAGATGTCCTGCTCCTTCAAACACACACAAACACACTCAAACGCACATAGACCTGAATTTTTCTGTGATTGTAATGATGCTCAGTAATGAGACTGTGTTTGATGTTGGTGTGTGAAAGAGAAATAATGAGACAATGCCGAGGTGATGGTGACCCTGTTAGGGAGAAACTCAGGAAAAGTGTTTGTGTCTGAAGCTTCCTTAATGAGAATGGAGAGCAGTCATTAAATTGGCCTTCGGCACATCTACACAAATGCAAACACAAACACACATGCAAGCTTGCATTGTCTGCCAGTAATCAGCCAGATTCACTCATCTAACAGCATCATCCCTGTTCTAACAGGAGCTATTGTGGCCTATGCTCTGTTTCATCAAGGAGCGAGAACTTTAATGAGCCTGTCCTCACATCTAGGCTCACCTCTAGGTTATAGCACTCAAGAAGCGAAATTATCAGAAAACCAAAGCCAAGCAAAAGTCCAGTTATGATTTGTTTCCGTTTGTGTAGCTCTATAGTCTTTTTCTAACGTTCTTCCAAAACGTTCAATCACTAGGTCGCGTGTTTCATTGCATTTACGTCGTTGTTCCTGCACACGCATGGACTTGAGTGGTGCTCTTAGCCCATATGTATTGTTAGACATCAATGATTATAAAATATAGTCGTTGACTCAGGTTATTTCCCCAGAATTTAAAGGTAGATAGCACACCAAGACTCACATTTCCAAACCCTACTGAAATGAAGGATGCCAATACTAACGATTCTTATAATACCTCTAACCTCTATTTCCCAAAGCTTTTTAGCTTTCAAAGAAGCAGCACTCTGAGCATTCATATGATCATGTTTAACCCTCAGGATCACTTTACGATTGTAAAAGGTGTTTGTAAGGAAGAAAGATGGACTATTGTGGTTATGTAAAGACGTACAGTAACGTTGGGGAGTTTGAGACGGTCCGAATCTGGTGGCAGATCTCAGAAGCTGCTGGAGGAAGATAATGAAGCAAGATACCTAGCAAATATTTTTGTTTTATTGGCAAAGTGCCAAAGATTTGCAGATTTAGAGGAGGGAAATGAATTCTGATCCACTTGAATAAGGACTGGGCGTCAGTTTAAGTGGAAAAGACAATGTGTGGGTGTGAAATAACAGGAATGGTTGAACTCCTTGTTTTGAATTTCATATTTCTGGAGGCTGTGGTCTGCAGAGGAGGTGGGATACTGCCTTAATGAATGGAGCAAAGAAGGGTATTGAAAGGCGTGTGGACAAGGAGTAACTTAAACTGATGGGGTTTAGTGGGGAAAATGCAGGATAAATGAGACTATTGTCTAAAATTCTGCAAGAAGAAAAAAGCAAAGCATTTAATCCTGTGGTTTGGACGGAATTTTCCGGGTGAAATTAAACATCTTAACAAACCAAGAATCCATCTTGAGTCCAGTCTGGAATACTATTGCTAAGTGTACGCATCTCTAATCGTTTTCTTTTTCTATATGGATCTCAAGACATGGTTAATTTAACAACAAGCTCGTCTCTTTTGGTTTGACGCTGTCTTGAAAGTTCTAATACATCTTTAAACCTGTGCCATTGGCGTGGGTATACATGGGTCTACTCATGAGTGAGGGTCTGAGATGTGTCTTGTGTCCATGTCCAGGTACTCCAGAAAGTCTGGCTGAGAAAGAGAGGCAGCTTTCGACGATGATCACACAGCTGATCAGCCTGAGAGAGCAGCTCCTGGCCGCCCACGACGAGCAGAAGAAGCTGGCCGCCTCGCAGATGGAAAAGCAGCGGCAGCAAATGGAGCTGGCACGGCAGCAGCAAGAACAAGTGAGATCTCTCTTTCTCTGTCTGTCACTTTCCTTTTCCACCTCTGATCTGTACATCCCCTCCCAGACCTTCTCTCTCATCTCTGTGGCTTGAACCGAGTTTCATCCTTTTAACCTTAACATCTCGCAACTTTAATCGTTGTGCCGCGCTGACTTATTATGAACCGTCCTCGTTCAGTCGGCGAATCAATTTTGAATTTTTCGGGGAATTAAAATAAAGGCAATTACTCGCCTTTTCGATGAAAGGGAAAAAAATCTAATCAATATAAAATAATAGTATTCCTGGTTGTATATGACCTTGTTGGTGGCTTTCACGCCAGGTTTTTATGATGAAGAATAAGCAATTTATTTCTGGGTTATGATTTGTAGAATTTATCGTATATTTTTATATTTTTGTTAAAAGAAGCACAAGCTCTGAGACATCCCTATTAGATCAATCTCAGCATGAAATCAGAGGCACAAATCAGGCAAATGAGGCATATTAAAGAAATCAGCAGATTAACACAGCTCATGAACTGCTTTAATGACAGAGGCAGCGTCGGGGGAAAGGATCCGTTCCCAACTCTTTAATTTTTTTTTTCTCATAATAATTAGCCCACAGAAATCCTATTCAATACATTACATAGATTAATAGGCATATCTCGATGTCAAATCGTCTGCCTGCGCTCCGGATAGATAGATGGCCTCGTCTCGGAGAGATGTGTCGGAAGATTCAGACGGTACTTAAAGTTTATGGGAATCGGGAGGCGTATTGTATGCTTCTGTGATTTTGGTATATTGGGATTATATTTACTGTCACGCTGGTGTGTGCCAGGATGTTTCCTTTTCATTAAGGAGGGAAAAGAAAATGGCAGTTATGGGCGGAGGGACGGGAGATGAGTAGAGAGAGAAATGGAGAGAGAGATATAGAGAGAGAGATGGAGAGGGAGGGAGGAGGCTACCCACCCGAAGTTAGAATGTCATTTAGCCATCCAGACACGACACAGTAATTAACTGTTGACACTCGTGAAGGAGCCACACAAATTAATCCTGACACATTTGCAGACGAGTGATATCTTACAGTGAACACTTTGTAATTATATTTGAAAATGAAAATTAAATGACACTTAAAACTAGGCTGTCAGGCTCAGCGAGGCGCGCCGGCTCATGGGGAGTTCGAAGGGGGAAAACAGAGGAGGAGGGAGGACGGGAGGACGGGAGGAGGAGGAGGAGGAGGGAGAAAAGGAGCCATACTTCAGGGGGTTGCGGGTGCTCTGATAAGCCCCGCCTACTCACTGAGCCCAACCAGCCACGCCTCCGTTGCGTAAACACGCCAATCATAATCACGTCGCTTTCTCTTACTGGATGATAATCTTTGAGATGCAGCGTTACGGCCGAGCTTCCAGGTTACGGCTTGTTGAGAATCGAATTGTTTGTGATACTAAATGTTCGTCATTTTTAACTACAGCTTCATTACAACAGAAAGTCTAATTTCGTTCTTGATTATAACAGTGGCAACGTAACTCATTTTACAGAGCTGGTGTTGGACAGAGGGTGTGTACTTCACTTGTATTTCTCAATCTTGACACATATAAGTGTATAAGTATAAGTGTATAAGTATAAGTGTATTTTGCACTTTTGTGCAAAAAATTAATTCTGATTTGAACCTCCAGGAGCCTTAATCACACATTTATGAAATACTGCATAGCCCCGCCCACTTTAAACCAGACTAACATGTCTAAATGACGAAGTTGAAAATCTAAACTTGGAAAATAAAAACTGAGCTGATTGCAGAAAAAAAAAATGCCAGAATAAATTAATTTCATAAATAAAATACATTTATTCAAATGAATAAATTGAATACGGTCCTCATTGGCTAGTTTATCAACTTGACAATATTAATGTGATTTTTTTTTAAACGAAAATGTTAACAAAATACAAGAGTAATATTTATATTTTTAAGGAACAGTTTGTTAATTAGTTTGTTAACTTATCTGTAAGCTCCGCCCTTTACAATCATGCCGCATCATACATCATATATTCCTGAAAAGCTCATTTCCTGACACATTCATCAGTCATTGTACATTATATGATATACGTAATATGATTGTATACATGACTGTTTATTCCTGTGCTGTGCTTTAAGCTCCACCCACTTTACAATCTCGTAATATCATGTCACATTTTCCTGAAAACCTCATTTCAAGATGTTTATCAACGAATCATCGTATATGATCATGTACAGTACATATCAGGTTTCTCTTTAAACCTCACACTACACTGTGAGACGAGTGAAATGTATTTTTTTTGTTTTATGTTTATAACCAGAAATCTGTTGTTTATTCTTATATGTAATAAATAGGATATTGCAGAATAATTGTTGTTGAAATAATTACGAATAAACACGGAAGACGATTATTAAGGATTTCGACTTAAGTAAAATATATACGTTGAAAAAAGAAATCTGTAAAGAATAGTATGCGGATATGCGTATGTTGTTGATTGAGAGAATTAGGTAAACTAGTGAAATAGATATTATATTTTAAAAAATTTAAATTCTTTTTTTTATTGATTTTTAGTTCTATGGCAATTTAAATGTGCGTGAAATATGTGACTGTTCTTTATATGTGTATGATATATATATATATACAGTATCTGGAAATGAAAGTGAGTTAGATGTGACTGGGGCGTGATCGCGGCCCGGTGTCGCGGTTTCTGCTTTGCGAGAGCAATAATCGAGAAACGCTTGTGCTCCACAGATCGCCAGACAGCAGCAGCAACTTCTTCAGCAGCAGCACAAAATCAATCTCCTTCAGCAGCAGATTCAGGTCAGTGTGAATCCTGTGCGTGCGTGCGTGTGTGTGTGTGTGTGTGTGTGTGTGTGTGTGTGTGTGTGTGCAATGTCATATCCATGTATCTGTCAGTTCTATGCACGAGCAGGTCTTTGGTGTGGACGCTGGTCTCCTCTCTGTCCTCCATCATCACACTCGTCACTCAGTCTGTGTAAATAAGGCCTAATAATTAACACGTGCCAATTAGCGAGGAGAACGACAGGAAGAGGACGAGTGTGACGGAGATGAGTAACACCTCGCTCTGTTTGTTGCTTTTTTTTTTTTCAATGATAAAACACACACACACCCTGAGGCTACGAGCGTCCCCGCGGTCACGTGACAAACCTCCCGATAAACACCTCCTGCTTCTCCTCTTCTCCACCGAGCCTCTGTCTCTCTCTCTCTCGCTCTGTCTCTCTCTCGCTGTTTGTCCATCTATCATATTGCTCTCTCTTTGTCTCTCATTTTTACTCTCTCTCTCTCTCTCTCTCTCTGTCCTGCTCTATCACTCTTTCTTTGACGTCTCTTTTCTGTCTTTTGCAGCCTGTCTATCTTTCTTTAGGTCTGTATTTATAAGTGTATCTCCCTCATTTTTTTCTGTCTGTCTCTCACTCTGCCTCACTCTGTTTTTCTTCACTATCACTCTTTGTTTTTGTCTCTTTCATTTTCTTTCTGTCTGGCTTTCCAGATCTCTCTCTTTTGGCCTTTCTGTCTTTCTTTTTGTATTTCTACCTCTCTCTCTCTCTCTCTCTCTCTCTCTCTCTCTCTCTCTCTCTCTCTCTCTATCCCCCTCCTCTTAGACAGTGAGTGTGTGTTAGTGTTGGATGTGTGTGTAAATCAGATGGAGCTCAGGAGCACTAGATGTTTTAGAGGAACCTGAGCTGAAGCTCATCCCGCTCTCCTGCTCTAACAGATGAAGAGTAAACTAAGAAGAAGAATAATATCACTGATATCACACAGTTACAGAGGATGAAAAGAAGAACAAGCGTGCCAGGGTGTGTGTGTGTGTGTGTGTGTGTGTGTGTGTGTATGGATGTTCCTTTACGCAAGGTTTAGTGGACCACCCAGTCCGAGCGCTGGAC
>JAQMYI010000007.1:27401317-27414024 GCA_030014275.1 Clariallabes melas
CTCGGTTGGAGAGGTTGTGTGTGTGTGTGTGTGTGTGTGTGTGTGTGTGCGTGGGGGGGGGTGGTGGTGGTGGATTGAGTTGAGGATCAATTTAATTAGTTATGAAATGTGACTTCTTGTCAGGAAGCAGAATAAATGCTGATGTTAAATAAAGTCATGCGCAATTGGAACAATAAAGCTCTCGCAGGCCGGCCCGTGTTAAAACTTAATGACGCACAAAAATGGGCTTAATAAGCTACAACCTCAGCAAAGAACCGTGATGGTTCGGAAATTAAGCTAAGTGGATGGAAGCGGAACGGTTAATGTCGTTTAAACAACTTCGAACATCAGGAGGATAAATAGTGACCTAGCGTTCGTGAAGACAGAGAGAGAGAGAGAGAGAGAGAGGTACTCGTAAGCCTTTATTCATAGCATATACTTATGTTGGGGTATCATACAGCGCCCCCTGAAGGAGACAGGCGTAAGGGTCTTACTCCAGGGCCCAACAGGGTGGAGCAGGGACTTGAAATGCTGACTGCCGATCCAACTTTTTCTCTATCAGAGTGTTAGGGCGTTTTTACATCAGGACCCCGTGATTGTTTTAGAGAACACAATCATTCCGGGATCAGGAACCGTGCCCTAATTCTGGAAAAGGTGGTCTCGAGCACGGTACAGCGTAATCGGACATGGATCAAATCAGACATGGAAGCCGATCGTACCTGGACACACATCGGTGCCGTCTGTCTCCGCCCAAATCTATGCGTGCGCGCTAGTGATGCGCGGGTCGTCTTTTAACCTGCGGGTAACCCGCGGGTCGGGTTGGGGCGGGTAAAGAAATTTTCACTTTATTTGCGGGGCGGGTTGGGGCGGGTCATTAAAAACAAAATTAAATAAAAAATCCATGTATGTTGCGTGCAATTCCGCTGCCAGTCACAACAAAAGCAAAGAAATAAAAGTGAAGATGGAAGACGAGGTGCGGGAGAAATTGAGGTCGGGAATTTACATAATCTAATGGTCGCGGGTGCGGGGCGGGTTGTAAAAATAGATACAGTGGTGCGGGCCGGGCTGGGGCAGGCCAAATAATTTCATAAAAGTGGGACCCGCGGGTTGGAAAAATACCCGACCCGCGCATCACTAGTGCGCGCCAATCTCATCCTCTGACCCGCACAGCCACAGCTAATAGAGTAGGAACACACACGAGAACCACCTGCAGTATCGGAGCGTTAAAGTAGGCAAAGTACAGAGAGCAAGAATAATGTGAACTCTGGCCAGCGGGGGGAGTGGGGGAGGGGGGTACTCATAATTAAAACACTCGACGGGGTGTGCCGAAAGAGGAAAACAATCACCTTGGTTGAGAGTGGTGAGAGGGGCTCTGCTCGGTGACATCATTTATAAACAGATGTCGGTCCGTCCTCCGCAGGATTTCTGCCGTTCCTGTAATTAACAGCGGCACATTGTGTCCCGACACCTCGGCAGCTAAGCGGTGTTAATGAAGGCGCTCGGAGCGCTTTGTCACATGGGGGCTGTCACATGAACAGTTCTGACGTGTGAAGTCACACCTGGGCGAAGCTCGAACCATGGATTTTAGAATTTTGCAGTAAAATTACACCAGATACCTCGGCGTCATGCACGATAACTCCACGAGCTAACGTTAAACCATATTTAATCACGCTTTGTGTAACAACGTTACTGATAAAACTGTAGGTCAGGAATGTACGCGGTGTAAATCAGGGACTGTTTGGGGTTCAAGACCACCTGTTGAGTCCTTTTTTTTTTTTTGTATGTGTGTGTATGAGAGAGAGAGAGAGAGAGAGAGAGAGCGCGCTTGAGAAATATCTGGCAGCGAACAGATCCTGTAGTGTCGAGTGGACTCAGTTTCCCCTCGCTGTGTTTTCTCAGTTAATGTTGAGCAAACTGTTTTGTCTTTGAGTTGGCTTTTTAACACGGCCCTTCACGTAGTGGGCACACACACACATACACACACAAATCTGGAAAAAAAAAAACAGGAGGGGGGGAAAAAAGGCAGGCATTAATAGTCTCTACTGTGTGCGTCCAGCCGGGAGTTTAGAAAGGGGGCCCGTGTTTTCTTAGGGCTAGGGTGGCAAAGCAAAGCATTCAGCCCCTGTGCCTCACGGCACAAAAAAAGGGCCGCTTTGTTTTTCGGACAGGGGCCGACCAGAGTCCTAGCATTCCCTCTCCAAACACAATGAATAGCCCGTTTTGTCCTTCGTCCGTTTTTCATAGGCGATGAATTGTTGTCGTTTTTTTTTACCCCCCCTTTTCCTTCTCTTCTAGTTTTTTTTTAATCATAATTATTCCGACCCCGTCACTGGGTGTGCACATGACACTCGAGTGTGCTTTTTTCAGATCCCGGCTGCGCTCATGTGCCTGCAATAAAGTCTCGAGCGCAACAATCTCAGCTTTCTGCTGGACAACAGAACAGCCTCTGTTGTTCTAGCGCCGGCCCCAGCTGCTCGGAGGCAATTGTGAAGAAAGACACTGGCTCAGTCTTTAACCCCCCCACCGCCCCGGTCCACAGGAAGACGAGGAAGAAAGAGGAAGCGCTTCTCCCCGCTCTCTGTGCGGCTCCTTTATTAGATTATCGTGTGGCCTGATTCCACGTCTTCCTCCTCGCTCCTACTCTTAGAACGCAGAACAACTCTTCATTAGGCTCGAGGACGCCTCGACCACGCTCAGCCGGACGACCCGATACGTGC
Source organism: Clariallabes melas (assembly GCA_030014275.1). Taxonomy (NCBI): domain Eukaryota; kingdom Metazoa; phylum Chordata; class Actinopteri; order Siluriformes; family Clariidae; genus Clariallabes; species Clariallabes melas. Next base: position 27,404,014 of record JAQMYI010000007.1, read on the forward strand.
GTCGAGACCTGAAGAACAAACAGCTCGGGAAGGACATTGTTTTTGGCATTCATGACATCATAATTACAGAAGAAAAAAAGTGCTAATAATAATAATTGGGTTTAAAGTCCTGGAGATGTCGGAGAACAGAACAGTTCCAGCTTCACCTTTAACACTGGAGACGCCTTCGAAAGTGTGTCCAGTAAATAAACGTCTCTTTACAGAATTTATTATTTATATAGTGTGTGTGTGTATAAATATAAGATTAGAGGTTCATTAGTTATGAACCTCTGACCTTCTGACCAATCACAATCCAGAATTCAACAGCAACGTGTAATTGTTTAATTTTTTTTCTCAAATGTCTTTACGGCTAGATAAAGTCTAATTAGCTTTAAAGCAAGAATTAAAAATATATATATTTAATTAAATTACTAATTACATCTGTCTATGCTGATGGTCAAAATCATATTTAATCTCATGCCATCCTTATCCATGAATTCGTCACAGATATTTTATTTTATTATTTAATTTTTTAGGATTATGACCCCCCCCCCCCCGACCCCCCCTCCCATTTTCTTCTCCCCTCATTACACATGCAGTTTGCACGGATCCTCACGGGCTTCTTCTCCGCTCGAAATTTTATGTCCACACGCTATCGGGACGCTGCCTTCTTTGTTTTAATTCTCTTCCCAAATCTGGAAAAGAAAACAAGTGATAGCTGAAATGATTTGTGGAGAACGGAGAGAGGAATGTGGAGGTGGAGGGTTTTCTTTTCAAAGTGAAATTTCGAAGTGAGATTGTACAGAAGGGATTGTGCATATGGATAGATAGCACGGGGGGGCGGAAGGGGGAAAAAAAAAGATGTAGAAAAGCTGGGTGTGTCGGTGCGCCGGTGTGTTCGCACAAAGCTGTTAGAGGACGGAGCCTAAGGCTGATCTTTGATATTTTATATGCAATACAAACCTAATTGGCTTAAATATTTACAAAGATAAATGACATTTCAGCTACTTTGAGGCCTGATAGCAGAAATCGACTCAAGTACGGTGGTTCAAAACACACACACACACACACACACACACACACACACACACACACACACACACACACACACACACACACATATAGAAAGAGAGAGATCTACTGTAACTCCTCCATGTTGTTTGTACTTGGATTGTCCCAGTTTACTCATTTAATCAGACAAGATGCTTCATTCAGAAATGTTCCTAAATTAGGATTGAGAAACCGATTTGCTTTGGTCCGACGACTTGTTATAGTTAGAGAGAGAGAAAGAGAGAGAGAGGGAGAGAGAGAGAGAAAGGGGAACAGGGGGCCGTCCTGCTTTTTAACAGCCCTTGGACTTAATATAGATATATTGGAATGGCGCTTTTCCAAGAGGGCTTGTTTTACTGTGTAAGGAATTAGTGGAACAAGAAGTCGTCTATTGGTTATTCCTTCAGTCTGGCCGAGAGCAGGGCGGTGTCCGGTTTCTGTGCACCTAGCCCCCGTGTTTTTTACACACACACGCACACACACACACAGAGGAAACACATGACACATTAGGTGCTGTCAGTCCAAGCTTTTGTGCACAGGCCAGTGCTGTGACACACACACACACACACACACACACACACACAATCAGCACACACACACACATACACACACGTTCCCTGTTTGCCTGCTTCTCCTGTGCCCGAGCCGGATTTTCGTTCCCGAGTGTTACTCAGCCCTCGTAGATGTTAATCTTTCACCTGTCAGTCCAAAAATACTTCAGAAGTCAATAAAGTCTTAAAGATGCCGGCGAGCTCGAGGCCCGAGGAAAGGGTTTGTGTTTGCGCCACACAAAGCTGCTTTGTTGTTGACCCGGAGCTGTGTCCGTGGGTCGGGAAGGGGGGTCTCCTGTATCGCAGGAGAGAACAATGGCGGCTAGTTGGCGGCAAGGAGGCGGAAAAACCGGGCTTAATTCCGGCCCTGCGTCGAGGGATCAAAGTCCCACTCAGCCGTATCGATCCGCACGCACCCGATTGCCATCAGGGACCGAAACAGCAGTCAGCGGCCTCACAGAGTACCTGCCACATTGATAACAGCTCTGTGTGTGTGTGTGTGTCACAATATATACCGCGTGACCACAGCTGTTCTGCCACAGAAACTGAAGCAGAATAAAGGTGTGCTGATAAAACAGAAACCTGTTGTAACTCTGTAGTAAAGTCACTTTACACGTTCATCTTAAACCTTAAACGACGTTCAAAGCTACAGTTAGACTTTCATCCTGAGTGAACCGTTGTTTTTTCTGTTCTAGATGAAAATCACACACACATGCTCATACACACACACACACTACAGATGTGGTACATATAAATAAAATGGTAAAGTATGACTCTGATAAATGACCTGTGACGTGAGGCTAATACGCGCTCCGGGATCTCTGGGATTGTTTTTTTTTTTTTTTTTTTTTACCAATTGATTTTCTCTTTCTTTCTTGGTGAGCCTCCAGGAAGTTCTCGCTGAGTGCGCGTTTACGGCAGCGCGTACGGTCGCGTTAACGCCGCTAACGTCCGCCACATGCGCCGTGCTCAGGTTGCCAACTCCACAGGAATCCATTCAGCATTTTCCAAACGTATCCCTCGGGTGATTTTCATTTCAGCCGTTCAGGCTCGGGCAGCTCTGAGCCCCTCGGGGACGAAGAACGTGTAAAGTATCCATGCTTACAGTAGCACTGGAAAAACTCTTCCTTTTTAAAAACGTTTTTTTTTTTTTTTTGAAACTTTCTTCCAAGAATCAGTGCTGTTGTGCACCTCATGTCTCTGCTCTATTTCTCTTTTTGGTTGCTCTCCTTTCCTTTTAGAGCACGAGACATTTCACTAGCGGTGTTGGAGCGCTCACTCGGGCACGTGTGCAGTGTTTTTAACCGCTACAGCTCGAAAGGGAAAGTGAGAAAGGGAGGGAGAGAGAGATGGAGGGAGAAACGGCTCTCCTCCGAGCTCTTTTGTCTTATCTTGTCAACTTTGAAAGGCATTTTGGACATGTTAAAACAACTCATCCCCCTCACCACCACCGCCACCGCCACCTCCACCCAAACCCCTGCCTCCTTCTTAGTTTTGCGGAAAAAGTATGTAAAAAAAAAAACGTGTGTTCAGGGTAACGGGTGCAGAAGGAGGACGTCTCCTGGGTCCGGCTTGAGCGTGGGTGCTGACAGAGCGTAATCATGGCTTAGACATGTCCTTGTAGAGCTCTTTCTCTCTCACACACACTCACACACACACTTGTATACAGTAGTTCCAGACAATAGAATGCATGAACATCTTTGGGATTGTATATCTATACACATACATATGATGCCATCTATCTTCCACACACACACTACCTGGACTGTATCACAGGCTTGACCCGAGTTCCCTGACCTTAGGATTAGTCTCTGTTGTAAACCATTACTGAAGCTAAGTGCTGATGTCAACAGTTCCACTAACAACATTGATTAATCCATACCTTCCTATTTACTCAAAGCTTTTTCTTTCCAATCCGCATGACTGTTTATTTTTTTCAAGTTGCATTCAACCTATAGTATGGGCCGTGAATTCTGTCTATTTTTTACACTGTAATAAGTCCGATCGTATCTACTAGGGCAGATGTTTTGTTGTAGAACCACAGCGCTGTTGAATCCTGGAATCTGATTGGCCACGGAGTCTTGAATAATTCTCACATGCACCTACATTCGTACAAGCTGTTGTTCCCGTCCGTGTATAGATGGTACCAAACACACACACACATACACACACACACACCAGACACCCTGTCTTTATCTCAGATGATTGCCACAGATGTTCTCCGCCAACTAGCACGAGTTACATCCTCTTCAGGGACAAACAATAGCACCTGTTCCTCATAAGTCGCAGCGAGGGCTCCTTCATGTATCTTTAATGAAGCTTTTGGGGGCAGATGGCAAGAAAGACGGAGCAGAAACCCGGGACTCGGGAAAGGCTGGAAAAACAAAAGCCCGGGAGCAGGAGCAGGGTCGCGCCGGAGTGTTTCGGCGTTTTTCGGTCGTCTCTTACATCTGTAGATCAACAATCGACAATCAACAATCAGGTTCTCGATTGTTGACTCGAGTGTCTTCGGCGGTCCACCACAAGGTGTCTGTTTTAGAGAAAGAGAGCGAGACGTGTAGAGAAAGGAAGCAGCCAAGAGGAGAGATGAAACACACAGACTGACACAGACAGATCCACGAAGGTATAATAAGCAAGTCTCTAAATGCAGCGCGATATGCAATTTATCAAAATCAGCCTGTCTGAGTGCAGGCACTTAATTCCATTCTCTGTCTATCAGCAGTCAAAGCAAATTGCCAACGATAATCTTTAAATCTATACCGGCATTGTCTGCTCAGCTCGCCCGGCATTCATTAATTGACAACCCTCGAAGCTAACCCTCCTCTATTAGCCCGCTATTGCCAAGCCCCGTGATTTGATTTGCCACTCACCGATGTGCCGTGTGTAAATTAAAGTTTAATGTAAAGACCTCATTACTGTAAATCACAACCGATCAAACAGAAAGCCGTTTATATATTTTCCTTGTTTTCATTTTCAGAATCTAAAACCAGTATACTGTAGAGTCGTGGTTCTTTTCAGGAACAGCTGTTTCTCCACAGCTGGCATAGCAGTTAGCACTGTGGTCTCACACCTCCAGAGATGAGGGTTCAAGTCCTGCTTTCTTATATTTTGTGTATCCATATACCTCCGGGTTTCCTCCGGGTACTCCGGTTTCCTCCAACAGTCCAAGGACATGCGCTGTAGGCTGATTGGTGTACTGATTTCTGCTTGTATTTAGTGTACGAGCGTGTGTGTGCTTGTGTGACCTGAGCTGGATTGACACCCCATCCAGGATGAACCCCACTTTGTGCCCCGAGTTCCCTCCAGTGGGAATGCGTGAGCGAGAGAGTGAGAGAGTGATGGTTTCCTCATCAAATGTGTGTATAAGGTCGAGTTGACTTTTTAACTCGCTGGATGTGATGTGACATGTCAGAGAAGAGTCGCGTCTCGGGTCAACTTTAAAACCAGACGCTGAATTCTTATTTTTGTGACAGTGATTATATGTACGGTCACCTTTAATCCGCTCTGACCGAAGGCCACATGGTGGAATTTATGATGCACTTTATGAGCGGCAAATCAAAGAGGGTGAAACGTTTTCCACGTACAGCGAGCGTCTGCGGGAAACGTCGGCTATTAACGCTGAGGTCGTTTACAGGGACCCGTTTTGCTTTGCTTTCTCATTCAGCACATTTTATTAAGAAAAAAAGGGGAAAAAAGTCATTTTTTCACCTGATGAACCAGAAAACCATTTCGCCAACAGGTATCTAACTGCGGCACAATGATAAAGCTGCAGTTCCAGAGTTTCGAAGCGAATGAAAAGTGTATTTATTTTATTATATTTTGCTTAGTAGAAATCTCATTCTTTGAGATCAATATCATGGACTTAAATACCTCTTAAGCGCCAAGCGAGTTAAACCAAGCTTTAGCATTACTGTAGATGCTGGGGGAAAAGCAAACGGGCGAAAAAAAAAGTGGCGATCACATGCAGACCTCAGCGAGAATGGATAAGAGGGAAAGAAAACCACGGCGGTGGCACAGAGCAGGTTGATTTCATGCCCCGATGCTGCGGCAGTAATTGCACCCAGACTTGTATTTTTTTTTTTCCCGTTGATTTTAAAGAGGCTTGAACGCTTGGTAACCTGTTTATTTTGGTGGGGCCGACCTTTATTAACCCTGTTCTCCAGTAGGATCCCCCTGAGGTGGGCCTGCCCGGCTGGGCGTTAAGTCTCGCAGGCCCACGGTAGCAGGACTGCAGCTTATCATGCATATTCAGGAAGCAGGGGATGACAGCTAGATTGCGTCCAGCCAATGCTCGGCAAACATATGCGTTTCTAAGCTGCTGTGGCTTGTTCCCAAAACATACCAGCTTTCTTTCTCTTTGTCTCGCTTCACCTGGGTCTGTTTTTCCTCTCACTTTTTGTCCCGTGCGGAATATTAATAACACACGTGTACATGCGCACACGCACACAGACAGAGACACGCACACACAGACACGCAGAAGAATGTCAGTGCGGCAGGTTAGAGGAAAACCGAGGATGAAGATGTTGAAGGTTAATACCAGGGCAGAGAAGACATCTTGATGGTTATCGGGCCGGCGTCGAACAGGGCATGAGCTTCAGCACCGATGCTATGGGAACGCCTGCACTTTTATCGCCTGTATAAACGATCTTTCAGTATTATAAAACATTTTCCTGTCCCCTGTCCGTGTGCGTGAACGATCTCGTCCTGAGGGTGCGCTCCAGCCGAGAGAGAATCTCACTTATGGGTCTGCGAAGACTGTTTCGCTTTAGGAAGAAGTTGCAGTCTTGACAGTTTGTCATTCTGCCCCTAAGGTGCACTAAGGCTCCCAGATTCCCACGCTTCAACCTTAACACTTTAACGAGTCAAGTCTGGTCTATAAAAGGAATAAAAACACACAGCACTCCCTGCGTAGGTAAAAGAAAATATATAGGAACGATCTCACAATGAATCTGGCTTTTTCCACTTCACTAGATTAAAGGGAAGATGTTAGGCTTGTGCCATGTAACCTCTTTATCTTTGTGTGTGTGTGTGTGTTTGTGTGTGTGTCCAAGTCCTTACATGTGAGTGGCGGGTATTAGGTGCAAGTATTGTGAAGCTGAAATGGTGAACTAAGCGGGGGGAGTCTGTCGGCTGTCAGGCGGTATTAGGCCTTCGTCTGATCTCTTTTCTGTGTGTGTTCAGCAGGTCCAGGGTCACATGCCTCCTCTCATGATCCCCATTTTTCCACACGACCAGCGCACCCTGGCCGCTGCCGCCGCCGCTCAGCAGGGCTTCCTCTTCCCCCCAGGCATGTCCTACAAACCAGGTCGGAGCTCCCTTTCATGACTTGTCTCTTTATTGTGCGTCTTTATCTTTATATCTGTCTCTGTGTGTAAGTGTTTGTCCTGCATGTAAAATTAACGTAGTTCATTAACGAATCTTCAGGTGACAATATTTATTAGGAAGCCAATGAAGATTTATGGACATAAGACAAACACTTAACATTTGGTTTTGCAATCGTGTTGCATTCTTGTGTCATGAGTTTGGATGCGTTGAGAGTCTTTGAGCATGAAACGACGTAAAAACCCTTTTTTTTTTAAAGTTGATGTGTCTAACCTGCTTTGTTTAGACATAATGAACGTCGCAGCATGACCAGCCATTTGGTTGGTCATTTGGTCATGTCCATGTATCACACAGGTCACTTCGTATGTATATGTACACCATCGCTGATCGTAGCCCATCTGTCGCTTTGCACAATACGCTCGCCTCCCTTTAGCCCATGCAAACATGGACAGGGGCCAACCTCAGACCAGCACTTCCTACACTGTCGCACTAACTCTAAAGAAGAAAAAAACCCATCAACATCAAAGTTTTTTACTAGAGGTAAAATCTGTCCTGCTTGTTAGTAACGGATGCTCCATTGCCACCTGCCAGATGGCAGCCAGGGAAATGAGTCTGCAGTCTGTTGTAATTTGGTAAGCCTTGCTTGGGCATCATGACCGATAGATGTCCTTTAGGGCTGTGAGTTTGTAGCCTGTGATGTGCATCGCTGTTCTCACCACTCTCTGGAGAGCCTTGCGCTTGCAGCAGGAGCATCTGCCATGGCAGACAGTGATGCAACCAGTCAGGATGATGTTTACGCTTTGGTGATAGAAGATGGGTGTTGGATCCCGGCCAAAATTCTTCCGCGGTCATCCAAAGAAAGGAATTATATTCACCAGAAAACCCGAGCTTGCAGTCGTGCCTATGGAGGGACCAGCGAAGCTCGTTCGATTAGATACGGCGTCTCTAATTTTCCCCCGACTTTACCAATTGTTCATCATAACCCCAGAATTAGAGACGTAGGCTTGGAGTAATAATGCTTATAGGATCTATGCGGGCTGGAATTTAATCAGTACATCAGCATGAAAGTGTCTCCATTTCACCGTCCAGGAATCCGCTATCCGTATTAACAGCATCTTCAACCGTCCGTGGATGAACGTACTACAGATTGAGCCTCGATCTAAACCGTTGAACTTAATTGTTATTAGATGAGCACACAGTGGAGAAGTTTCTCATCATCTTTCTCCTAGTGTTGCACGGGCCAAAAAAAGTTCCGTGAGGAATGCTCCGAGGAATGCTCCCTCATTGATTTAGTGTGGTGCATAAAGAACGGTAACCCGCTCTCAAGTGTACAGTTTCCCCTGCAGGGTGTACAGCCTCTGGGAGCTTTCGCGTCTCCTACCTGTCCTGGCACGTCCTCCTTCACCTTTTGTGAAAAAGAGAATTGCTCCTCACGCAAGCATTCCAAATCCGAAAAACAAATTTGCAGGAAATTGCTACAACATGCAGACTGAGTGCCTGCCAGGCCGCTAACCCTCCACCCAGTCTCTCATTGTTCTCGATCACTTTGTGTAATGCTGCTTTGTGTACAGTAATAAAAAAGGAGCTAAATCCTGTGTTCATGTGTTCAGCGAGTCAAAGTTCTGCTCTGTATTGTTTGATTTCGCTCTCTCGCCCTCTATTTTTCTCCTCTCTTCTATTGAGTATTGACTATCAGCCTAGCGAGACGAGTAAAATGCTGAGGTGAGGATTTTCCCCAGATTTTTTTTTTTTCTCCCCTTGCTGAGCCGTCTATAGATATATCTGTGGACCTCAGAGAAAACCAAGGAAATGGAAATGAAGAACAGATTAAAAAAAAAATAATAATAGGGGTAGGGAAATAAAATTCAGGAAATAAAAGTGTATGCGAGTGCAGGTCAGTAATCAGAAGGCTATGTCTAATTTGACCCGTAATAAATGCTGTAAACAACACATTTATTGTTCATCAAAAGAGGAAAAAAATACAGTAGAGAGATCAGAGTTGGGATAAAAGGATTGTTAGACAGCAGGTGAAAGGCGGAATATTATAAGGTGTGGTGTACCCTTCTAATAAATTAACTATAAAGGTGAGCGATGAAAAAGAAAGTCAGCTATTTTGAAACTAAAGAGGCGCGACAGGCTGAAAGAGCCTGAGGGGATTCTTTTCCCTGTTTGATTTTTTAATATGTTACATTTGACGCTGCAAGTAATTATTTTCCTCCACTACAAACACCGGGAGCTATAATGAAATCTTTTTGTGTGCATAGGGCCACCTGCATTATTCATAAGTTTAATATACAGTATAAAGCAATACGGAGTGCAAAAGTCCAGAAAGCGACCCACGTCGTTGACGCCCAACATGACTCACAACACGATAACGTTGATCGTATGAGGCTAATGCAAAGCTCCCGCTGATGTTCCCGGCACCCCGAGTGAGGAGCGTTCGGCCCGGCGTCGAGGTCTCAGCGAAGGTCCAGTGCTGATGACGTTCTGATGACCTTCAACCCAGCTGTGAAGCTCCAGCGCTTCACTTTCTTCCACACTGTGCCTAATGACCTGGGGGTTTTTACTCGTCCTTTACTCGGAGAGACGACCGGAGAACAGGGGTGACACTGCTGCGTGTGGACATAAAGACAACCAACAGTAATGTCTGAGATGCTGATTTCTCCTCATGAAATCCTCAGATTGGGGCGAGGGTACAATGGCTGGGAGAACGGCGAGAAGTGGAGCTTGGATGCCAAGAGGGTCACAGCAAGATCTTAACTTGTGTTTCTGTGGATCATTAATTGATTCTCCATGTATTTGTTTTATCTGGAGATACACGGATACTAATACTGTAGTGTGCCATGTTGCCAGTTAATAGATGGCATGGAGTGACAGTGATCTGAAAGTGTTCGCGCATTAACTCACGCATATTCCTGGGAGAATATCCTGGACGGGGTGCGAGTCCATTGCAGAACACAACAACACGTACTGTACACACTCACTCTGTTGGCAGTTTATACCCCTATCTCACCTATGCGGTTTGACTCACAGTGAGATGCGGAGTTAGGCACCGTGAGGCGCCGCGATTGCCCGCCGACGTTCCGCTGGCGCTCCGCGAAGTTCTGTA
>JAQMYI010000007.1:27417563-27447371 GCA_030014275.1 Clariallabes melas
TGTACACGGCTGACACAACCCTGGTATCATATATAATTTAAAAAAAGTTTTGAATATGTTGAATTTAAAGCCCTAAACTGCAATGGGTCCACCAGACCCAGCAGGACCCCCTATGTAACCAAAAAACGAAGATCCTATAAGGGTTAAAACAAAAGTAAACAAGTGTATGTGTGTGTGTGTGTGTGTGTGAGAGAGAGAACGAGAGAGCGCGATCGAGCTAACAAGCTTATCGAGGATAACACGCTCTCTCTTTCTCATTCTTTTTATTTTTTTTTTGCCAGACAGTTGTTGTTTTGTCAACAAGCGCGGTAAAGCTGTTGATAGCAATTAGACATTAAGCTTTCTGATAGCAGGGATTGTTGCAAAACAAAGCTGAGGATGGCAGAGGGAGGAGGGAAAGACAGAGCGAGCGGAGAGCATACCTTTTCTTCCCGCTGCTGCAGGAGGAGGACTATTCGTCCTTCGCAGCTTATCGCTCTCAGCATTAATGAGGCTTGGCAAGTCGGAACAATGCGAGCAGCTGGGCCTCCGCTATCACGCTTCTGTGTGAAGAACAATCAAGTGCACGAAAGGTGTGGGATGAGTCTATTCATGTTGAAGTGTGTGTGTGTGTGTGTGTGTGTGTGTCTGTACATGGCAGTTCCAGACTTTTGAAAGAGCATGAAAGAGGAAGAGTGCAAATATATATATATGTGTGTGTGTGTGTGTGTGTAAATGCACGTTTCGCTCTTGCCATGTCAAGGCCTGAGGATGGAGGCTACGTTCTCTCTGTTTATACGGATGTGACGGCTCAGCTAAAGGGCTGCGATGTCTAGTGTACGCGCTCTCCACTCCTTCCTTCATTCAGTTAATGGGTTTAATCCTGAGAATGAGCTGAACGTGAGCTGCACAAGTCGAAGATCTGACTGAGAGTGAGTGTGAGAGAGAAAAAGAGAGAGGGAGAGAGCGAAAGAGAGAGAGAGAGAGAGAGAGAGAGAGAGAGAGTCCTAATTATTACCATACACTGCAAAAAAAAGAAAAAATCTGAACAAGTTAATGTATCTTGAATTCAGACACATTTCTGTACTATTTCTTATAAACCAAGCATACTCTAAGATAACTAGAACTATTTCTAAACACAGTTCACTATTTTAAGCCTTAATTTTTCTTTTTTTCATCTGATCATTTTGCAAATTTCTACAATTTCTACAAAGAGACGACGTTATTCAACCATCATGTAGAGTAACTATATTCTTATTATGATGCAACATACAGTATGACCTTATTAATGCTCCTTAACTTAAGGCGCTGCACTGCACGTAAAAAAAATGTTAATTGTTTAATTGCTGAGTCGTTCTGATGGATTGTTTAAATATTTGATTGTTATATTACTTCAGTCTTTGTCTTTAAGTGAGGTTTGCACCGAAAGTGATGAAGCGGTTTGATGAAGCAGAGTTCCTGGTACCACTAGATACACGTTTCCACGCACGCTAATATTCCACTGATACGTATCACAATAGGAAGAAACCTGCATCATGTAAACACATCAGTCAGAAGAGTCTAATAATAACAGGCTAATCCATCCAATAGGCAAAGATTGTCCGTGTAAACACTTGATCTAATCGGTTCACTCTTGTTGGAGTAGATATTTATTTATTTATTTATTTATTGCGCACGTTTGCCCCATGTGGGGTAACATTAAGTCATGTGACGTGCTTCCGTTCCCGATCAGTAAAATCAGTGAGAACCAACGCGTCTCTCCCTGCTGTGTTTACTTCAGAGCTCTGATTGGCTCACATTTCACATGGAGTAAAGTATCTGACCAATCACAGATGAGGCTGAACTCTTGTGGCCAATCGTGAAGCAGGAGGCGGGATTTAATCTGAAAAAGCCTGACCTCAGTGCTGGAGATGAAAACTCCTCCTCCTTCTTCTGTTATATTAAACACTCCACAGGGAGCAAGACCCACTTTCACGTTATCTACAGTGACGTTATATAATAACGAAACGCAGCTAATGTTACCCCGAGCGCAACATTAATCCTCTTATTCCTCCGCAGCAGTTGACCAGCGATTATAATCCGGCTGCTCTGCTGTTACACTTTACTTTAGCTAGTACTGTACACACCTGCTAACTGTCTACTCATTTAGTCGTACTGTACTGTACTGTACGTCCAGCCTGAAAAGGAGCTGAAAAATATCTTCCAGTAACGCTAGCTCGTCGGGATCGCGGGATTACTGAGATCATATCAGTTACTGAGCTGGTGACAGAGATGATTTAATTCGTACTTGGTGTAGTGACAACACTGTTATCCGTCCTCTCAATGCCTCTCAATACGCCGAGCTGAATTTAGATACAAAAACCCGTCAGTGAGAAAACACAGCATTGTGTGCTTTATACAGTACTCGTCACACGTCAAGCGGGGACAATAGAGGCAGACAAAACAGTCTTTTGAAAGAGAGAAGAACGAGAGAGAGAGACAAACGCTGTTAAAGGATGTCATTTTGTGGGGTGAGGAAAGGAAGCGCGGCTTGTCGGAGAGTCAATAGCAGTGCGGATGCACTTATAGGGTTGGAGGAATAATGAGTATTATATATATATATATATATAAGGTGGTATGTATTTCTTTCTGTTTAAATCTGTCAAATTTGAGCTTGCTCGCTACCCGGGTGGTGTTAATGAGGTGTGAGAATGTGTGTGTGTGTGTGTGATTGTCAGTAATCGTGGTATCAGTGTGCATTCAGTCGTCATGCATCACTGATCCGTTTGAAGCGTGCGACCTCACCTGCAGGAACCCCACTTCCTGTGCCAGGAGATCCGCCCACTCGTCACACCATTGGTTCACTGCGCCTGTCTAATCAGAATACCTCTGCTTCTCTTTCTGGCAAGGTATCATTTTCCATAATTTGCTAGATTTAGATTGAAAAAAACAAAAAAAAAATTGCTGATTGGAAAGGAATTAATTCCAGGATGCTGTGTTTCGTCAACCAGGAGGAGGAAAGCCCACAGTCTCGCGCCGCCGCGTTCACGCCAACAAGCACCAGTCTGACAAGTGAACTTTCAGAATATACTGTTGTGTACAGATTTTACATCCTCTATTCTTTGTACTGTATCAATCCAGATAGAATAGATTAGAAAATCGAGAGTTAACTTGTTGAGGATGGAAGAGTGAGCTGTACACACAATCATTCGCCGACACCACTTGAACATTACAGGACGTCAGGGATCGCCGGTGTACTTAGCTAGTGTAGTTAGCTGGCTTTGCTAATCTAAACCTGAGTAAACCTGTGTAAATCTGAGAATAAGGCTAGTAGGAGAGTTATGTACTGTAAGGTTAGCATTAGAAGATGTGTACAGTACAGTTTGTACCTGTACACCTACAAGAGACACACCACAGGAGGACGATTGTAAAATAAGGGGTTCATGTCACTCGCAGTTGCGTTGTATCATAACCGTGGACGGTAAGAGCTCGGTCTGTCTTTTCGTAGCGAGACCTAACAAACGCTGTGGGTTTGGAAATGAAAGCAGCCGGGAGGCCTCTGTGTAATTGGCTTGTCAATACACTTCCCTCCACTGGTCAAACACACACACACACACACAAGCGACTGTCACTGTGCGCCCGTACACAGCGAGTAATTTCCCCTCAACGCTTCCTCTGACAGATTGCTCCTCTGCAAGTCACCGGAGAGCAGCAGCCCGAGCCGCTCCTCCAGGCCCGATGCCTCTCTTCATTAAGGCCCACTCAGGGCTCGGGATGAGCCGGGTTCGAGCCAGGAAACAATGCCTCCATCCCGAGGTGTCCGTTACCTTATTAATACTGACACCTCTCACCCCGGGGTGGATATTGTGCTGGGCTTGTAGAGCGGCCTAAAAGAAATTATCCTAATTCTACAAAAGAATTCCATTTGATTTTTTGTCTCTTCCGGATTGGCATTTAATTTGCCCGAGCGCAGCATCACCTTTTCTTCAATTGCTTGAGTTGAAAAAACAATTTCCTTAAAGCCATTCTCTGCCTGATATCTGCCTCGTTTCGCCCGAGCGGTTAGGCTCCAAACAAATCCAGAGTGAACTTTTATTTAGTTATTTATTTATTTATTTATTTATTTTCGTAAGAGGCCTGTTTTTTATCATTGGAAGCAGACTCCTGGGTTTAAGCAGTTTTAAAGTAAGCATCATCGGATAAAGCGGAACATCTGCGTCCCCTCCCTGTAGGGTATTACAGAGGGCACAAACAAGTCAGACGACAGCTTTCTGTCTTCTTCTTCTCCAAATTATACAGTCATATGACATATAAAAATTGATTTATGATCATTTACAGTCAACATAACTGACTTTGAGTGTAAGTAATAACTCTGGAGTTTCGCTGTTCGCTCCTAAAACCGACTCAGTAAGAGCTTCCTTCATGATTTTTTAATCAGTACGTTTATATGACTTTTTTTTTTTTTTCATTTTAACAAAAACTGGACTAAACTATAATGTGGTTGGAGTCGAGCTATTCCTGCACGTCTACTGTATATCTCAATCTCACACAGAAATCGGCCTAGACACTCTGCACATGCTCCATAATTCCCACCCCTGGGTTTTTGACCCTGAAGTTGAACATAAAGAGTAACAGCAGAAGAAGCTGCTAACAATATGGTGGTGTCGTCCGCAGTATTACGTCATGTGTAACTAACTAGCTAGTATTACATCACTTACCTGTGATGTAATACGTCATTTGGGGGAATACAAAACTGAAAGACTGGAGTCAGACATACTTCAGTCAATAACTCGATTCCGCTGCGCCGCGAAAAAATCTTAGCATCTTAGCATCTTAGCATACAGTATTAGCAAGCGAAACATTCTTGCGTCTAACCAAATTGTCTATAATTCCTTAAAATAAGTTTACAACAAACCAAATATAAGATATTAAGCGTATTTCTAGTCAAATGTTTTGGTGGTGTGAAATTGTAAGCAAACATTTATTGGTTTAACAGCAGATAAATTTGCAGAACAAGAAATTTTCATGTACAGATTTAAGTGACAGGTGAGATGGCATTGATGATGATGGAATTAACACGTGCATTTTATTTCGGCGAAGATACGTAGAGATAAGGGAAAGGCTAAATTCCACCGCACCATCCTCAGCAGGAAGCCAAACAGCATTGTGGGTAATGTAGACAAACCACTGGCCAAGATGTACAGTAGGAGAAAGAGTTTAATAGCCAAGTAGATGTTCGATATTGTTTAGGGTGTTTTTTTTTTTACTTTAATGTGGTGCACAGGAAGTGGTTGAAAACAGGAAACCGGGTGTTATCTTTTGTTTGGATGCTGATGTCTCCATGTTCCGGATGCGAGAAGAGAGCTGAGGCCAGCTGCCACGGCCAGCGAGTGAAGCACTGTTGACTTTGAGTTCTAGAAATGAGAGTGAACAGCTGTTGAGGTTATTGAGGAGGAGAAGAGATGCGTGTGTATGTGTGTGTGTGTGTGTGTGTGTGTGTGTGTGTGTCTGTGTATGTTTCGCTCTAGAGAGATAGCCAGAAGCAGAGAGGCGCTGGGAGGCCAGCACTGAGGCTGTAATGGGATGGAAAGATGGGCATCTGGATAGATGGGGTTGTTGAAAAGAGGGCCAGATGGACAGACGTGCGGGTAAACAGAGAGAAAAAGGAGAGGCAGGTTAGAGAAAGAAGTGAGAGAAGTGTGGGGAGGAGAAAAAAAAAACATAAATAAGGAAATAACATATGGGCGTGTGAGCGTTATCGGACATTTCGGCCATTGTCACCCAGCAGGGTAGAGATTAGGAGCGTAGAGGGGAAGCGAGCGAGGGGGAAAAGGTGGAAGAGTGAGGAAGGGCTGAGCAGGAGGGGAGATGTGGGAGCAGGTTGGTTGCCAGTAGATAAAACAGATGTTGGGCCATACTGGAAAGCGCTGGCGCAGTGCACCAGAGCACGGCCGCCTCTCCTCATGACATCTGGGCCAGCCTGGGTCTCCCTCCCCCTTCGTCCCTTGGGCACCGAGCCTCGACAAGCCTTGTGGCAAATGAGCACGGAGTTCCTGCCCATCTACCCTGGCACTGCCATGAAGCACGAACTTGGGTCTTAACCTTCACTTAGGTGTTGATTTGTAGTGCACGTGTATAGTACTACACTCATTTATTGGAATACTTTATTGTTTCTATAGTAAGAGCACATATTCAGGAATTTATGTAACTCCATATATCTTTTTTTGGAAGGAGTCTCCAGTGTTAGTGTTTCTTTCTTTCATTCTTTCTCAACTGGCTATTTGGCGAGCAGAGCTTAAAAATATATATGAATTAATGAATGAATTGCTGAGGTATAAAAGGAATACATAACTTGGCAATGAACTTCGTGCTACTGTACATCACTGATTATTTTCCTACAACAAAACGCCCTGGTGTGTTTTATTCCTTACGCAGAAGAAGGTGAGGAACGTAGACTAACCCCAGTGCTAATTCCCTAAACATGAGCTGCAAAGTTTATAACATTGCAAAGTACATCAAATTTCTTTTTTTTATTATTATTATTATTATTATCTTGAAAATCTTTTTTGTTCTGGTTAAATCCGCTAAATCTCAGAGCATCTGTTTAGAACAAATGCCTTCGCTTCCTAAAGCCTGTGTAAGCTTTGCGGGTTGCATGACGTAAACCCGAACGCGTGTGGTGTGTTTTACGGTTTTGCTTGCCTCTGTGTTGTGAAAGCTGCACATTAAAGCAAAGCCCTTTGAGGTTTAAACGTGAAAGTGTGTCGACGTGTCGAGCGGTGTCGCTGGTGCTAGGTGGAGGTGGTGGGTGTAATCTATGGATAATGTTGTGGCAAGCAATGCGAGCGCAGCTGCTCGTTTAACCCCTGTGCTCTCTAGAGGGGTTGCTTTTAATTACCAGAGGCTAACAGGCTGACCTTGGGGCAGCCCTTGGCCATTTGCATTCCATCGGTTTGAGAGAAGAGGTGTGTATGTGTATGTGTGTGTGTGTGTGTGTTGCTGGAGGTGTAACGATTTCAGCAGGTGAGGTGAGTGAATTGCAAAGCTCCATTTCCCAAGTCCTGCTCTCTGTCTAAATAAGCTGTAGAGCACAGAATCATTTAATGCTCAAGTGGACAAAGGTATTACCCGAGTCGCTGGTGTGGATCGAGATATTTCTCTACAGGCCTTGCTGAAAGTCAGCATCCTGTTTCCCTCAAGCTCTCAGAATCAGCACACGGTGTAATAGGTCTCTGCTCTACTGCGGGACTGGATGCATGACTCAGCATCGCCGCATGGACGCTTGACGCAAGTCTTCAGTCTATGACATGATGCGGCGGATAGATATAGCAGGATCTGCTAGAGAAGAGACAGGTCTGTACCTCTAAAATGTTTGAGCTCCTGATAATAAAGGAGCTGAAACGATGGGCTTTGAAGAGCAGAACCTTTTCCTCATATGCACAGGTCCTGGGTAATGTGATTAAGGATGTTAATGGGATGTGACGCTTTTCCTGTCAAGTCGTCTGTTTAAGTGTCATCTTCCTGTCTTCTTCATAGACGCCTTAATGTCACAAGCCAGAGATTAGGTGGACATTTGTTTCCAGAGTTCGTCTCGGGTTACTTTGCTGTAACCCTGTTCCCTGAAAAAGCGGGAACGAAATGCTGCGTGAAAACGCTATAGGAAAAGATGTTCCCATAGCGTTTTCGCGCAGCATCGAGTGTAGCTTTTGAAAGGGAACAATTTGCTTGGTTAAGTCGAGAAACTGGATTCAAGTTTGGATCAGGAAGCCGATCTCATGTTTACTTGAACTTGGTGACTTGAAGATGCTGTATTCTGTTCATTTTTAAAAATAATTAAGTCTAAAATCCGCTGTTAGTATTCCATTTGAAATACGCAGACATGTCTCTGTATGTAGCTTTAGCTGCAAATGAGCTCCTGGTCCTCTCCATGCTTCTTTGTGGAAGTGCATTTTTCTAGCCAATCAGAATGCAAGAAACAGGACGTCCCTTAAAATCGTGACCAGGAATCAAACAGGGGAGGGACTATGCGAATTGCCTCCCCTCCCTGTTTTTTATTGCCTAGAATGACATCATACAAGGTGGCAAGTTCAGGTGCTGCACAAAAATGGAAAAAGAAAAAAAAAGAAGGCGATGATTTTTGGAGACCCGTGTCAAGGTCCAAAAATGCTCAAGAAGTAAATTTTGCACAATTGTTGTGGTTAAAAGCTCAATTCATTGTACCAAACTGTAGAATGAAATATATTTTGGTTTGGGTGGAAAAGATGTGAGCAGAAAAATGACCCAATTTATCTAAACCCAAAGTCCTGAGTGCAGGGAGGGGTATGCCCCCACCAAATTCAATCGATCAGGAGCACTGTTGATACCAAATTGAATTGCAACAGATTCTTCCTCAAGGCTTCTTGGGTTGTTAAAGATTCTATCCTGCTTTCTAAAGAGTTTATTCTCTCTCTTGTACAGTTCCTCTTCCAAGGAGAAACTTTAGGGTGCTACTGAATACTAAAGAAACTTCTTATTCAGGAAGCACTTTATCCTGGTCAGGTAGCCCATCCCAGGAACAATGTATGGCGTAGAGTCCATCTCAGGGCAAGGGCGTTTGCATACCCATGAAGCCACATGACAAGTCTGAGGCTTATGTTCATGTCGAGGACTCGAGTCCTACATCACGTCCTATGAGCTGTAGAACTTTTCATCATGATTTCTGAATCGCAATAGCGTAAGCATTCTAACCTTTCTCCATATCACGTTTCCTTGTAGCTGAATTAAAATATTACGCATTGCCATTCGTTGCTTTGATAGTAATGGAATAATGAAGCAAACAGGATTGGTAGAGTGTAGAGATATTTAAGGAGGCGGTAGAATTGATCTTTCTCACTGTGGGTGTGCTGTGCACCAGTGGCATCAAGCCAATCTTGGCTGCCTGCTGCCCATTTCTCTTCTGACCATTGACTTTCAGCATGACCCTCATTACCATCGGGCCCTTCTGCCCCTGCCCCAGACCTACTACTGCCCTTCATCCAAAACTAGATGTGTCCTGGCATGCTAACCAATTTCTCACCTTCACTCTCTCACTCTCTTTAATGTGGCAGATCTCATTTGAAAGCAAAAAAAAAAATCCAATTACTGAGCAACAATAAAGTTCTTGTCCTGAGATCAGGCTCCAGTCTGATGTGGATGGGGGCAGCATCTCTATCCACGTCGCTAGAAACAGACTGATGACCTCCTTTCATGTTTTCATCCATGATAAAAAATTAAATTACATGAAAAACGGTAAAGTCTTGCGTTTGGGCACTTCAGTCAGGATTCGGTCAAATGTCGATTGAGTTTGCGACTCTAACACACAATGGCTGTTCTATTTATATGGCTCGGTAAGCCTATACTACTGTATGACAGTGTGAACCTAATCAGCCTGCCATTTCCCGTGCCCATGTGCTGTCACTTGCCCTAGCTGTACAGCAGAAGAATGACCCCTTTTGTGTACCCCTCGTGTGCAAGTGTTTAAATTCGAGCGGCCGCGAGCGTTTTTGTGTTTATATCTTCTGATACACAGTGGACACAAAGAGCTTTGTCCAGACCTGGGTTTTTCTGTCTGACTAGCCGAGGTGGGGCACAAGCCACTAATGCTCATGCCACTTTTTTTCTTTTTTCCAATTTAGACAAATGGAGTCCTTATGCAGCTTGCTGACAAGAGGAAATGAGTGCAGAGAGAGCAGACGTGCAGGCTTATATGCGCTCTTTTTTCCATGTTAAGTGGCTGAATGACACTAAGAACAACAGACCCTTTAGATGCTGGAAAAAAAAAACTTGGTCGTAGTTGTTTCTCTTGCAAATGCAAGCCAGACGAAAATTTTATGTGTCAGGTCGTAGAGACCATGAGCTACTTAGTCTGACTCCTGCTACGTACTTGTGGAGACAAAAGGCAATTTAAACACTTACCTGCTTGCTAATCAATACTAGCCTCTGGGCTTAAAGGCGTGCATCCTGGATTTTCTCTCAGCAGAGCACGGAACAAAGACAAATTATTCACAACCTCTTGTTAATACTACAACACACACATGAACCCTTTTGTTCATATTTTTGTTCTTCAATTCAGGAACATGACTACAACGCGGCTAGTTTTCATCCCTCATCCCTCCATTAATATTGGAGGAGCAAAATACAAACCGTACTCGGCGTGATACGGCAGACGATCCGAAATATAAACTGCTCAAATGCACATTGCACAAAACTGTACCCTGACTAAAACATTCTGAGGTTTAACAGCCCATAGCTCGTCTGTTTAATTTGTCCAAAAACTGAAACGTTACTCATGCCAGGCTGGGAGTTTGAGCCAAGGAAAATAATAAGAGTGGTAAGAATTTGCTTTGTCTGGATTCCTGTCTTAATGAAAGCCTTTGATATTATGTGTCATGGAAACTTAACTGCAGTGAGTTTGGGAAAATGGGACATGGGTGATGGCTTAGGTGTCTAAATTGTGATGTAGAATCGGTACCTAAGAGAGCAGAAAAAAAAGGTTTTAATGGAGGGAAGTAAATCACCAGAGACATCAGATTGTAGTTTCCTTCAGGCTTCATACCTGATAAATAGAAAAACAGACCAAAACAGGATCTCCAAGTGTGGTTTTGCAGGGTGTCTATCTATCTTAGAGCATTAGCAGAGATTCTGGGCCAGGATGGGAAAAAAAAAAAAAAAGACAGAAGACATAAAAGAAAAGAACGACAGAGGAAAGGCGAGAGCTAGAGTGCTAGAGTCGGGGGGGAGAACAGGGTTTTGAATGGTGGTTGGCTTGGGATGTTAACGCCTTGTGGCTTTTTTTCCCTCCTCTCTTCTCGCAGCAACTGTACGCCGCCCAGCTGGCCAGCATGCAGCTCTCTCCAGGAGCCAAGATGGCGCCACTGCCCCAGCCACCTAATTCTGCAGGGCCACTCTCACCTGGCCCCAAAAGTGAGAAGAGGTCCTCTAGCCCACTGGGCCAAATCAAGGTACAACCCTTTTGAGTGATCTGTTTCTATATATCTAAAAGCTGTGGTTAGGTAGGTAGGGTATGGATGGAGAGGCAGTAAGGGCATTGAATAGAACTGCTTGCGTACTCGACCATGTCATTTAGGGACTAAATCACTGTTGTGCGTGAAGTTTGCAAAATGGTTGGCCATAGGATTGTTCATACGGCAGCAATTGGAAAACCAGCAAATAAAGCATTGGCATGATATTTGCCTTGTTGCTCTCAGTGCAAGCAATTCCACCACAATGAAGAGCTAATTACAAAGCTCTAGTCATATAAAAGTCTGGGTTTATATATCGTTAAGGTGTTCCATAACTAAATCTAATAAAAATTATATAGAATTACGATATTTATAAAATCATAAATTGTAATACAGCTCAAATCAGCACCAAGGTATCGTGATAGTATCGTATCGGCTGATCCCTGGTCATTACCATCCTTATGAACTTGCATTGCGGACCTGGAACATTAAGTAGCACGTGAACTCGAACCATGCGGCACTGATATTGGTTAGCTTGTGTAAATGATACAGACCGCGCCATGGTTTACCTGAAGCTAGCGCCAGATCAGTGTTTTCACTGAGACCAGAGATTGGTTCCCACTTTTCCCATCTTGGGCAAAGTGTCAAGGACCTTGTATATAAATGACCTCCCATTTGTCGTATGATCTGTGAGCTCGCAATCCACTAGTCTATCAGGCAAACAGAAATATTTAAAGCTCAAATGGATATCTCTTGTCTGGCACTGAAAGTGTGAACAGGGACACATTTTTACCGTAAGTGAGACCCGGAGTGGTGCTTGACCCGAGCCTGTTTTTTAATCTGCATTCTTAAATCAGCTATGGATACAGCGCTTTAAGATCGGAAGTCTCTTTGTGTAGGATGTAAAAAGAAAAATCAGAGTCATGACCAGTGTTTCGCGTTTAGTATTGAAAGGAGGTACGTACATAAAAAAAAAAAAGAATCATAAAAAGGAGTCTTACGGTAGCGTTAGCTTAGCGCATAGTACTATGTCGCCATCAATCTGGCTTGACTTTTACAAGGCTCTCGATCCCTCATGCAGAACTGTGTGGACGAGGTTGCTATGGCTCTGTGCGCACACGGAGAATCATTTTTAGGTACATGTGGTTTCTCCTCACAAAAGTTGGCAGCATTGAGGAAAAAAAGATCCCGAAATCCTGTAGTGTGGTCCAAGACAAAAGAGATTACATCAAAGGCGTAAAAGATTCATCAAGCAAAAAATCTATAAGCAAAGATTTCTATTAATAAGGACGTGATTTGGTGACCGCTTGCTCTTTAGATGGAAAAAAAAAAAAAGACAAAACACGATTCATCTTCGAACTTCACCAGGATTTCTCTCCCCTTTTACAGTTCGCTGCTGTAACTCAAAACACATGCACATTTGGAAACGTTTAGTTAAATATCACAATAGAGCCGGGGATAAATCAGTGATACGAGGAGTACTGCGGGCGGGATCTTCTTCAGCACGGTCGGTTAATGACGGGATTCGGGGACACGCTCTGTTCGGAGCTAGCGTGAATACAGCCCTCGATCTTTTCAGGAACATGACGTAAAACATTTGTCTTCATTCAGCCCCATTTGTTTAGCTGACACTTGTTACATGAACCATGTAATCTTTGTAATTACGACTTTGATCGACTATACAGCCAGCGTTTAGCTCTGCTAGGGCCATATGCAGAGATGCTGTGCTTAATTAGCTGGCAATCTGTTTTGTTTGACTATTTAATGTGTAATTGAATGACAAACTGTAATTGGCAGTCAGATTTCCAAGAAGCTCCAGGCAGTGTTCATTACGTGGTCCATCTGTTTGGACAGTGGCCGTCTATGCCAAAAAAAAAAAAAAAAAAAGGCCCCAAATTTTTAAGCACTAGAAGTTCTCTTTAACACGGCATGGAAACACAGGTAAGCCGACAAAAAGAAGGTGCACCGTAGAGAATCACACCACGGCTTAATTAGCTTGAACAAAACCCAGCCTCAAGACACACAGGAGCTTCGGCATGGCATGAAGCCTAGCGATGAATGCTCAGCCTGGCTCTTAGGCGGAGTCAGGCTAATTAATTGTCTTGATATCTCTTTGTTTGTCCTAAACATTATTTTTTTCATGTTTGCAGGAGGAGGGAACGCAGCCCTTAAACCTCTCGGCCCGGCCTAAGACAGCTGAGCCGGTGAAATCCCCCATGTCCCCGACACACAGCCTGTTCCCGGGCAGCAAGAACAGTCCGAACAGCCACGCCAAGAGCGGCGGCATCCCCAGTCCGCTCGGTTTGGGTCGAGGTTCGTCTCTTGGTAAGGTTTTCTTCATGAGCTCGTTCATAGACCAGCACTACTGAAACTACTGACCAATCACAACTGAGAATTTTGAGATGATGAAGATATTCAGGAAACAATATGTGACAAAACTTTTTGAAAAACCTACAGCACTGGTTAAAAGTCTTGATTTTTCTTCCAAAGCTCCAGACTTCATTGTATTTTTAATCTAGGCCTTCATTTGAGTTAATATGAAGAAATTGGGAGTGGGGTGGGGGTGGGGGGGGATTTAGGCGGCACAGTGGCTTAGTGGTTATCACCGTCACCTTGCACTTCCAGGGTCCAGGTTCGATTTCCACCTCTGTGTGCATGGAGTTTCCTCCGGGTACTCCGGTTTCCTCCCACAGTCCTAAGACATGCAGATTAGGGTAAATGGCCGTTTAAAAAATTTGCCCGTAGTGTATGAATGAGTGTGTGTATGTGTGTATGTGTGTGTGCCCTTCAATGGATTGGCCCCCAGTCCAGGGTGTACCCCGCCTCGTGCCCTAAGTCTCCTGGGATAGGCTCCTGGGTCCCCGCGACCCTGAATACAGGATAAAGCGGTATAGAAGATGAGTGAGTGAGTGAATGAGTGAGATGACTGAGGGTCAAGACTTTTTCACAGTAATGCATATTTCAATAAATTGAATTGATGTGGTAATAATAGTGTTATTTGTCTTATAAGCCTGTTTTTCTTCTTTCCTGACGTTTTTTAACATTTTTCAACACTCCCCTGTTTATAACTCTAGTCCACTTCACTGCCGTGATCCTTCCTGTCATATCACACCCAACTGCGGCTCATTCATCCCCGTGCACACGGCTCTATTTACACAACCACATCCCCTTAATCTTCCTCAAACCTTGGCATTACAGCCACCCTGGCGTGCTGGATCCAGGCGCTGACAATTACTCGTTTCAAAGCTCTCGGTTCACCTCTCATATTAAGCGCTTGTTTTTTGCGGAAGTTACAACTGACTTTTTTGCTAAAAACACTCTTTCATTAAAAGCGAGACCGCGCTGGTCGACTCGATTCATTTCCCTTCTTTCCATGGACCGGGTCTTTAAACACAGACTTGCCGTTTGTTTTTTGTTCTATTTCCGAGTTTTAACTGCCTCACCCAGCCTCACCTCACTTTGATCCACTAATTACAGAAAGGCATCACACACCAAGATTGCTGCCTAACCACCCCCTCCTCCACACACACACACACACACGAAGAGCTGATAACCAGACCTCCCAGACTGTCATTTTTGTATTTTTGTTCCTTCGATCTGACGGCTTTGCTGTTGTCTGTCTTCACGTCCTGCAGATATCTTGTCTAACCTGAACTCCACGGCACTATTTGGAGACCAAGATGCTGTGATGAAGGCCATCCAGGAGGCGAGGAAGATGAGGGAGCAGATCCAGCGTGAGCAGCTGCAGCACCACCAACAGGGCATGGAGGCTAAACTCTCGGCTCTCACAGGCCTCGGTCTGCCCAACTGCAGGTCTGACAAGGTGAGTATCTGTCACTCCGGAGGCGTCCCGTTCCCAATTTCAGATTTATTAAATGCTCACTTGTCCTTTACTCAAGTGTCACTAAGAGTGTGCTTCTTGAGGGTGAACCTCAAGTGTGAGGAAGAAACCTTGAGAGGAACCAGTCCGACAAAAAGTGCCACCAAAGTGGCAGTGCCTTTATGATTACAGGAACAGCAGGTATCAAGCGAGGCCTTTTCTGTCTTGTTAAAATGATCTACTTTTGAAGATTTTTCTTTAAAAAAAATGTCTGATATAAGTCCAGGAGACTTCATGTGATCGACATTGGCATGGTCTGCGGGGCGTGTTATTGACACTGGCATGGCCGTATGTTTATTTGGTTCGTTCGAGGGACGTTTCGGATCCTCCAGCACTGCCCCCTGAGCAGGTCCGAACCGCGAAGTCCCGGCCCAATTAAAGGCGACAGACCCCTGGTGTGGAACAGTCCCGCTTTGTACCATGACTCCAAGGGATTCCGTTTAAAAATATCTTCAATCAATGAGTGAATCGAGAGTTTGAAAAATCCCTGCCCGCTCCCGTTTGATCGATGCCACGCTGCCAGTTGGCCGCCGTAAGCAGGCGGTATCTGGGAGTGGAGCGGCATTAATATTTAAAATGTTTTAGTGCCTAATTACTTTCAACTAACATGCTTAACTAGGTCAATGTATATGTAAGAAAATCGGAGGAGCTAGAACTTTGAAGGACCAGGTGGTGTTGCATTAGGCAGAGGCTAAAGCGTGTCCTCAAAACCCGGGCATGACTGTAAGACATCTAACCGAAAGCCTCCGATCTGAATCCCAGATAATACCAAATTACGCTAAAACCTCTTATAGAGAATTCCCAGGATTAAGAATACTATTTATTCATTGTTGCTGTTTTTTTTCTTGTGCAATTTTCTTCTTTCTCCAACACAATGCTCG
Organism: Clariallabes melas; assembly: GCA_030014275.1. Lineage (NCBI taxonomy): Eukaryota > Metazoa > Chordata > Actinopteri > Siluriformes > Clariidae > Clariallabes > Clariallabes melas. The sequence goes on from JAQMYI010000007.1 coordinate 27,433,262, forward strand.
GGGTGTATACGGACAGCATTATTAGGGGAGGTTTTTGTGGAACTAGCACTTAAGCTTGTTATTCTGCTCAGGCTTTTGTTAGCGCTGGATACGGTATGTGAGCGCGTAGTCGCTACCTCCGTCTTTATCTCTCTCTCGCTCTCTCTATTTTTTTTTTAACCACGACCTCAGTCGTGAGTTATTCACCCTGCTTGCTGATGTCTGGGGTTAGCTCATGGTCAGCCAAGCTGAGGAATATGCTGCGACACGACACGAACACCGTGCTTTTTAAACAATAGCTGAAAAGCTACGCTTGTCAACAGGCGGTACACACCTGTCTGTATTGTTCCGGGCAGGTAGAGCTTGGCGCGTCTTTTTTTTTTTCTTCTTTTTTTTCTCCCTGTTGCTCTTTTGTCTGGGTTTGACTTTGTTTTCCAAGCCACATTCTGCATCCATTCATCCGCGTGTTTGTGCGCTGAGCTCAGGAAAGCTCTGTGTTTTTCTAAGCGGCTAAGAGGAGGCGGCTAGCTCGTCACTCCTCACCTCTGTTCCCTGCCCCGCAGTCATCTTTAAGGCCTCCTGTGCTCTAGAAAAAGACATTAAGGTAGCAGAGAGATTTGATGTGCTTTCACTGGGGAACTTTGATGTGAGGCCACGGTAATTCTAGGAAGCCCTTTGGCATCTTTCAGCGTGCACAAAGGAAGTGACAATAAATGATAATTAGTTTCCACAGGTAACAGATCATCTAAAAAAAAAAAAATGTATTTGAAGTCGTCATTTCTGCAGTTTGTTTTATGGTGCGTTTTGTGCCAACGGGCCAATAAAAGAAAACGGCGTTGGTTTGTTTGTACTTTTCTTCTGAAGCCTGAAGTCTGTCTGCATCTGATAATGTACAGTAAATAGCGCTCCACCTTGAAGCTCAGGTTCGAGTTCAGGCTCGGGGCTTCGTCACACTTCGGGAAATTCATCATACGTTTTCATTTTGTCCTACAAAGACTTTGAGACGATGTCCGCTCATGGACGTCCACACACCGGCGGACGCTCACAATACGTCATCTAAACACATAAGTCTTCCCCTACCTGGACCTTTTTCTCAGACTAATCCCCTTTCGTGCTTGGACCCCTCCTGTGCCAGTTGTTTTCTGTCCATTTTATAACAAGAGATTTAATTGGAATATTTCCAATTTTTTCTGTACTTTTTTTTTTTTCAAACCCTGATCGATTTAGGACTTTATCCCAAACCCGCACGCATCACTCTTTGGCCTTCATGATGTGCTTTCTAACAAACTCGGAGGGCTTTATTTTTCAGATCGCACACACTATAATTGCGCACAGCTGAACTCCATTTAGCTAATCATGTGACATCTCATGGCAAGCAGTTTCTCCAGACCTAATTCATACGTTTCACAGCAACAGGAACGAATAATTTGTAAATAATTTTGCAAACTCTTTAGATTTTTTTTTTCTTCCGTCCATTTCAGGATTATGAGATTTTCTGTGTAGATTCACGGCACTCTATAAGCTGTATTTAAGCCCACGCTTTCTGATAGGAGTGATGCAAGAGTGTAAACTCAGCGTGTTCTTTATAGTTGTAGTCAGAAGTGTGTGTAAGCCACGATTACAGCACAGGCTGGCAGCAGCACACTGGGATAATACATAATCATAAACAGTAACACGGGCAAGGGACGATGGAACAGGAATACACTGCTCACGCCAAAAAAATATGGGTTTGGCCTTTAGCTTTGATTACGGCACACGTTTGCTATAGAATTGTTTCAGCAGCTTTATACAACATCACAAGTTTATTTCCATTCAGAGTTACTACATACAGTCAAAAGTATTCATACACCTTGAACTTTTCCCGCATTTTGTCACGTTACAACCACAAGCGTAAAAGTATTTTATTGGGATTTTATGTGACAGAGCAACACAAAGTCACACATTATTGTGGAAGGAAAATCATTAATGGTTTTCAAATCTGACAGCTGTGGCGTGCATTTGATACCCCGAACTGAAATCCAGTGGAACCGATTGTTCGGTGAAGCCCTCAGAGGTTTGTTAGAGAACATTAATGAACATACAGCGTCATGAAGCCCAAGGAACAGGTCAGTTGCGAAGAAGTTTAACGCAGGGTTTAAGTGGCAAGAAGAAAGCCAGTGTTGAAAGAAAGCCATAAGAAATCCCGTTTGCAGTTCCACACGGCTTGTCTACTGACCAATTTATTCATGATGCAACTTCACCAAGTGTTTAAGTCATCTCCGTTCATGATTTTATTCGACTAAACGTCTGTTGAAGTCGAGGGTTCAGCACATCCTTCCAGGGAGTCAGACAGTTCTGATCTTTCACAACTCCTTAGTTGTTTTCTTTGCTTGACAATAATTTGACTCTTCTGAAGTGCAGACATATTTTTGCCAAAAACACGGGATACATCGTCCGCTACAGTTGTTTAAGAACGAGTCGCTATTAATCACGGCAGCCGTTACCCAGTGTAAGTATTTGCTTATTTAAATCCAAACGTGACTTGATTTAATTGATGAAAAACAGAAACAGCTGAACTAGACAAATAGACAGATTAATAGAAGACAGGTGAACGCAATGGAATAACTAAGCAACGACAGGACGGCAGGGGAGGTCATGTGACCAACCAAAAACACATGATGGGGATTCCAAACGAAGCGGCGTCGGGAATCAGGGAATATTTAAACAAGCTGCTGTTATTTGAATGAGACACGACGGAGGAAAGCGTTATCGGTGGGCACGTGGGGATCTCTCGACACGCAGCGGTGGGAAGAAAAGGCGCTCAGTTAAAAGCCTTTTCTTTGCTCAGTTTCAGAATATTAATATTTCAGCTCCGTATTGTACCTGACATAAATACTGGATGCCGCTTTAATAGCTGCCTCCTTGTCGACTGTTTGGGAGTTTATCATGGTGAAAGCTCGCCTGGACGATTCTGGAAAGGTAAGGTAAAATGGGATTAAGGAGAGGTTAAAATCATCTACTGGGGCTGTTGGAGGGGGATATTAAATATTGATTTATCCCGGTGTAACGACCGAGCCAGAGAGTGGGGCTAAGTGCTGCTTACAAATGGATCAATTCATCTTTTAATACAAAGTGTGTCCGAGGAGCACAATAAGGACGGGCTTCATCCTTCTTTCCTCTCTCCTTCTCTCTCTCTCTCTCTCCTTCTCTGTCTCTCTGTCTCGGTCTTTCATCCTCTGTCATCTTTTTTTACTTCTCCCCACCCTTTCTTTTTCTCTTATTTTCATCTCTCGTCATGTGTCTTTCTCTCAGCGTCGTCCCTTCGCACTGGCTTTTATCTCACTCTTGTCCTGAAGGTGCTCGTGTAAAATATTCATGCTTTAGTCAACCTTGCTTGTTTTCTTTTTTTTCTTCCCTTTTCCCTTCAGAGGAACAAAACAACCTTTTATAAACACTTATGATTTTTTTGTTTTCTCAAATATTTATTAAAATAGAGCATTGTCTGAAGAGAGCGGTTAGGTCTCTTTATTATTTATCATGCTTTTATCAGAAATGTTTTTTTTTTTTATCCATTTTTTAAGATTTCCATCTCGAGTAGAACCTCGTCCTGTTTAAGTCTTAAGCCCTCGGCAGCCTGGTGTATTTTGGAAACTTCGCCATTTCCATTGCTAATCAAGCCGTTTCTGAGAGTCGATGCTATACAGGGCGACATATGCTAAAGGAACTAAAATGTATTCCTCTGCTGACGCTTTCCAAACTGTAATCAGAAAGGTGAAAGGCCAGTGTATTAACCTATTGAGCGTCTGCAGCTTCCAGCCTCTTCCTCTCCTCTGCATTATTGATGAGCTGGAACATTCACTGTCCTTCTTTCCCAGAGCAGAGGGCCCTTGAACAGTTAAAAATGGAGCTCCTCAAAATCTTCTCCAGCTAGCTTTTGGATGCCGGAGCCAATGTGCGCTGCATTTCCCTCTGTGTACATGTGGAGGTCTATTCAGGGCGGCGCTCACAAAGGCCCGAAAGTGTAATCTTCTCTACTCGGCAGCCCTGGAACCAATTTTCTGCTCCTTTTTCTGGAAATTGCCAGTCATGGAGTTTTTTTTTTTTTTTTTGCTACATAAGTAAATCGCGCTATACATGGATTCGGCCATCCAAAATTTCCAAAAATATGATTATATTCAAACCCAGTGCCAGCAAGTGCCTTTGTCGAGCATTGTTGCATTAAGGCTTTTAGATCAGTCGCTGCGAAACCTCAGTTTGGTGATTTTCATCTTCAAGTACATCCGACTCTCCAGATTTATTGAGCACTGAAATCCCCAAACGGTCCTGGACCGTAACCGGGACCTCCCTCGCTTGTCTGAATGTTCCACAGATTAAAAACTGACATCGTTTTTTTTTTTTTTCTTCTAACAAAGCTGTGGGTTTGAGCAGGCACGTGGCCCAGCCTGGGATCGGTTTTTGTCTTTACTGAGATTCGTTTCTTCTGATTTCTACATAAGCAACAGCAGGGCTTCTGTTCAAAATCCTAACAAGCCCCAGCGCTAGCGCTCTGACCACAACAGGCCACGCTAAGTCAATTATACGCCTCCATATTGGGACCAAACCTCTTGTAATGGGTGTAAAAAAAGAAAAAATCCCCTCTGTATCTGTATTCCTGATCACGAGGTCTCGACGGCCTGAAGTCGTTCTATTATTGTACATAGTTTGTGTGATAAGGGAAGAGAAAACGAGGTCGCTCTTAACAGATCCTTGAACAGTTCAGGGCCATTTAGAAATAAAAATTTTTTTAAAAGCCAAAACAAACACGAAACAGAATGAAGAGCCTGGAGAGCGGCCTTTCAGCTGGACGGCCGAGAGATAAAACGGATCATTTCCTCGTATGAAGTTGAAAGGTCACATGTTGTGGCTGAAGTTGTTCTGAAGTACACGAGACCAAGTTGTCAGCCTGATTCACAATTATGTGGAATCTCCTGCTCGACATAGGAAACAAGCTGGAAAGTGAAAGCGCGTGTTGGCGTCGCGCCACGGCTGGGGTTTTCTCCCGTTCTCTGACGTGCTGCTACAGTTTTTCTGCACGATTAAAGCGGCGAGCAGCTCCGCTCCGATTCCCTGGCAGGCCACGGGATAAAACTGGATGCTGAAAAAACTTTTCTGGAGGACTGGAGGCCCGCTTTTGTGGAAGAAGAAAAAAAAGAAAGAAAGAAAAAAAAAAGACAGAGAGAAGACCGCATGAAAGCTCACCGCACAAGCACATGTGCTTACGGCTAGATGAAATTCAGAGCGAGTGACTACTGGGAAGCCGTGCAGTTATAAATAACCTTGTGATTGGTTACACGAGGATGGAAAACAGATGAGAGGCTAAAACGGATGGCGAAACGTCGCTATAGGACCACCGCAAGCTTTCAAGAAAGCAGAGAGCTACAACTTGCTGCGTGCGTTCCCTCGGCACTCCTTCACCACCGACCGTACAAAGCTGTCCATTATCCAGGCAATAACATGCGCATTCTCTGCTTTCAGCACCAGGGCAAGGACATGATGTGAACAGATTTGCGCCAAGCTATTACACGCTCTCGTGTGTGTGTGTGTGTGTGTGTGTGTGTGTCTTTTTAATCTGCTAAGTCTCACGATATTAGCCTCATGCACCTGGGAGAAAGAATCAAACTAAATGATTAACTCTGCACCTGTAGAGATGTTTTATTCAGATAAAACTCGCTCACTTGACGAAGAAAGAAAGAAAGAAAGAAAGCAGAAAAAACACCCAGGGCCACATGCCTTGAGCTGGGCCTATTTATACCGGGGAAAAGCATCACGTTTATAAGTAGAGGCGAGCCACCAGCACAACACGACTCCTCCTGCACATGTTCTGCGGCCGGCCTGATTAAAGCTCTCGCTACACCGATGACACGGTGCTCCTGGCTCCTTTCCAGATGTTCCCGATGTTCCAGCTGCCCATTATTTCATCGTGCCACCGTTTTACAGTAAGAAAAAAAAAAGGAGCAGAGATTATTGTGGGTGACTTTTCCACTTTTTTTTTTTTTTTTTTTTTTTTCCACTTGGAGCATGAGGCTACAATTTTAGTTGTGGTGTAGAAGCGCTCGCTGCAAGCTGAGGGAAATTGGGGAAACGCCAGAGAGGTCGCGGTTAAGCCGGGAGGGGCGCTAAGTGCACCTCGACTTCGTTCTTGTTTCCCTCTTGTTTCTTACATTTTTTGTTATTGTAATTAAAAAAATAACTCCCCCTGCTTGTGTCGTGCACATTATAAATATCCTTTACAGCTTAAGGTGTACAGACCTGCAGATAAGGAGCGCTTGGCTGGACAGCACCGTCCCTGCATCCTTTATTGCTCCTCAGTCGTAGAGTGATCAGTAAAAATTTAATGATATCATAAAATAATAAAAACGCCATTAATTTATCACGGCGCTTGATGCAGCCGGTAGTAAAGTAAAGATGAGTTAAGTTTGCTGAGTTTTTTTTTTTTTTGCCCTTCTCTTCAAAAGAAAAAAAAAAAAAAACAGAAAAGATGTTGTACATATAAATGAAGTGCAATTTTTCCTAATGCTGTGACATAAATTACAGCAGTGATAACCAATAAGTATATAAAACCCAGTGTGTAAAATTTAATGGAAATGCAGCTTGCTCATGCGGCGCACATTCATCCTAATGCTCGTCTGCACTGTTCTGGACCGCTCGCTCGATTGCGTTGGATTTAATGCGTCCGGAACTGACCGCGGACTCGGGGCCGAGTCTCAGTCCGGCTCTCCCTGTTAATTGGAGGACAAAAATAAATAAATAAATAAAAACAGAGGTGTGGAAATAAAGACGGAATCCCTCCCGGCTCACAATCGCTCCCTGTTGACTGGTTCTTTTAATTACATCTCGGTGCGGCGAGGAGAAGCTTTAAAGCGCCGGCGGTTATTAATGAAACTCCGTGATGGATGGGTCTTGTTCTTTTTCTCTTCTTTTTTTCCGTCGCAGGTCCTACAAGATGCTTAATGATCATGAGTTTATAAAAGGCCTTGATTGATCAGAGAGGGCAGCTGAGCACGAGGGAAGGGAAGAAGCGGCTAATTTATTACGCACACCCCCTCCAAGACAACACCGCACACACACACACACACACACACACACACAGATGCACAAACACTCGCGTTGTCGCAGAACCCTTTTCCAGCGCCAGACCATCCACGGTACATCGCCCGTTCCTCATCCGACTAATCGCACATCCGTCAATTTGTCATCGAGGGCTGCGTGCTCTTTTCATTAAGCGCAATAATGTGGCCTGGTGATGAATACGCTAACGTAGGAGGTTTCACACGGAGCGAGGCAGCTCTATCTTATCCTCACAAAGCCGCCGGGGCCCAGCGGGAACCGCCTGCGTATATCATAATTAGAAAACACTTAAAGTAAGCAAAGCGCAGTCAAGACAGGCAGTTCTTAATGACAGCTCATAAGCAGGTAGTAGTTAATTGTACATCAGAATCACTCAGATGGCCATAAATAATGATTGTTCCCTCGAGCGCGATGGGAAATTGCTGTACTTCCTCCTCCCTCTCTCTCTCTCTCTCTCTCTCTCTCTGTCTCACTGATTCACACTTCCTTTTTGAGTGATGGTTTCAGAATAAATAGCCCCGAGTATTTGCGTCGATGGTTTGAGAGTTAAATTGGAGCTATCCTTTTTATCTCGTGGTGCGTGGACAAAGATTGTCTACTTCCCCGCGCACGCATCCTGCTGTCCCGCTCTGGAGGACGGAATCTAGATCTGGATGGTTATGTCTACTTTTAACACTTATCACAGGGGTCGGTAATCACATCCGTCTCTTTAAGAAACATTATGATTTTTTAAAAAAGTGTCGTCTTTCGATATACAGCACTGCAGCTAGGTTTGGTCAAAAGCGCCGGCTTGGAAACTGAGATATACTAAATAAAATGTATATAAAATTATAACTGCGTTTACTGAAATAGATTTTTTTTTGTATAGAATATATTATATTTGGAACATTTTAGTAAGAGCTAGTTCCATTTGTATGTTTTATGGTCAAAGGGGGTCGATATTAAACATAGGACATACGAGCGGCAGTCGAGTCAAACCAGGACTTTTGATTGTACAGAATAACAGAAGACAGTCCTGAGAGTATAAACTCCCTTTATGTCTCTATATAATCCACTGATACACTAATGCACTTATCCCAGTGTCTCACTAGAGCTTGGACACCATCAAGGTAGACTTGACACCATCAGACTGTCTGCTTCACGTCTGAAACACCGGCCTCCCAGGAACTCCTTTGATGACCAAATGTGTTCTGTTTTTTCAGTGCACTGGTTGTGCTCTTAGGACCCACAGCACCACCACTTACAGGAACTCGGCTGGGGGTTATTGCCACATATTGCGTACAATCCTGTCCTCGCTCCAAGATCCAATATTTCCACATGCTTGAGATATTAAAGGAGTTCCCAGGAGGCTTACGTTTCAGACGGGAAGCAGGCAGTCCTGCACAATTAAAAGTCCCAGCTTTGCGTTGAACGCCCCTTTGTGATTATCAGGTCTTATTAGTAGGTTGTCCAGACACCAGCCTAGTAAATATAAAACTTTGTGTATAGAATTTATAAAAGACCTGTATTGACATTCTATCCAAATACACACACACATCGGTATGGAGTCGGTCCCCATTTTGCAGCTTCCACTCTTCTTGGAAAATCGTCCACAAGATGTTGGAGTGTTTCTGTGGGAATTCGTGCCCGTTCATTCTGTAGAGCATTTATGAGGTCAGGCAGCACTGATGTTGGATGAGAAGGCCTGGATCGCAATCTCCGTTCCAGTCCATTCCAAAGGGGTTGAGGTCAGGGTTCGGTGTTCGGGCCGGTCGAGTTCTTCCACAACGAACTCATCAAACTATGTGTTTATAGTCCTTGCTTTGTGCACTGGGGCGGAGTCATGTTGGAGTAGAAAGGGCCTTCAACAAACTGTTGGTGCAAAGTTGGATAAATAGCATTGTCCAAGATTTCTAGGTATAACGCTAAAGCATTAAGATTGACCTTCACTGGGGATAACGGGCCTGATTGATTAAAACACCGGAATTCAATAATTCAACAGGTTTGGTCAAATAGAGTACACAAAAACAAACAAACTAGCAGACACGTTGGCTGAGATGCGTAACTGCACGACACTCGTCCCAGACGACATACAAACACCAAAGACGGTGTTGACTCGCGGAGCTTGTAGCCGGTGTAATCGTGTTTTAGCTGCACAAACAAACAAACATGGGGAATTTAATCTGGCTGAGAGATTCACCTGCTCATCATTATACGTTGTCTCACCTGTGGAATAAAAAAAAAAAAATGGAAGTGCCGGGAGAGGAATAAACAAAAGGGATTCCGTCAGCTCCCAGTGAGCCTGAGTCACTCTGTTTTCATGTTTTTGTTTTGTTTCATCGTAGAGCGAGAGATGATTTCGAGTCAAAGTGTCGTGTGTTTAGAAAAGAACTGAAGGCTGCGTTAATGCTCGGGAGTGAAGGCAGCACTCACAGGCAGAACTAGGTCATTTCACAATGGGCCTGAACAGCGGTCGGCCTTCTTCCTCTGCATAATACATTAAGCGTAATGTGCGGCCACTATTCAGCCGGGGCCCCCGGAAAACTGTTATTTTATTCCGTCGGCGAGCGCGGACATGACATTTAATATTGTTCCCGGGTGCGTGAATGACAGGGTCTCATTGTGTGTCGAGTATGACATGACGCCAAGTTTAATCGGAGCAGAAAGTGACACGACAAAAGGGAAAACACGGTGCATTCTTTAAAGCGCACGCTCTGAATAAATGATAGGCAGCGGCTCAGGAGGCCGGCCTGCAGAGATTACAGAGAGGGGGGGGGAGAAAAAAGAGAGGGAGAAGAAGATAAGGAATAAGCGTTTTTATTTTTTTATTTTTTTTTGCAAGTGGTTGTGATCCCATTATGCAGATGTTATGTTGTTGTTAGCGCTGACTCTTATCTGAAGGCGCTGAAGACGAGTCGGAGGACAACAAACCTCATGTCGCCGTCTGTCTTTCATGTTCTTATGCATCATACATAGAGACAGAAATCAGGTTTGGTCATGAGTTCAGAGATAATTGATGTAAAAAAAAAACATGCGGTATTAATGTGGACTTATCTGTCTTTGTGTGTGTGTGTGCAGGACCGAGTCCACTTCGAAAGTCTGGGGCATCATCTGGGGAAACTGGGAGACGATGGGAAACTGGGACAGAGAGTCATCGACCTGACCAGGCCGGAGGATCTAGACGGTACGTCTTCTTATCACGTCTTCGTTCTTTGAGACGTCTTTCTTCACTTTCATAACATTTCCTATTATGTTATGCAGAATTGTCAGGATCTTTATATCGCTCTTACTGGATCCTGTTTCTAAACGAGTGTTTGGGTTTAAAGGTTTTTTTTTTTTTTGAGGTCAAGTGAAAAAGCAGTGATCACCGGATGAACAGAATAATCCTGTTCTCTTTGCTGGAGCAAAATATGAAAGAGAAAGAGAAGAGACAGGAGCCCTTACAGGAACCAGAGGAACCGAGGGTCTGAAACGTTCTTCAAGTTCAAGATACAGTAACGGAATCTTTCGCAGAGTCTTTTCAGTCTTGTATGAGTAGATAAAGCAGCGTTAATGTTCCCACTATGGAGTGGATTCGTTTTTAACATCAGCGCATCCCTGAGTGTTTCATCACATTGTTCGTTAAAGTTAATGAGACAAGAAAAAAATTTTAGTCATGTGTGTTTCCAAGAAACTGCAAACAAACTCCAGAAAACTGTGTAAAGGATAAAGTTACAGCTTTACCTCTGACTGTTTCACAGCTCTGACACTGGAGACTCCTTCCATTAACTTTACAGAAAATATCAATGATTCCTCTGATTTTTTTATTCCATGATTACAGACGTCTTCTGTCAGACCGGTGTCCTCTGGTTCCTGTCAAACCTAATGGACATGCTTCTGAGATTCTTTCTGGTATTAAAAAAAAGAAAAATAAAAGTATTCCTCTTTAAGAGGACTTTTGTTTTGTGTGCTTGTGTGGCTGCGTGCGTGCTTGTGTGTGTGTGTGTGTATGTGTGTGTGTGTGTGTGCATGTGTGTATGGCAGACTCCAGCTCTAGGTTTTTCGAGGCGTTCACAGTTAGGTGTTTAGAGGACAGGCTGGAGGACAAAGCAGGCCCTTCTCTGTCCGAGCCGCGGGACGTCTGATTGCACTTACTCGACAAAGCGTCATTCACCTTTGTGGCTCTCGAACATCAATATTTCGAAACAGTTTCCATGACACTCTAGAAACAAAACACACAGAAAGCACTGTTTAGTATCACGCTTTCAGAACAGGACGGATCTTTGTCTGAGAGATGGACTCAGAAGACAATTAAGAGGACGAGTACAGGGAGCGAGTAGCGCCGCAGCGTCATGAGTTGAATCCCCTGAAGTTGGTCCCGAAGTCTCTATTCTCACCTCCGTCTCTGCTGGATTAGAAAAAGTAATTAAAAGGATAATTAAATAAAATTAATACAACATTTGTACTCATATTGATTGTTAAGGAAAAAAAGATTTATTGTTTTTGTTTGTCATTTAAATAAAAATACTAAGTAAAAATAAGTAAATTAAGTACAAATTTATTTATATGAATTAAAATTATAACTAAAATAAATAAATAATTTATTTATTTATTACATTTTTAATACATTTACTTTCTATATACAATATGATATTTGCTAAAAAAAAATTACATGGACCAAAAATAAAATTAAAGGGCTCCCAAGTGGCGAGACAGGAGACAGGTGGTGGCATATCTGTTCTCTCCGACACTAATCACAGCGACACGAGCCAGTCGTAGGGGTTCGTGAGCTCACGCAGGTGGAAGTGGGCGGATAGCGCTTTTCCTGTGGGTTACATGGCGACTGAGCAGCAGTTTGATTAGACGCAGTCTGGCGTCACATGTCCTGGAGGAAGCGTTGGTCATCTCGGTTGGTAGCTGCTGCTTGACAGGAGAGAGTCCCAAGTCAGGAATTAAATTAGGGGAAAATGTGGGGAAAAGTTCCAAATATCATTTTGCATATTGTTACAAAATAATAATTTTTAAGTACATGCATTTAACACAGCAAAGCTAAAAAGTGAACGTGTTGATGTCTTTCACCTTTAACGTTCAATTCTGGGTCTTAAACCAAAGCGCGGCTCTGAGTTCATGTCTGGAGTTCCACGTGTCCCTCAGGGGCTCGGTTTCTCCTCCAGACCTCCTCCAGTATAACTGACCAGTAGATGCACTGGTGACGCTAAACTGTCTCTAAGGGCCTGTAAGACCTGAACCGGACCAGTATGAAGCGCATGATAAAAAACTTACGAATCTAATTTAATCTTAATCTTCATATTGTAATAATTCAGTTATTTGTCACATGGACTTTAGAGCACAGTGAAATAATTTGTTTTGCATGTCTCAGTTCAGAAGCGGGGGTCAGATTACAGGGTCAGCCAGGATACAGCGCCCCCTACAGCAGACAGGGGTAAGGGCCTTGCTCAAGGGCTCGACAGTGGAAGCCTGGGACTCGAACCCCCGACCTTACGATCAGTAACCCAGAACCGTTTGAGACACCGCTGCCCCTCAAAAAAACACCTGAATTTTTAGATAATAATTCACATTTTTGAGCTAAATTGGCTATTTTGTATGAGCTAAAGATTAGAAAATTGAAAAGCAGGGAAGAAGCATGAACAGGTAGCTTGTGTTTCGTGTGAATGTGTGTGTGTGTTTTATCTCCTGAGTGGAAACACAAACTGTTTTGTCCTCATGAATGCTGTATTTAAAAAGCAGAGCGTTTGTGTACTTTGGTGTTGTGCTTTCCGCCGAACCGACGCAAACAAATTCCTTTCCTCCTCCATGCAAAGGGAGAAGAATGTAAGCTTAGACGAGCTGCGCTTGATGATGATGATGATGATGTGTGGGGGGGAGGGGGGGTGTAAACTTTATGGTCACTTCATTAATTTTCCAGTATTTAGTAGCGGCTCTCGAGCTCGGTGTGGCGGTGGTGGTGTGATGAGCGAGTCCAAACCGAGAGCGATTCCACTTCATCTGTCCCGTCTGGAGAGAATTCCCGAGCGATGCACACACACGTCACAGCGGAGCGCTTCATTCGGAACGACCCGAGGTGTAAAGCGGCCTTGTGTTGTCGCCTTGTGTAACGCGCAGAAAGCCTCGGGTTACCTAAGCTAATATTTGCCTAGCGTGCAGGCACGCGAATTAACGAGCCACCGAAGCCGAACAGAACGGGAGCGCTGGAAAAGAGCCTGGTCTGAAAATAGACTGAAATTTCCTTCATTACATTAAAAAAAAAGGAAAGAAAAGAAAAAGAAACATATGCCGCGGAGTCGTTAGCTCTTTATAAGCTCAGATGAAAAGCATTAACCGATACCGCAGCGGGTTTCAGCGTGAGTCTTGCGTCGTGCCGCGCTGAACGTATGCTCGCGACAATAAAGACGCCGGTGGAAAACCACGGAAAATCCAAACCCGAAACGCCCAGACAAGCCGAGGCACTAACGATCTTAATCATTTCGTTAGTGTGAGATTACCGCCTTTGTTCTAGTCTCGTTTCTATAGTAACCAGACGTCTACAGCGGACGAGCTGTAAAATGAAGCGAGCTGTAAAAAAAAAAAAAAAAGAAACAGGTGTGCGATTGTGTATCTGTTAAAATAAACGTGTTTATGTAACATTGGAGGAAGGAGTCTCCAGTGTCAGTGCTTTGTAACACTAATATTTAAAGATTTGACTTTTCAGACGCTTTTAACTTCCATAAGCAAGAACAGGAAGTAACTTAAACCAGCTTTAAATGTAATTAGAAGTTTGACATGGAATAAAAGAAGATGGTCGATGTGTGTGTGTGTGTGTGTGTGTGTCCTCGGCCCTCCCAGTGTTGTATCCCTGACCTCCCAGGTTTAGTTTTGGCCGTGAGCTCCGCGTCCTCTTTTCTGAAGCTCGCACACAGACGTGAGAGCGTGTGAAAGGCGTGAGGAGAGAGTTGGAGCGCTGCAGCAGGACGCTGATAATAGGAAGCAGGTCCTGACACGCTGCGCTCTCATCCTAGTGCATTAGTGCACGTTGTACACACACACACACACACACACACACACACACACACACACATAAAGACACAAT
>JAQMYI010000007.1:27465231-27477584 GCA_030014275.1 Clariallabes melas
ACACACACACACACACACACACACACACACACACACACACACACACACACACACACACACACACACACACGCGCGCATACAGCCAGAAACTCGTCTCACCATCACTCCATCTTTTGTACTGCTGTTGACACTTACAAATTAAAGAGACATTTTGTTTTAAACAAGCGGTGTGTTGTTGATTCTTTCACGAAATCAAAATGTACGATGTGGGAAATATTTACGTCTCTGTGTATCTATACACAAAATATTCATATTTTATAAAGTTATTGGGTCTAAGATGTTCGGAGTAACACCATGATGATGAAGTAGAGCTGGACACGGAGCGAGGATTTACACACGATCGCGTTTAAAGAACAGATTCGACTCTGATTTTTAATCCTAGTGTGACACAAATCTGATGTTTTTGTACTTGTCCTTGTTTTTTAGGTCACAAACACTCATATTTCACTGCATATCAGACTGTTTATGGTTGTGTACGTGACAAATGAAATTTGAGTTTGAATGAGATATTTCACTTCGGACCTGAGTCACTTTCGCATTTGGTCCTAGATCGGATACATATCCTACACGTGGTCATGTGACTTGAATGAGAACGGACAGGTCGTTGTTCATGCGCCGTTCTGCCTCGGTGCATGTGCAGGGTTCTCGCTGATGTCATCAGTCAGCAGCGGCCGCGCAGGGATTTCAGGGCAGTGCTAGAAACAGCTGCTAAAACAGCTAAGGTGAAGCATCTGGCTTTCTTCCTTCTTCTTCTTCTTCTGGACCTCAACAGATCCAGCCGGCTCACTGCTCGCCATCCTCCGGAGGAAAAACCCAAAGCAGAGCTCGTCTAAAATCTCATCATCCATTCTTTAAAATGTAAAATTACACATTGTTTACACAAATATGATCAAAGACATACTGTATCGATGTGCGCATCCGTGCCGTTTCAGAGCGCAGACGCATCCACATTCGAGTCAGATAAAAGGCACATGTCATTATGAACTTGACCCGTCATGCCATGCAAATCGGATCTGACTAAAAGAATCAGAATTGAGCAATGCAGCTTGTAATGTGAACAAACCGCAGAGTGTGGCCGTTATCCTTTAACTCCATGTCGCTTTTAGTACAAGTGTAATAAAAAGGAGTTAGTACAGGATGTGTATCTTTCTTTCAGCTGCTCCCGTCAAGGGGTCGCCACAGCAGAGCGGACCATCTCATCCACACACACACACAAACAAACACACACAACTTGGCAGAGGTTTTACACCGGATGCCCTTCCTGACGTAACCCCTTTTTCTACCCAGGATTGGGACCGGCACCTCATGCAGTAGCTGGGTCATATGGGGTGAAGCAACTCACTGACGTCAGGCCTCAAACTCGGATCGTCAGATCCCCAAATCAACAACCTACGGCCTGAGCCAAGTTAATTCGTTTTCTATAGCAGAAAGGTTTTTTTTTTTTTCTTATGCCAAAGCAATTTAGCAGCAAATACAATGCATCTTTTCCTCTGTCTATTAAAGAGCATATACATTTCTACAAGAATTGGGAGCTTATGTTCTTAGCTCATATTATATTTAATGAGGGCTTATATTTCCCCTAAATTTGAGGTTAAGTTAACTTACTGTAGGTTAGGTTAGGTTTCCCAGATTTTCTGACTAATCCTGCCTTCTGAGTTATCAAGGGTTACAATAAGTCTCAGTCTCATCTGTGATTGGCTAGATGATAGACTTATACTCCACACGTAGTCTATCAGTCTTTTTAAAAGTTAAACGTGAAGTCTGGACGGAGAAAGTTGTTCGTTCTCCAGGAGTTTACTTTGTCACATGAAGTGCCTGCAGTTTTAATATCAGTAGAATATTAGCGTCTGGCAGTACGGTGGCTCAGTGGCTCCAGGTTCGATTCCCGCCTTAGGTTTGCATGTTCTCCCTGTGCTTGGTGGGTTTCTTCCAGGTACTCTGTGAATGAGTAAGTGTATGTGCGCTGTGATGGTTTTGGACCCCTGTCCAAGGTGTACCCCGCCTCGTCTCCGGGGTAGGCCCCTGCGACCCTGTATAGAGCATAAAGCGTTATAGACAAAGAGTGACTGAGTGAGTTATATTAGAGTCCATGGAAATGCACCAGCTGATGAATTAAGTAGCTGAATAAAGACGTGTTAGTAAAATAAATCGTGTTAACAGCTAAGATTGCAGCATTAATACGCGAGCAACTAAATAGAACAGCGATTATGTACACATACTTCGAAGTCTGCTAGATCAATTCAGGGGACAGATGTTGAGTTTATGGTCAGTGGTAACCCGTTCCAGATCACTATTGTGATAGTGATGCAATATAAAATATAGTTGAATAAAGAGGTGGGACATTAAGTGTCCTGGGAAGTGCAATATATTTTCAAGGAACAACATTCCAACAACAACACTAAATTCGAGAAAATCAGAATCAAGAGTTTAAAGGCATTTTCTCAGCTACAGGCTTTAGTCTGTTTGAATCAAACTCTAGTTTGTTTTTCTTTTTGGCATGGTTTGTTTTGTCTGGTATAAACACCATCGTCTGGAGAACTCTGGTGCGGTCCTCCTGGTCAGAAGGCATACGGAACCAAACCAGGACCATCGTACATACCTGGTAGATCTTCTTCAGAAATATCTTCGGCTGATGCGCATGTCACAGTTCAGTAGGATTAATACACGGTGCCTCCTGTATTCTCTCGATACACGCATTCGGCAACTCCACTGTATCCACGGCATTGTTTTCCAGCCGTAGCCATGCTTTCTCTTCAAACTGTATGATTTGCCTAAAGTGGTAAATGTAATAGACAATAACCAGGTTGACAATCAACACATTACCTGCTTAATGTATTTACTACTTGCTAAAACTCACGTCAACATTTCTATGAACTCTATTAGAACGAGCTTGTTTGGTCTTTGAACCTGGTCGAGTCTGATCAAGCCGGGTGGTCATGTGACCGTGATTATCATCACCTGTACCTGTGATTAAAAACAGCTCTTTTAGTCAGGCTTTAAGATCTCGCTCTTCAGATTGATTTCATTTTCTGTCTCCTGCTAATGAGCTCGCGGTTTAGGCAGCGTGGAGAGGAGGTTGTACAACCCACAGCGAGTAAGCTGTTCAGATCTTTGCTTGATACGCATCAGTTACACGGCTAATCCAAACAGAAATATAATCACCGCAGAGCATTGGCAAACGATGGATTTGTTTAAAGCTAATCCTGTACAAACAGGGCTTTTGTTTTGCTAAAGCTATACAAATTGTTAGCTTAAACACTGCTGATAGCTTAGCAGGATTAAAAACCAAACCTTGTATGTCAGACAGTAGCGGTTACAGCAGTTAGCAGACAAGTTTATACAACAACTCGTCGGTGCTAGGCTAGTCAAGTGGCCTGGCATTGCTAACTAGCTAAAGTGAAGGCATTTTTAATGGAGTGAGTGCTGTGGTGAAGAGGAGCGTCTTTAGTCAGACAGTGACTCAGACGTTAAACAGCCAGGGGAAGTTTATCCCCCACCTGAGTGCAGGACAGAGACGAGTCACGATGCACGTGTTCCTGTTTATCCTGAGGAATGCTGGCTAGAGTCAGAGGTTCCTATCTGATGTGGTGAGCTAAAATAAGCCAGCAGAGAAAACACAGTGCTGGTGTGGGACTTAAAGTTCACGTACTATGCTCCATAAGATGTCTCAGTCTCCGTTAATGTTCCAGGTGAAATCCGACGCAGATCGTGTATTCTAGCTACTTAGTTTTCTTTTTCTTTTCACTTGTTTTCCAGATGCACCATTTCAGTGTCTGTAGCCTTAATTAAAATGCTCCCAGACGCCGCTTTAAGGCAATGCATTTTCCAAGCTAATCAGAACCACTAATGACCTTAAGAGCTAAAGACGGCTAGGTTAATTATTAATGGTTAGCCTCTACCTGCTAGCCTGGGCTTTTTAACCAAAGGGTTTAAGAATGGCGCACAGAGAAAGGCAGAACGGGGCGGAGCTGAGCTGAGCATTGACCCGGGGGCTTTTGGTTTATGAGGTCACATTAGGGGGAAACGTCTGATGTGCTTGTTCAAGCCGCGGTGAATATACAGTACAAAACTGGGAAAAGGACAAAAAGCAGGGAATTTTCACCCAGAGTCCCACAATCCCACAATCCTGTCTTAACATGACTACAAAGTGAATTTTAAGTCACCTTTAAGTTTGGACATTAAATGCTGCATACGCGACAGCACATACTGTAGTACAGCTGGCTCTCCGAGTAAACTGAAATGACCTGAACATCGAGGACAGAATTCAGGTCACCTCGAGTGTCTCTGAGCGGTCGGAGACGACCTTCTGACCGCCTGCATCCAGGTTCAGAGGAAAGTGTTTAATGTATGTGTGCTCCTGCTGTGAGTGTCAGGAGAAGGCAGAGGAAACCTGCAGGAACCCGAGTCCTTTCAGACCGCATGTGCTTCTTCATCTTTTGCATATTTGGATGACGGCCATCTTGTATTTCTTTTTATTATTATAAAGGTAAATTATAAACTCAGGTCTAACAGACAAAACTGTAGTATACACACCACACTATTCCGAACGTAATCCATTTAATTTACCTTAGACTTTATAGAATAATTATAGTCATTATTACACTTGGAGAAAATAGATTCAGTGATGTTTTGTGATTCTTTTATATCGTGCCACACTGAGTCCAAAAACGTTTTTTTATATATATATATATAATTGTTTAATTTATATACGTTTGCATTTCAGGTGGCTGTCGCAGTTTTTTTTTTCAGGTGGAGCAGTCTAAACTATTCAGACATTGGCAGGCAGCGCAGCATCCTGTGTGGTAGGAGCAAATTATTTGCTAAATTTCTATAGAATAAAAATATTAATAAAATTATCATAGAATTTATAGAATAACGATACAGATCAAAATAGCATCTAGGTAGTGTGATAACGGTGTATCACTCGATCACTGGTGATTCCCCTCCCTAGTCATTATTATATAGTTTTCCACTGAACAGAACCGGAGCTCAGATTTATGTCAGTTCTCTAGTTTTAGACCATTTTTTTTTTCAGTGTTATACAGTCTTGCTTCAAACAATAACCATTTAAATGATTCATATTTCTTTGAGTATGGATACTAAAATTGGTGTAAGCTTCTAGAAGCATATGATCTGTAAAAATGTTTGTTTAAATTAAAGCATCCTGTGCAAAATTAAGAATTTTTATTTTACCATTAAAATTCCAGGGCTACCTCAGGGCTTTGCATGAGAGATGGTTTTTGCTAAAAGTTTAAAAACTAAAAAACTGTAGTGTCCGTAACCGTGTCAAATTCATGTTGCAATATCTTAACAATTTAGCATTTTAGAATAATACACTTTTTCAGGCTTATAGCTTTTCATGTGAAATCTAAATCGGCCAAGTTTCATCTGAATGACAGTTAAGATCATTGAAAGATTTAAATTAAAAACAGTTACACACACTAAAACATAAAAGGGCCTGAAATTTTCACTAGCAAATGTATTTCTTTTTATCTGATAAAAAATATAAATGTGTATGCATATTTACACACACACAAAAAAAAAGAAGCACGGATCGGCATTAAGTATAATGAAACATGATGTTATTTGATTCTATCTGAAAATTCACTTTTTCACACAGGTGAGACACGTTTTAGCTAAAATATCATGTTTTGGTTGACTAGAAGTGAATTAGTGTGTCCTGGACAGGCAGGGCGTATTCCCATTGTTCCCAGTGCTCCCAGTTTCACCTCCACCCTGATCAGGATAAAACCTGTATTTGTTCAGGACGAATAAATGAATAAAGGAAAGTTTTCTTTATTTAAACATGACTTCTGCTGCTAGTTAAAAACAAACAAACAACAACAAAACATCTGGAACGGAGAGTATTCCAAAACATTTCCTAAAACCATTTATCAAAACCATCAGTAATTTTTTTGTCCTACACCAGAATGTACTGTAAGCGTTTTTTTTCTCCTCTTCCCCAAGAGCATGCGTAAAAGAGAGAGGTTTTAAGCATGGCAGTGTATAATAGACGCCTGTGTCAGCGAGCTGCAGCTGAAGAGCCGGGCGGTAGATGGAAAATTAGACATATACTGCTGCACAATAAATCTTATTGTAATTCTCGGAGCTTGCGTTACAAATCTTTGGCCCTGGAGAGCAGCCCTGGCATTGTGTTTTCCGGTGCTTTCCTTCGTACGCGCCCAGTCTCCAGACTTCTGGCCTGGTGACATTTTAATCTTGACGATAATTCTCCATTTTTTTTTTTTTCCCACTTAGAGGAATGGGGTTTGTGCAGAAGTATGCATTCATGGAGGAGCAATTTCGCAGCCTCTAAGTGGCTTGTTTAGATGAACTGTCAGAGTGTCTGTACAAAGACGTAGGTGTTTGGGCAGCAAATAATAATTAATTCCGTGAAGCCGCTCAGAGAGACGACAGCGCTGTTATTTCACGCCTGTGATGACTAAACATTGGAGAGGAAGTCATCTGGAACAATATTTTACTGTTTTAGAGTTGCTGTCTCCTCCTGAGCCGCCGTGCTATTGCCACCGCGTCCAGTGAATCAGTCAGGGAGTGGCGGCTCGCGCGGCCCAGCTGGCTATTTGTCTGATTTTCTCATTAGACTTGACTCATGACTTTATTGTGCCGCCTTTGGCAGAGGGCTCGGTTCTCACCGCTCAAGCACTGCACCCTCAATTTGTTTACGGACTCGCAGGTAATTTCAGTCCGTGTTTGGGTGTTTTTTTTTTCTTCTTCTATTTTTTCCGCCTCCCGTCCCAGATTTGAGTTTTGAAATGAAATCTTTCGTAATTGAAATACATTTATTTTCCCGAGCGAGGCTGTGCGTTGCTATTCATCCTGCGCCAGCGTGCGGTTATTTGCAGGATGAACGAGCTCGCGTTTATGTCGTGTAATGCAAGGTGGAACGATTGGATTTCAATGGCTGCACAAAAGCCTTCAAGCAAAATACCACTAAAGTGATGCTTTTTTTTTTCAGCTTCTCAAATAATAAAAGAAAAAATATATATCGAAAGTAAATTTTCAAGTTTTATCCTCAGCGGAGAAACAAGCGCTACTACGCCCGAGTGCAGCCTCTGGATAGCGCTGGACGCTCATGGATAATGTAGACATGGCTCCAGCCCAGAGCCATTTTTAATCCTTGGAGGTGAAGGATTTAAGGAATCTTGCTAATTTCACAGATGGTTTAAAATAGATTAGTGTGGAGTACCGGCACCCGGAGATGCGCGGACCCACCAGGCTCCCGGTTCCTTTGCCAAAACTCTCCGAAGTGCCTTCCAAAAGTCCAGCAAGGTTAAAGACAAACTTCTGCGTTTGTAAAGTCGATGCTAATCTGGAAAACTCCACCTCCGCTATCCGGAGGAGCCGCTCATAAGAAGGTTGTGAAGATTCACAACGTCATCGTTGAGAACTGTGACCTGATTCCTCATGATGGTGTGTTTCATCCTGAAGTCCGAGTGACGGCATGCTAAACAGCTTGTGGCTAAAACATGGTACTGGTGCTAAAAAGTGTCTGTGAATTTTCAGATAGGATCAAATAACCCCATGTTTCATTATACTTAATGCTTATCTCCCGATTCATGCTTTAAAAAAAAAAAAATTGTTATAAATATGCAAACATTTATATTTTTATTAGATAAAAAGAAACACATTTGCTGATTTTTTTTTTTTTGCACTAGCCCTTTTATGTTTTAGTGTCTGTTACTTTTTTTAATTTAAATCTTTCAATGATCTTAACTGTCATTCAGATGAAACTTGGCCAGTTTAGATTTCACATAAAAAGACATAAACCTGAAAACGTGTATTATTCTAAAATGCTAAATTGCTACGATATTGCAACATAAATTTGACGTGGTTAAGGACACTACAGATTTTTCTCTTTTACCAAAAACCGTAATGTTTTAATTTAAGCAACATTACAGGGCATGCTTCTAAGAGCTTACACCAGTTTTAGTATAAATATTCCTATAGAAACATAAATATTTTGCATTTTAAATGATTGTCAGTATAAAGCTGATAAATGGTAATTATTGGGGCAAATATAAAATCATCTCTCCAAAATGGCAGAAGTTAGCAATTTGAAATTTTTAGGGAATTTTTTCAATTCAATTCAATTTCATTCATATAGCGCTTTTAACAATGATCATTGTCTCAAAAAGCAGCTTCACAAAAATGGGGAAGTGAGATCGGTCATTTCCACGTTGCATAAACTTCAGAAGTAGCTTCTCTGGCACGCACATCTTCTGTATTACATGTATAACATAAAGTTTTTGACTTGACAAGTTAAACACAACAGCCAATCATGTTCAAGATACGCCATGCCACACCCATGTCTACACTGTAAAAAATAAATTGTAATAAACCATACTTTCATATGTTTTTAACTGTAAAATTTAAGGTCTTACTTTGTAAAACTAATTGCAGTTTTTCACTGTAAATTCTACGGTTATCCCAAGTTTTGTGAAATACGTTTTATTCTGTAGCATTTATACAGTATTTTACTGTTGAAATTACGGACATTTTTTACAGTGTAGTCAAAATAACAGATCTGATAGTGAAGTAATACAGTAGCTGAATATTGAGAACAAGTTTAACATGAGCTTTTTTAACTACTATTGGCTGTAACTGCTAAGCTATTAACCTGCTACTGTAGAGCACAACAGCCCTAACATTTACCTAAACATGACATCATGACATCAGAAATAATCAAATCATGACTGAAGATTTTAAGAATATCTCTTTTTTTATTTGCGTATTGATGATGATCTCATTACTTCTTGACTTACAGTATATAAAACCTACAGTATATACATGTTATATATACAGTACGTTAAACTCCAAGTCAAGGTAAAATATAACGTTTTCTTGCGATCATGATCTCCGCTATCACCCAGGGCTCCAGTGCTTTGATGCTTCCGAACAATGACCGTCTCCACCGATCTCCAAAGCTTCTCCTCAGCATGGAGCCGACAGCACCGGGCAGTTTGGCTCAGGAGGCCATCTGTAAATTGTTTAACTTCTCCATCACCCCATCAATCGGCCGCTTCAGTGGCAGACAAGAAGCCAAGTCGGCGAGGAAGGGAGGCGGGAGGAGGGGTGCAGTGGGGAGGGAGCGTGAAAAGACCAGCGAAGAGCAGGGCCAAGCCTGCTGACAGAGCCATCGCAGGCCCACCGCGTCCAGACACAACTCTGGACCATCTCAAAGAACCCAGCAAGGAGTTAATGTGAGAACACAATGAGAGCGGGTGAAAAACTCGACATGTTTTTGTCGGGCTTGTCATTTGCCGCCGCATAGCTGCGAAGAAAGCCTAGGAACCATCTGAATGTCATTTGTGCTCCATTAATGCGCCATATTCGGGTCAGCTTCCACATGGCTTTTGTTGGTGAGCTGTGAACAATGGCAAGGACTCTTCTTTTTTTTTTTTTTTTGCTGGACCTGCCTCATGTCTCCAAAAAGCTGAGCTCATGGCCCAACAGGATGCTGCTAATCAGATTCCATCAACAGTGAGGACTCGGAGAGACGGAGGTCCGGATGATCACCTCGGAAAATAGCCACAGGATTGGGAACAGTGTAGAGGGAGCGTGTAGTTGAAGTGTAAATGTGGCCCGATGCATTTTTAAAGCTTCACAGCGGTGGTAGGGAAGCTCCCGCGTAGGCCGTGTGTGTGTGTGTGTGTGTGTGTGTAATGTATATTTACTTAGATCTCCTTTTCTCATCCGTCACCAAACCCACATTTGTACGTTCTGTCGGATGTGTTGTGCGTTTCCTGAGCGCGGTTGTTGCGCATATCAGTTTGCAAAATTAACTTTTTTTTCTTTTTTTATATAGAATCACACAAGCTCATCTTTCATAAAATGTAATTTTACATACTGTTTCACATCATTGCATTTCCTGAGAGTATTTATCTCGCCGAGCATTTGACTGCGTTTCTTTTAAAGGAAGAATGAATGCGTAATGCAAATTTAAAAAGGATTCTTGACTCCCGAACGCAATTTGAAGAATTTAGCAAAAAATAAATAAATAAATAAATAAATAAATAAATAATAAAGGCCTGTGCCGAGGCGTTATTATCTCGATGCCATCACTCCGCTCTCTCATGCATATGTCAATTACTCAGCCACACCTTTATGAATATGGAAATCCGCTCCAAATGCCTCATTAATTAGTAATTCATGCATTTTTCACAAATACGTTTTTTTTTCTCTTTTTTTTTCCCCGAATGGAGGATGATGATGAATGATCGGTTGTTGCGTCTGAGATATCCGTTCCTTTCAGGAAATTGGTTATTTTGAAAATCGTGCACAGGCTTGAAAGAAGAGAAGTGCGTTTCGTTTGTTGCTCTTTTTAAGTCTTTACTTGGGTGCTGATTGTAGAGCCGTCAGATCTGCGGTGCTTCGCGGATGGCGAGGATGAACTGCTCTGTGTGTTACGTGTCTAAAAGCAGGAACAAGCGGCGTGTTAAATTATTTTAGTGACCACTTTAGGGACAGGAAGTGGCCGACCTGCGCAGCTGAGACGGTTAATATTACAGTACTTAGCATCTGCTTGACGCATTAAGATTCATTTCATCCACTAAGCAATCATTTATTCCTTTTTTTCCTCCCTGCCTTTTTAGTCCTTCTGTGCCATAATATATTCATTACACAAGGCCCACTTGATCTTATTTGTCTTTGATAATCACTTGCATTAAACAGAGTGTTTGCTTTGGGGAACATCGAGCCTGAATACGCATAAACGACGACACGGATCTCGTGACCTTTTGTTTACTCGGTGTAACGCGTCAGCGCTGGTGGATCCTCTGGTACTGTACACTGAGTATTTAATACGAAACTTAAATAAGGGCGAAAACCAGCAGACAATGAAATGTTTCAGTTTACTCAATGTGTTACACACAATTGGTCAGAAGCGGTTGATTTATTTAAAGATAAAAAGATTTTATAGTTATTGTAGTGATACAACAAAATTCTGTGTTCGGAAGCTGGGTCAGAGCGCAGGTTCAGCCAGGATGCAGCGCCTAGACATGGATAAGGGCCTTGCCCAAAGTCTCAACAGTGGCAACTTGGTAGTGCCGGGCTCGAACCCCTGACCCTCCAATCAGTAACCCGCTAACGGCTTGTTCACAGCAAAGTGTTAATGATGCAGTGAACACAGAACATACCTCACTGTCGTATAAGAGAACTAAAACACTCCAGGATGTGCTGTTACAGGAAAAAAAACAACTATTGGCTCAGATCTATAACTCTTTGCTTCATCACTTCATAAACTTCTCAGTTGTGAATACGTCTGGGAATCATAGGCAACCTGTCGATTTAATTGTTGTTCATTCGTTTATTTTCTGATTTTACTTAAGCAGCTTTATTTCATACAGATTTTAAATAATTTAAAAACTACTAACATTATCTAATGAACACCACAGAAACGTTGTGTAACTTGTGCTGGTGATTGTTTAATTGTCACCTCTCGTACAAAGCGATCATCTTTTTTCCTGTTGATCTTCAGCTTCACCCTCCAGTACACTAGGTGGCGGTAATGCATCAGCCGCTCTTAAACCTAAAAGTAGGATATGTGATACTCTCACAAAATATGAGAATCAACAGAAAATGAAAGCGGTTTGTATTTTCTTCTAACCTTGTAGTAATTTTTTCAACGTTTTAATAAAATTTTATAACATTTACTGCTTGAACGTTTACCAGAGTGTGAATTCAAACCTGAATGAAAAACTAACCAACAAAAAAGACCCAAACAAAAGCTTGTTTAAATCACAAAACTAAATAAATCGCACAGCTTTAGTCCTGAAGATTTGGGGGGAAAAGTACAGCTTTACCTCTGACTGTTGCAAAGTGCTGACACTGGAGACTCCTTCCTTTAAGTATTAAAGTAATTATCAATGATGACATACTGTACAGCTTTGTACTCTGTTTATTTTTATTGGAGCATCCGCCATATATTTTTTTTCCGTTATGTGTCTGGATAAAATGTTTTAATTTTAAAAATGATTCGACTAATCATTTTTAAAGAAAAAAGAAAGAAAGAAAGAAAAAAGCCACAAGCTACACATATTTAACCGGAGTGCTAATTTCTGAACACGAACAGAACGTCTGCTTCGTCTGTTTTTTCTTTTTTTCCCCCCCAACTCGCGGATCACAGCCGAAAAGACTGACATGCTAATAAACCGATGTTAATTAGACACACTTTGAATCGTCTCGTCCTGCGCCTCTCTGCCTCTGCGTTCTGGAGCTGGTGGCTTATTAAATCATTTGTTGCTCCTGGGTGATCTGCTTCTGAAAGCCGCTCTGACCCCTCCAGGCACAATTATATATATATATATATATATATATATATATATATATATATA
>JAQMYI010000007.1:27512846-27524641 GCA_030014275.1 Clariallabes melas
CTGTCATGTTTGCATTGCCATGAAATATTTTGTCATAATTGCACACATACACACACACACACACACACACACACACATACACACACACACACACACACACACACACATCACACGCTCCTCTTCGTCTCTGGAGCTGATGTTAATGTTTTTATTTTTCATTTTTGCTGAACATAGAACACGTCATTGTAACACATTTCCCCTCGACTGATGTTCCAAAGAGAGCCACTTTAAAGATGAATATCGAAGTGTGTGTGTGTGTGTGTGTGTGTGTGAGAGAGAGAGAGAGATGTGACTCACAGAGCAATTGTAATTACTCATGTGATGGCGTAAAGAAAGATCCTCTCTACACATTTTTTCAGCTGATGACATGTTTTTAAATTGTGGGGTACGAGGAAACCGGAGCACCTGGAGGAAACCCAGGGCAGACTCGAACCCTCGCACTTGGAGGTGCAAGGCCACAGTTTCAAGTGCTTCAAAACATGTTATTGCAGATAGAACCCTTATTTTAATATTTTGCAAAGCTGAGAACCCTTAATTATCCAATAAACTCTTAAAGAACCCTTAAATTGTTTTATTAAGGTTCAGTTAATGTTAAACTATTGACATAGTTCTACAAAATAAAATCAGAATCACCAGCAGTGGTCTGGAGTTTGGTCCAGATGCTTCCACAAGGTTCTTTAAAAGTCTTTCAAATTATTAATTATACACAAACTTACAACAAAATGTTTCACTTTTCACTTACAATTCCATGCTAAGAACCTTAATTATAAAGAACCCAGTTTTTTAATGTGTGGTACAAACAACAAATTACTGATCATTATTGTCTGTTCATTATTTCTAGAGCATTAAGCATGTTTAGCTAACTTGTTCTTCAAATGTTCATTATTACTGAGCGTTCTCAATAATTAAGGGTTTTTAGCTTCCATAGACAACCGTTCCATAGAACTGTAAATGCTTTATTTTTTTAAATAATTAAGTCTTACACACTT
This sequence comes from Clariallabes melas, assembly GCA_030014275.1. Taxonomy (NCBI): domain Eukaryota; kingdom Metazoa; phylum Chordata; class Actinopteri; order Siluriformes; family Clariidae; genus Clariallabes; species Clariallabes melas. The sequence continues at coordinate 27,513,836 of JAQMYI010000007.1, forward strand.
ACAGGTTCGCATTTGATAAAAGGATCTTTTGTGGTTCTGTAAAGAATAAATAATGGTTCAGAAGTGGGTTCTACCTCAAACTCCGTAATGCAAAAATAAAACCCTTTGGTGTGGGGTTCTACAAAGAATCCCCAAAATATTCCCAACAATACGGAGAACTCAGCAAGGATTAAATGTAAGGTTTAAAGTTGAATCCTGAAAGGTTCCCTAAGAGTTCCTTGGTTTAATTAGGGTTCTAAAAATATGGTTCTAGATAGAAATCATTCTTTAATCTTTCCTTATACAGTAGCTGTTAATTGTTAATTGTGTGTGTGTGTGTGTGTGTGTGTGTGTGTGTGTGTGTGTGTGTGTGTGAGAGAGAGAGAGAATGCATTTGTCCATATCACTAGACACGTACTGTATGCTTACACTTACAACCGGCCACTTCATTAGGTACACCTGTTCAACTTCTCGTTAAAACAAATATCTAATCAGCCAATCACATGGCAGCAATTTACAGCATTTATTTGTGTAGACCTGGTCAAGATGACCTGCTGAAATTCGAATCGAGCATCAGAATGGGGAAGAAAAGTGACTCTGAGCTTGGCGCGGTTGTTGGTGCAAGACGGGCCGGTCTGAGTATTTCCCGATCTGCTGATCTACTGGGATTTTCACACACAAGCATAGCTACAGTTTACAGAGAGTGGTGTGAAGAATCCAGTGAGGTCAGTTCTCTGGGTGGAAATGCCTAGTTGGTGTCAAAGGTCAGAGGAGAAAGCATAGTGCAACTGAGCCACTCACTACGTTGTACATTAACACACTTCTCATACAATACAGTTTCTTGTTCTTGTTTACACACTGCTTCTTTACGCATAAATGAGGACTAACTGCACTTTGGGACATGGACACACACCTAGAGTGTCAGCAGCTTTCAACTTCATACTTCATGTTTCCAGGACACTGCTGTTTTCAAACACACACACACACACACGACAAGTTTTTTTTACATTTCTAGATTTTTACATTTTGAGTAAAAAATAAACCTTAGGGTTTATAATTAAATTTTGTACAGTCTGTAAATCCTATATAATTTATCATTTTTTATTCTATTTTATTTTGTAACTTTTGTAAATATTGTATATTTCTGGCCTAAATATTTTATATTTTTAATTTGTTTATTTAAAACTTATTTGCAATTTTATTTGTATTGAAAAAAAAATCTATTTTTAGATTAATTGTACTTTCTAGTGCAATTTATTTCATCTTAGTGAAATGTTTCTTTTTAGGTCCCGGGCAGTCGTATAAGCATTTCACTGCATATCGTACTGTGTTTGGCTGAGTGTGTGACATTCAATTAGAGAACGGGCCAGACTGGTCTGAGCTGATAGAAAGGCAAGTTTAACTCAAATAACATCTCATTTCAACCGAGGTATGCTGAAGAGCATCTCTGAACACACGTACGTGTGGAACCTTCAGCAACAGAAGACCACACCGTGTCACTACTGTCAGGAAAAGGACTGGAAACAGAGGCTACAGGTCACATGGACTCACCAACATCAGACAATAAAAGATTGAAAAACATCGCCCGGTCTGATGAGTCTCGATTTCTAGGTAGGGTCGGAACTTGGCGTAAACAACATGAAAGCATGGATCCATCCTGCCTCGTATCAACGGTTCACAAAGGCTAAATTGGATCTAACCCAGGACTAGCCGAGATGTACCTAATGAAGTGCCCGGTGTGTGTATATTATATGTGTATGTTATATACTGTATACTTCCCGTTCCATTGAGGAAATGATGCAATGATGATGTAGTCAGGTTTATTATAGACCACGTAGTGTATAATACCAAAATCACACAAGACTCAAGATAAAAGAAAAAAATATATATATATAAATATATACTGAATATATCACGACTGACAGCTCGGAGATGATGGACGTTTCGGAGATAACTATATCAATATAATATTAATACGCTCCATTTATATTTAGGCGTGTCAGAGGTCCTGAGCGGCGAAAAAACCAGACGGAGAACCACGATCGCAGCTTTGACGCCTGGTTCTCGGCCTCGCCCTGTTGTCGAGCGCCATAAATAATGAAGGCGTGCTGCGTTCAGCGAGATTGAAGTGTGTAACCCACTGCTACAATCCCCTCTCTGTGTGAAGAACACCGCCGGGGCTGGAGAGGCAGCAGCACGGCCCGTATTGACCCACGACCCTCCACTGAGCTGCCACACACACACACACACACACACACAGCTAGAGAGAGGGAGAGAGAGAGAGAGAGAGAGAAGGAAGGAGAATGTGAAATCTTCGCTCTGGACACTCCACTCCCAAAGTGTTTACTTACAAATAAATATTTCATGCTCTGCGTCCTTTGTTTTTTTATTTTTAATTTTTTTTTTTTAAGAAGAAATAATTCATTGATGCATGACAACGTTAAAAAAAAAACAGCGCCGTGAAGTAAAAACATATTCAAGGCTGATCAATAGAGGCCTTAGGGGTTTATTTACTGTACCCTGATCAAGGCTGCGAGATTAGGGCAGGTATAGAGTAAATAGGTCTGCACACACACACACACACACACACATGCACACACACAAACACACGCACACAGAGTGTGTTGCTGAGGTACACGAGGTGATGTGCTCATTAATATAACTACAAACACAAACAGCCTTAAGGCAGAAAGAATGTAGAGCATTCGTGTATGTGTGTTGCTGTATCAGACACACACACACTCACACACACACACACACATAAACTATGAAATATATACGTAAATGTGAAGTAAAAAATAAAAGTTTGGGTATAAGTATATATATATTAAAGAATGAATAACATAAGTAACTTTTTCTTCGTGTCTTTTTTGTTTCTTTTTATTTCTGTTAAAAAACGATAAATGAAGAACATTACAAATTAAAACACAAATGTAAAAAACAACATGCAGTTATATCAGTTATGAGAATAAATACTGTATATACAGTGCACATATACGTAGAATAAAAATGATTAGAGATGTTTTGTATTAGGTATTATTTCTTTATTTCAATTATCTAAATACTTCAAATAATAATAAATAATTCCAAATAATTCTAAATGTTTTCTGTTTTATAAAAAAAATCATAAAAATCTCAGATTCACGTGTGAGGCTGTGTGCGAGCTCGGTCAGTCACGTCGCTTAACAAACATTCATCAGATTTAAGGGCTCGCCACAGAAGCAGCGTGCCAACTAGGATAACACAATTAGCCAACTTAAGGTGGTTGTGAAGGTAACCTTAATGATGTACAGAAATTCTAGCTAGATCTAGTTTGCTAACTAACTTGGCTCTATTTTAAGGCTAAGTATGGAACAAGAGGACATTTCCTAATTTGTATGGATATCTTAATTTGCATACCATACATATTCATTTTTTATTATGGCTAAAAATGTAGAGCTGTGTAGATTTGATTTCTCATACGTTAAAAAAAAAAAATCCAAGCACAATGTTTTTACTGTTAAATACAATGAATTTGTGCTAATCTGAATTACTAGCTAACATACTGTAGCTAATGCTGGTTAGGAACAATAGCTGGTTGTCATGGTGACATTAAATAATTTGAGATTCCATTGCTTTCAAACAAGTCAGCATGAAAATGATAAAAATTGAATGTAAATTATTTTGTGCAGCACTAGTTACTAGCTACGCTAGATCGTTTTTTAGCAATATTAGCCTTATTTGGATGCCAGGCGGACATTCAATTCAATTCAATTCAATTTTATTTGTATAGCGCTTTTAGCAATTGTCATTGCCTCAAAGCAGCTTTACACAATCAAAATAATTATTTAAGTTTGTATGGAATGTGAATGCATATGAATCAAAGGACATGGGGTTTGTTTCCTAACATGCATATCATGCATACTAATATCCTATTGTTAAGTATGTAGAGATGATTATTTTTTATTTATGCATTTAAAATAGATATTTTAAAAACGATTATAACATTATAAAATAGCATTCAGGTCGACACAGATGTTTCTTTTCTCCTCCTGGTGGCTTTCGAGTCCTTGGTCTCCTTAACTCACACGTTTTCCTCCTCTTATGTTCCAGGCCACGTGTCCTCCTGCTGAGAACAATCAAAACACGGAAGCAAAGCTTCAGAAAAGAGACAGCGTAGCTTCTCAGATCTTTAGATCCTCACCCCAACCGTGCAGGCATGTAAACGTCTGACCTCTCGATAAAGAGGGTCACCCAAATCTAAACAAGGAGCCGTCACGCCACCCTCTGTCCTTCACTTACCTCCAGGTTTTTGTTATCCAATCCAATCTTCACTGAGGTCCTCACCGAACTGCTCTCAGGTCACCCATCTGAGGGACAAAAAGGAGTTTGGTTTCTTTTCAGATCCTCACTTTTGCCCTCCATCAGCTTCACCATCAGCCTGCAAATCCCTGAGGAGCTCCAGTCTGAGAGCCTCAACAAAAGGCTGCTAATCCAAACCAAATGCTCTGCTCTGTGTTTATAAGGTGTCTGAGGAGTTTAACCTCATCATAAAAAGCTGAAAGACTCATAAAGTACTCATAAAGAGAGGAAGTTCACAATCTTCTCTTTTCCTGGGATCCGGAGTGCTATGGTTTTTAATGAACATAAACCGAATTCCAAAATGTTTCTCTCAGATAAAAACCCTCTGATACAGAATTCTGTGTAATTTCATTAAAGGTGCTTCTGAACACAACAACCTAAACATTTACTCAGACTGTTAGATCCAACCTGGAAAAATACTACACTCTTACATGTATATAAAGGTTCTTTTAAAGGTATAAAGTTTCTTCTAAAGTTTATGCAACTGCACACTTAAATAGAAAATTACAGAAATAAAAGAGACTTGTTAAACTACCAGAGAACCCATGAGGATTCTGGCTAAGAAAGTTTAGAAACATTTTTAGCTTCTGTGTTGAAACCTACAACTGTCAAACCTGGACGTATAGGAACACTCAGGGTAATCAGAGCTTTACACTTGGTTTGGAGCAATAAACTGCTTGACTAAATGAATAAATGAATAAATAAATAAAGCCCTGTACAGATGTGTTTTATAGGAAATACATTATTATAACATTCAAATTATTTAAATATTGTTTTCATTAAAATGTACAATAATATATTTCCTTCTTAGTAAATATTTGTCTATACCTAATTTTCCACATACCGCTAAAATGATTTCATTAAAATTCCCCGGATTATATTTAACATGACGTCAGATTTGAATATCTTTATTTATATTTGCTTATATTTGGACACATTCAAACAGGCTGGTAACTAAAATTTATTTTAGATAACTCTAATCAATTATATTTGTATATACACTAGAGACTGTAACAAAGCGACTTTACAGGAATTAACATTCTTGATCTAAATTAAAAAGAAATGTATAGATTTATAAATGTACACTATAGCATAATCAGTGGTGGCACGGTGGCTTAGTGGTTAGCACTGTCGCCTTGCACCTCCAGGGTCTGGGTTCGAATCCTGCCGTGTGTGTGTGTGTGTGTGTGTGGTTTGCATGTTCTCCCCATGCTTGTTGGGTTTCCTCCCAAAGACATGCAGATTAGGCTAATTTGGGTTCCTAAATTGTGTGTATGTGTGTGTGCCCTGCTATGGATTGACACCCCGTCCAGGGTGTACCCCGCCTCTTGCCCTAAGTCTCCTGAGAAAGGTCCAGGTCCCCCCATGACCCTGTACGCAGGATAAAGTGGTATAGATGATGAGAGAGTGAGTGAGCGTCATCAGTTTGTCCCTGATGAGCGAGCCGGAGGTAACGATGAGAAACATTGAGACTTTAGAGAACGCTTCCTCATTTGGGCGACACCAGATCATGTGACTGTAAATCAATCCCTGCTATAACTGTGTGATATTTAGTCAAATGTGCAATTGTGTAACAGGAAATGTGCTACACCCAGCTCCACCGCGGTCCATGATCCGGATTTTACAGCTCTCACATTCACCTGAACTCTAACACACCTGTTTCCTGTTTTCACTCGAGCAACTCTGAGTATTTAAGGAGCTCTGTTTCAGTCAATGCCTTTTTGAGCATTTTTTTAAAATATATATATATATTTTCCCGTCGGCCAGTCCTAAGCTTTATCATTCTGATCCTGAGTTTGCCGTTTCTTTATTTTATTCCATTTGCCTGTTTGACCAGATTTCTGTCTGGGGCTTTAGATTGTAAATATTGATTTTATTTACATCCACTTATGTTAAACCTTCAGACATTTCCACTAATGCAAATATTCACTTTGTAAAGTGAAGCAATCACAGACTCCTAGATCTCTGATGTAGAAAGTATACCTGCCTGTACAAAATATATATATATATTTTACTTAAAACAAAAGGCCCTTTTTCAGTTTCAGTCTGCAGAGATGGAAATCGCCCAAATGGCCTAAACGTCATGATTAAATTAGTGGAACAGGAGGCAGCAGGCCTGAAGCAGACATGCCTTAGCCGGGGTAAAGAAATCTCCCCATTCTGCCCCACATCCCTGTTTCCATTGAAAAGTGCTCGAAAAAGTATATTTCTATATTCTCATGCTCCAATGGGAGCCAGAAAAATCTGTCAAAGTAAGAGTCCATGTTCAAGGTCCTGGGGTCGAGTCTCTAGCACTATAGCTTTCAACACAACAGAAATGTAATATTTATATACTGTACACTCTCTGTGGATCAAGCTGTGTTGTAAATCCTGACTTGAACATCTTGCAGGTTTCTCAGCCTGCTTTCATGGTTTTCTCGTTCTCTATCAGAGGCTCGTGTTTATTCAACCCTCAATTACAGAAAGCCTCAGCCGGCAGGCCTTTAATTGATTGCTTTAATTGATTGGTCGGGGGTAACCATGACTGAAAAGCAGTTTATCTTAATCAGTTGAGAGGAAACCCAGAGTGGGGCTTGATTTCCTCCAGCTGATCACCCCTGTGTGGGAGACAGAGAGAAGAATGAGGGGAGAGGAAGAGAAAAACTCAAATCTGGAATATAGAGATGAGAGAGCAGAGGGAGAGAGAGAGAGAGAGTCTGAATGGGGATGAGTGGTTTGAGGAGAGTCTTGCCTTCTTCTATTTTACAGATTGTTCACGCATGTTTTATACCTGTGATTGTGTGAATATTACGAGATCACATGAGCACATGTTCCTATTGAGATTAATCTGTGATGAATAAAAGCAGACGTGTTACAAAAATTAAAATATGAATACAGTAAAAGGAATTGAGTGAGTCACAAATAAATAATAAATGGTAGGAAGCATGATTAAAGCAATCACATGTGGGAAATAATGAAATAAAATTTTTTAAAAAGTGTGAATAATGAAATCATCATATTTAAATAAAAAAAATGAGTAAATTAATTCAATTGTTTTATTTATATACAGTAGCTCTTAATAATGGTCATTGTTGCAAAGCAGCTTTACACTTTCTAAAAAAATATCTAATTTAAATTAAGCAGTTAAATGACGTGATACGATAATGTTAAAGCATCTGCAAATAAATGAATCACTTGTTTAAACAAGATTTAAAATAACAGAATAAAATATTGGAATCATGTGACAAAAAGGACATCAAAGTAAAAGAATCATATGATCACAATTTCTAATGCTTTGAAGTTGAAAAAGTGTGTGTGTGTGTGTGTGTGTGATCGAGCGTGGGGGCGGGGTTTGCTAGCAGTTACCCATGTCAGGAAACTCTGAGGAGGGAAAAAAGCCCTTTTGTTTTAATTTTTATTTATATGCTTAAAAGTAAGTGCAACCCATGACCTGCACTCCTCTGGGAAAGCTTTCCACTAGATTTTGGGGCGTGGCTCTGTGGATTTGTGTTCATCCAGTTACTAGAGCATTAGTGAGCTCAGACACTGACATCGAGGAAGCTCCAGTTTCAATTCCATGTTATCCTGCAGCCGTTTGGTGGGGTTGAGGTGGGTTAAGTCAGGGTAATGTTTTAATAGGTAAGGGTTTGGTGCTCTTACCTCTTCGGGAAACTGTAATGGAGACACTGGAGACTCATTCCATCAATTTTGCATCAAATACATTTAAATCTGTTTGTTTATTTATTTATAGCTAAGTTTTTATAGATGTCTTTGTGAGTGAGCTGCTGCTAAAATGTAACCTTTTAGAACCAGTACATTAACTGTATACTGCGTATAAACCAGTGATTTGCTGCTGCACTACTGTTACAGGAAACTAATCAACACTTACATTTTCTGACTAGAACAAACTCACTCGCTTATCATCTGAAGCCTATCCCAGGAGACTTAGGGCACGAGACAGAATACACCCTGGACGGGGTGGTAAACAATTTCAGGGCACACAGATACACTCTAACCTGCATGTCTTTGGACAGTGGGAGGAAACAGGAGCACCCGGAGGAAACCCACCAAGCACGGGGAGAACATGCAAACTCATGAGACGGGAATCGAACCTGGACCCTGGAGGTGCAAGGTGACAGTGCTAACCACTAAGCCACCATTCTGCCTGACTAGAACTCAGCATATAATCAGATATCTATCTATTCTATGATGTCCAACTGTGATGAAATGTCTGGTGAATGAAGGCATAAAAGCATACTTTAAGCACAGTACAGTGATGAGACTCTTTGAACGGTGCAAACATTATAAAGAAGCCCGTACATCTGTGAATGATGATCCTGGCCACTGTGGCTCGAAGCTCACTGCAGTCACTTCCGTGAACATTTAGAGAGTGGATTGCCTGATCCTAGAAAATCGATGGATAACTTGTTGCAGAAGAGACGCATCTGTCTGTGTAAACCGTACACACTTACCAACACCACTTGCACATTACAGGAACTCCACTGGGAGTTATTGCCACGTCCCCCGTACAATCCTGACCACGCTCCAAGACATTAAAAGAGTTCCTGGGAGGCCGGCGTTTTAGACATGAATCAGACAGGCAGTCCGATCACGACTCCGGCCTACTGAGAGAACTTTCTACCTTGATGGTGTCCAAGCACTAATACTGAAAAGGTGCATTAGTGTAGCAGGAGATTCTATAGTGAAATAAAGGGAAGTTTTTACTCTTAGAACTGTGTCCTGTTATTCTGTACAACCAAAAGTCTGTTTAACTTGAACACCTATTGTTGTTTAATTGTTCCAGATTTAAAAATGCTTGTTTTAGTTAGTTGTAAAGATAATAATTAGTGTCACTAAGATTTCTGAGCATGATTAAGTAATACTGTTTGAGTATCAAACTGGGACTGGTGTGTGTGTGTGTGTATGAGAGAGAGAGAAAGAGAGAGCGGGAGTGTATGAGAGAGAGGGAGTGTGTGTTTCTGTGTGAATCTATAGAGAGGGTGCTCTATAGTGTATTGTATTGCATAAAGTGTTGATTTCCACATCGTTGTCTAGTTGAATATCAATGATTGCTCCATTACAGCAGTTTGACGTTTCGTCTGCAGAGTATTTTTCAATCTGTTTCTCCGAGATCGCCCGCATTACTCTGTATGTTCTCCCATATGGCGGCAATTGAGTGCTAACATGATGGAGGAGTGTGATTGACAGACATTTGACACTGTCTCTCTTATAAATTGTGAATTGTGATGTTCATCTCTCTCTCTCTCTCTCTCTCTCTCTCTCTCACCCATCCTGTCTCAGCCACTCTTCCCAGATAAATGTTTCATAAAGGCAGCTTCAATAACGTGGTGCAGAAGAACATGTGCAGCAGATTACAGGAGACGTCACTCAGTCACTTTCACCTTAGCCTGCACATCTGCATTCCATCCGTCTGAAAGTGCACACTCCACACAGTAAAAGTGATGGAGAAGCGTGTTTAAATATCTCCGAGCGACCGTCGGACGAGATATAAACCTATTAAAGGATGAATCCGTATCAGGTGTGAAGATTTGAAGTGGGTCACGGCTGTAATGCTACAGTAAAAATTCATCAGCTAGTCATTAATTAATCACACACTAATGGAAAAAAAATAACAGGCTCGGGCTTCAGATCGAATTATTTCTCAACACCTTACCGGTTGTGCACGAAAGCATGCTCTGATTATTATTACTTTAAGTAATATCACATAAGAGGAAGTGCTGTACTGCTGGTGATGGCACAGCTGTGACGTGGCTGTAGACACGCCTTGCTATATGAAGCAATACAGCACAACCTCACGTGTGATATCGTTTTTCTACAACAGTCCCGCAAACACCATTTATTATTAACAGATTATGTTTTGTTTCTTTATTTAACCGGACATTTTGCTCCGCCCACACATATCCTCCCACACCTGGTGAAACTAACACAGTTAGCGAGTGACATTTAATGTAATTAATAGGAGTAAAAGTAGTTTTAAACTCCGGTTTTACCGTTATACTCTGTATCCAAAAGGCGAGGAGAATAAACCTTGGAGGTGGTGGACAGTCCTGAGAAACTCACCAGATTTACTGTATATTTACACCTTATTACAATTTATAATGTCAGCTCTATTAACTTCTATGGGTTCTGGGGTCGAATTCCAAATAGCGTTAAATGGAAATCTAGTGTGCTATGTAGGGTGTACAATCCCTTGTTCCATACACCAAGTAGTGCCCTTGATCAGGGGTTAGAGAGGGATTTGTGTTAGAAGCCGTAGTTAGTGTTGTAGCTGGCATTAGCCGTGAACAGAACGACACGACGGTTCAGATGCGATTCAGAACGACTTACAGTAGAAGCGATTACTGCAGAGACAGCGTGTTGTTTCGTCACATACACACTCATACACAGTACGATATGCAGTGAAATGCTTATGTTGTTTAAGACGACATAACGTTATCAGATGTGTGTTCTTGCTGAAAGTGCTTCTGTGACTGGTTGTGAATGTGG
>JAQMYI010000007.1:27718437-27730534 GCA_030014275.1 Clariallabes melas
CTGCTATTGTGACTACTGTGTGTGTGTGTGTGTGTGTGTGTGTATGTGTGTGCTTCTTCTTCACTCCCATGTTGTGGACTCTGTCTCCCCAGCCCCTCCCAAGTTTATTTTAGACTATTCTCATGAGTGATGAGACAGTTCTTAAATGCACCATTGATGTGTGTGTAGAAGTAAATAAAGTAAATGAGCCTTAATTGTTGTATTTCAGGTCTCCATAGATGAATTGGGAAAGAAGCATCAGAAGGCTGTGGAGATGCAGCTGGAGATGGAGAAGACTCGCCTGATCGACGAGGTTGTGTCACTGCAGGATGAGCTCTGCAAGAGCCAGAAAAAAGCTGATAACCTAACTAATGTAAAATTATTATTTCAATTTACTGTTTTTTTAAATATATTAAATAGAATTTGATAATTTCAAATATGAAGATTATATATAAGAGATTAATTTCATAATTTCATAATAGTGTGTTTGTTTTAGGAGTGTGAGCGAGAGCGGGAGTCTCACGGAATCCTCCAGTCTGAGCTCAACCAGGCGAAGGATGACTTCAAATATTTTGAGAAAAATATGACGGTAAGCTTTTATTTTCACAAAGGCATGATTGCTTTTTTTTTGTTTTTTGTTTTTTTGCAACAGTGGGTATTAGAAATCAAAGTTCTATTGTTTCATGTGTGTGTTTTAAGAGCAGGTATGTTTGTTCACATGTGTGAGTGTGTGTTTGTGTCTGTGTTACCTTTGGGGCACATTTGTGCTTTTTAATTTTAATTTAATCTCATGAGGGGTCAGTCAAGTTGGTTTAAAGTGTGTGACTGTGTGTAGAAGTAAATAAAGCCAATGACCCATAATTGTTGTATTTCAGGTCTCCTTGACCGAATTGAAGGAGAAACACCAGAAGGCTGTGGAGAACATCACTCAGCTGGAGCCTGAGAATTCTGACCCGACCGACCAGGTGGAGACACTGAGAGATGCGATGAAGAAGATCGGGAACAAGTTCAGTGAGACTTGCAGACAGTATGGCGATCTAATGAACGTAAGCAGAAAACCCTTCCTGTTAATATACCAGTACTGACATATATAATCTTTTTGTTGTTATATATATTGGCACCTTACATTATTCTGTTTTAGATTTACAGTGGAACCTTGGATTGCGAGCATAATGTGGTCGTATATCAAAACACTCCTAAACCTCCTAAACCAAAGTTTACGAATTTCTCAATAAGAAATAATTCAAACTCAAATTACTTGTTCCACAGCCCAAAAAAATAAATACATAAAAATAATTAATACAAAATATAAAAGTAAAAATAAAATAAATGAACCTGCATTTTATCTTTGAAAAAAGTCAAACTAAATCGAGACAGATAAGTGTTTCCGTTAGTGTTTGTGCACGTGTGTATGTGTGTATGTGGGTGCGCGTGTGTGTGTTTGTGCGACACCCTCTCCCTCTTGTCTTACACAGTAACCTTTCCTCCTCTCTTATTTGCGATGTCACAGGGAAAAGCAATGCAGCACATGCAGAACCAACTCAGTGAGGCTTACAGAGAGCGGGAGAAGCTGAATAACGTAAGCAGATAAAATCTCTCTGTTAAAATATTTATTTAAATATAAGTGGAGTGAGGAATTTTCATGTTTTTTCTGCATGATGAGGTTCGTTTAAACTAAAGGAAAATTATATTTTTAGTTTGCTCTTTTTAAATTACTGAATAGATCTGGCTCACACATACATGTGTGTGTGTGTCTTAGGAGTGTAAGTCAGAGCAGGAGGCTCACAGCATGCTTGAGTCTGAGCTCAAAAAAACGATGGAGAAGTTAAAACATTGTAATGAGTTACTATTGGAAGCTTTTCTTCCCATTATTTAATCATGGCTGTACTTTTGTATGTACCTTTCGCATATATGAACACTTAACATTCGACTTTGAATCTCTCCTGCTCCATGTGCAGTTACAGTGTGTGAGTTAAAGACTAGCCATTAGTGTAATTGACAGGGTTGAAAGTTGAAAGCTAAAAAGTAAGGAGAATAAACCATGGAGGTGGTGGACAGTCTTAAAAATCTCTGTAAATCTCTTATTCTGCTTATTCCACTCCTGAATATCAGATCAATTAAGTTCCAGGTTCCGGGGTTAAATCACAAATAACATTAAATAGAAAGCTAGTGCACTATGTTCTACAACCCCTGTCCCACATGCCAAGTACATGTGATGGTAGATACTGTATGTTATTTAAAAAGCCTTAATTGTTGTATTCAGGTCTCCATAGGTGAATTGAAGGAGAAACATCAGGAGGCTGTGGAGAACATCACTCAGCTGGAGACTGAGAAGTCTCGCCTGATGGACCAGATTGTGTCTCTGCAGGATGAGCTCTGCGAGAGCCAGAAAAAAGCTGATAACCTAACTAATGTAAGCAGAACAAAAATAATGCAGTTTATTTTTGCCAAATTAAAAATTATTATTTTAATGTACTGTTTTTTATTATATTCTTTTACTGAATAAAATTTGATTATGGAAAATGTGAACATTAAACATAACAGATGAATTTCCAAACTATGTGTGTTTGTTTTAGGAGTGTGAGCGAGAGCGGGAGTCCCACAGCATCCTCCAGTCCGAGCTCAACCAGACGAAGGATGACTTCAAATATTTTGAGAAAAATATGATGGTAAGCTTTACTGTTTCATGTGTATGTTTTAAGAGCAGGTGTGTTTGTTTGCATGTGTGAGCATGTGTGGTCAGTAATTTTTTTTAAAGTGTGTGACTGTGTGTGTAGAAGTAAATAAAGCCAATAAGCCATAATTGTTGTATTTCAGGTCTCCCTGGCTGAATTGAAGGAGAAACATCAGAAGGCTGTGGGGACCATCACTCAGCTGAAGACTGAGAAATCTGACCTGATAGACCAGGTGGAGACACTGAGAGAAGCGATGGAGGAGATAGGGAATGAGCTCAGTGAGACTTACAGACAGTATGGCGAGCTAATGAACGTAAGCAGAGCAAAACCCTTCCTGTTAATATACCAGTACTGGCATTTATAAATACAGTGAAACCTTGGATTGCGAGTAACTTGTTCTGCAAGTGTTTTGCATGACGAGCAATTTTTAAAATAATTTTAACTTGATAAACAAGCGAGCCGGTGGTTCTTCTTTCTCTCGTGCTTGAGATTTGGGTAATCGTCTCCCATGCCCAGGCTCAGTGGACGTGCGTCACTCCTATAGTTAACATCTGTGCGTATACTGTTTACTCTAACATTGTGTGCGCTCATAAAGCATTTAAAAATTTTTTTGTACAAGTGTAGTGACTGTTCTTTGCTCGCCCTATCATCCGGAGATCGCGAGTTCGGTTCCCAGGTGATGCTGTAACCTCTCGCAGCCAGAGGTCTAGAGAGAGCTGATTGGCCGAGCTCTCTTAGAGGGGAGAGATGAGAGGTACGTAGTGCTCCTACATTAATCACTGCTCTAAAGCCAATCAGGGGCGTCTGTGAGCTCACGCAAGCGGATGGAGCGCTGTCCTCCGAGTGTGTTACGCCTGAGTGGTAGTAGTAGACTTAATGTGGGAGCCCCCTGGTGACAGGGAGGAATTGGACATGACTAAATTAGGGAGAAAATCAGTGAAAAATCCATTTTTAAAAAAGGCTGTAGCAGTGCGGGAGATCAATCTGTTTAACAACAATACAACATCACATTTCTGCAAAATCCTCAAAAGGCGGCAACAGTAAGCATCATTAGAGAGGTTCCTTGTTAAAGAAGTTTCCTGACAGAGAATCTGTCAGAGAGCAGTGATTCCATTTGTGTGTTTTTTTATTTATTTATTATATTTTATATTAATTCTGTTTCTATGAATAATTTTGGGTTGTGGAACAAATCATCAGAGTTTCCATTATTTGTTAAGGGGGAATTCGCTTTAATATACGTGTGCTTTGGATTACAAGCATGCTAAGGGAACGAATTATGCTTTTGCAATCCAAGGTTCAACTATACTTTGTTATTTATATTGGCATTTAATCACCTTATATCAGCTGCTTGTTAGAATTTTTTCTGTTTTAGAATTACAAGACACAGTCTTAAACTTTATATTTAAGTTTGCTCTGATATTTATTGTAGTATATTTTTTGTATTTTAAAAAATATTACTCTTGTTTAACTGTAATCTTATTTTCAGGGTAAACTTTATTGTAATTTAATTTTTAATCTAAGTTTTTATTATTCGGCCATGGATAGTTGTTTCACTCCAAGTCGTCCTGAATATGCTTTTATTTGTGAATTATTATTTTATTTTTTCAAATATGTGTCAGGAGCGAGAGCATGAGGCTCACAGAATCCTCCAGGAAGAGAACAAGGAGATGAAGACTTCGACACACAATGAAGAGTTACTGAAGGTTAACCTTCCATCACATGACACTACAACTGTTATTGTTAACTGTTTGTGTGTTTGTGTGTGTGTGTGTGTGTGTGTTGGGTATGTGGCTGGATGGGTATTTGGCTAATCTCTTTTGGCTGAAGTAATCAGTCAGTTTTTTTTAAAGTATGTGTGTAGAAGTAAAAAAAAAGCTAATAAGCGACAATTGTTGTATTTCAGGACTCCCTGGCTAAATCAGAAGAGAAACTCCAGGAGTCTGTAGAGACCATCGCTCAACTGGATGCCAAGAACTCTGAGCTGGAAGACCTGGTGATGTCACTGAGAGAAACAACTGAGCACATGCAGAACCAACTGTGATGCTTACAGAGAGCATGACAAGCTGATGAAAGTAAACAGAACAAACCCCTTTTGATACAATTTCAATATGGTGAATAATGTGAGGAATGTTCATGTTTCTGCTGCATGGTTCGTTTAAACAAAAGGAAAATTATATTTTCAGTTTGCTGTTTTTTAGTTTCCTAATTGGATCTGTCTCACACATAGATGTGTGTGTTTAGGAGTGTAGGTCAGAGCAGGAGGCTCACAGCATGCTTCAGTCTGAGCTCAACAACACTTAACATTTGAATTTGAATCTCTTCTGCTCCAGGTGCCTCAAGAGTTAGTCACTGACAGTTAGTGTAATTAACAAGGCCAAAAGTAGTTTACATTTTTTACCAGTAGTACATGTATGTAGCCAAAAGGTGAGGAGAATAAACCATGGAGTTGGTGGACAGTCCTGTAAATCTCACTAGTCTCACTTATTCTGCTTATTCCACTTTAGAATATCAGCTCCGTTAACCTCCGGCTTCCAGGGTTAAATCACAAATAACATTAAGTGGAAAGCTAGTGCGCTATGGTGTACAATCCCCGTCCCACAGGCCAAGTATATGTGATGGTACGTATGTTATCTATATAAATACAAAAAAAGTTTTTTCTGTACATTGGTCAGGACTCGTTTTTTCAATTATATATTTACAATTCATACATTGGAGGGTTCGATGAGAAAAAATTCTGAGAAAAGTCTGTATGTCTGTTCAGCCAGATTTTGTCATAGCGTCACGCAAAACTGGCTGGATGGAACTTTGAAACTTTGACAGTACTTCTATATTCACCTAAAGTTAAATCTGTGCCATATAAGAAATTAAAATGTTGAGTAGAAGTAAAGTTCTAAGCACTTATCTGACAGATTATCTAGCGTTTTTTTTTTTTTTAAATGAATTTTAAACTAATTTAGTGCTTTTTCCCTCGAGCTGGGCGTATCTATACCTGTCACTCAACAGAGACAATCGACACGATAGTTTACTGCGTACAGACAGAGTATGCGGAAGACACAGAAATGACGGTAATGCACCTCCAAGAAACAAAAACGCAACACAGCATAGCTTACTCCAAAAAAAACGAGAACTGAACCTTCAAAGATGAATGGAGAGATTAATGTATGTTCCAAAACCATGGAGTTAATAAAAAGCAGTAATGTGAACCGCCACTATGAGTTAAAACACAGTTTGTTAGATTAAACATATCTGCAGCAGTCTAAAGTGAGGACAGGTAAAATACATGAACTGAGAGCCAAAGTTTCAATTTAATGAAAATTTAATAAAATTTTTGCCTGAAGTTCAACCTGTGCCATAAATGAAATCAAAATGTTGAGTAGAAGAGTATTTACGAGCAGTTATGTGCCAGATTATGTCACAGCATCACGCAAAACTGGCTGGACAGAATTTAATGAAACTTTGGCAGTACTTGGATATCTGCCTGAAGTTTAACCTTCACAGTAAAATCAAAATGCTGAGTAAAAGCGATATTATGAACAGTTATCTGCCAAATTTAATAATCTACCCACTAATATGCTATGTATTTAATGTAAACAAACACCTGCACCAACATTTATTAATTAGAAAAGCTAAACTGAATATTTTAAATGGAAGTAGTTCATATTTTCACGCTGAAATACAGTAACAGCGCGGACTTAAACCTGAAATAATATCACTGATTACATTAAACCTGATGTGCTTTTTTTGCTTTAACCTTATACAGTGAAACCTCGGATTGCGAGTAACACGGTTTGCGCTTCTTGTTTTGATGCCGAGCGTCATGTGATCACAACTGAGCCAAGTCTCCCCTGCAGGGTCTTAGTGCGCGTCTCTCACTGGTATAATCAACATTCGTGTGCATGTGTACTGTTTACTATAACACTGTGTTCGCGTGTGTGCAAGTTAAACAGCTTTTATTTTCTGTTTGAAAAAAACGTGTGTGTGTGTGTAACGTGCGTGTGTGTAAAGCAAAAGAAAGTGTCATTAGAGAGGTTAAAGATCCATTTTCTCTCTCTTTGTATCTCTTTGTGTCTGTGTGCGCGCATCATTGGACACCGTGCCCCTTCACACACACGCCTCCTCCTCTTGCCTTCACACACACACACACACACACACACACACAGACACACACAGACACACTCTTTCTCTCTCTCTCTAATGGAAACACTGCTCTGTCGTGATTCATTTTAGGTAAAGTACAGGTTAATTTGTTTTATTTTTACTTTATATTTTGTGTTAATTATTTTTATGTATTTATTTTTTGGGCTGTAGAACGAATAATTTAAGTTTCCATTATTTCTTATGGGTGTTATGAGTGTTTTGAAATACGAGCCCGCTTTCGGAACGAATTATGTTCGTAATCCAAGGTTCCACTGTAACTATTTCTACAAACAGCTAGTTTAAAATAAAATTATATTAAAAAATGTATGTGTTTTAGGAGCAAGTGTGTGAGGCTCACAGCACTCTCCTTCAAGCAGAGAAAGAAAAAATTAAGACTTTGACACACAATGAAGAATTATTGAAGGTAAACTTTCTTTTCATGACAGTACGACCACTAGTGTGGGTGTTTTTTGTGTTTCTTGTTTACTCTCATTTTGGGAATTTGTTGGCCTTTACTTCACAGTTTATTTTAGACAATGCTCATGAATAATAATCCAGTTTTTTAAAGTATATTAATCTGTGTGAAGGAGTAAATAAAATAAATGAGCCTTAATTGTTGTATTTCAGGTCGCCATTGATGAATTGGGGGAGAAACATCAGAAGGCTGTGGAGAACATCACTCAGCTGGAGATGGAGAAGACCCACCTGATAGACCAGGTTGTGTCGCTGCAGGATGAGCTCTGCGAGAGCCAGAAAAAAGCTGATAACCTAACGAATGTAAGCAGAAAAAATCATGCATTAAGCAGTCCATAAAGTCAAAGTAAAAATTATTCTTTCAGTGTATTTATTTAATGAATACAATTTGATAGTTGAAAGTATGAACATTAAACATGAGAGATGAATTTCTTCACCACGTGTGTTTGTTTTAGGAGTGTGAGCGAGAGCGGGAGTCTCACAGCTTCCTCCAGTCTGAGCTCAACCAGGCGAAGGATGACTTCAAATATTTTGAGAAAAATATGACAGTAAGCTTTTATTTTCCCAAATTCATGATTGCTATATTACCTCTGTGTTACCTTTGGGGCACATTTGTGTTTCTTTCCCTTGTACATTTTAGTTTAATCTCATGAGTAGTCAGTCAGGCGTTTTTAGAGTGTGTGACCCCTGTGTATAATTAAATCAAGCCAATAAACCTTGATTATTGTATTTCAGGTCTCCCTGGCTGAATTGGAGGATAAACATCAGAAGGCTATGAAGAACATCACTCAGCTGGAGACTGAGAAGTCTGACATGACCGATCAGGTGGAGACACTGAGAGAAGCGATGGAGGAGATGGGGAATGAGCCCAGTGAGATTTACAGACAGTAAGTCCCGTAAACCCGTCCTGTTAAGGGAGTGTTACTGGCTTGCTCGTCGCATTTTAACACTTGCGGTAACACAGGGTCCTGCCTGGTATTGGACACATTACCACTATACCAAATGTAGATTCGGTAATAATAAAACGACCAGTTGGAATGCTTGTAACTTAGAGTCCCAACATTAAGGAGATATGAGAAGTTCAACTTCTGTACTAGGCCTTAAGAATTTTTTAACAGTCCCACTACTGGTCATTTTCAGTTCAGGTTTTCTTACCCTACCATCAGAGTCAGTACAGTATGTGCTTGTGTCATAAGCACTGAGGGCCACTCATTGTCTTTGAGAAAGACCAGACTTCCTTCTTTGATATTGGGCCGATTATTTTGCCATTTACTCCGGCTCTGTAGTGTTGCCAGGTACTCTTCCCTCCACATAGTCCAAAATACATCAGCCAGATGCTGCACTCTTTTCCACTGACAGCAGACATCTTTGTTATCGAACAGCCCAGGAAATAAACATCTGGAACAGGTCTTCTGAGTGAGGATCATTGCTGGAGTCAACAGGTGGGGTGAGTCAGGCTGTGTCCAGATTGCATTCAATGTCTTGCATTGATTATGGCACTTACTTCTGCCATTAGGGTTGACGATACTTCATGTACCCTCCCTGCCAAGAGATGGGGAGGGATGAAGATCCAGGTGCATTCTTTGTTGCCAAGGTATTTTGACATACCAGGCTCATTTGACTCGTCGAGAAGCATCTTAAGCTCTTTTGAAGTTAGTATCACAGTCCGATTGTATCTACTGTATATTGCTGGGCCTCACAAACCAAAAAATCATGATGCGTCCCTTGATTTGGTAAGCTTCATAAGGATAGCTCCAATCTTTTGGCTTGTTTCACTCCATGGGCTGAATGAATCCTTGCTGATGTTTGTGAAGGACAGTTCAATGTTGAGATGGTTTGAAGGTAGATCTGCCATCTTCTACTCTGCAAACATCTCGCACTCCTGGACCAGACATCAACACAGTGTTTAGGGAGATGCCAAGGTTTTTAGCACTTGAATCGAAAATGACTCTGATCTGCTCAGATATGCAGATACCAGACTTCTTCACCGCCTTAGAGTGGTGGAGCTACACTATATTTGCCCATTCACTCAGACATCCAAATAATTGAATTCAGGTGTTCCTTCCATGGTTAAAACCAATCACCTAGGGAAATCACAAACATTTGAGAAAGAGTGGGTTGCTCGCAGGGGCTCAGTGAATTCCAGCGTAATACCATGATAGGATGCCATCTGTGGAGTAAGTCGTGAAATTTCCTACATATTTGCTACTAAATATTTTCAGTCAACTGTTAGTGGTATTATACCAAAGTGGAAGCGATTGGGAATGACAGAAACTTGGCCACGAAGTGGAAGGCCACATAAAATCACAGAGCTGAGTCAGTGGATCAGTCGATGCTGAGACGCATAGTACAAAGAGATCGGCAAATTTCTGCAGAGCTACAGACCTTCAAACTTCACATGGCCTTCAGATTAGCTCCAGAACAGTGCATAGAGAGCATCATGGAATGGTTTTCCATTGCTGAGCAGCTGCATTTAAGCCTTACATTGCCAAGTGCAATGCAAAGCATCGGATGCAGTGATGTAACGCATGCTGCCATTGGACTCCAGAGGGACGGAGACATGTTCTCTGAAATGAAGAATCACGCTTCTCTATCTGGCAGAGATAGATGAGTCTGGGTTTGACGGTTGCCAGGAGAACGGTAATTGTCTGACTGCATTGTGCCAAGTGTACAGTAATGTTTAGTGGAGGGGGAATTATGATGAGACGATGAGATTTTATTTTTAAGGAGTTGTGCCCGGCCCCTGAGTTCCAATGAAAGGAACTCTTAATGCTTCAGCATACTTTGGACAAATTCATGCTCCCATTCTTGTGGAAACAGTTTGGGGACGGCCACTTCCTGCTCCAACATGACTGCACACCACTGCACAAAGCAGGGTCTATAAAGACATGGATGAGCGAGTTTGGTGTGGAAGAACCATGTGTGGAGTCCTCAACCCGATAGAACACCTTTAGGATGAATTAGAGCGGAGACTGCGAGCCAACATCAGTGTCTGACCTCACAAATGCGCTTCTGAAAGTATTCCCATAAACACACTCCTAAACTTTGTTGGAAGCCTTCCCAGAAGAGTTGAAGCTGTTATAGCTTTATATTTGCAAAAGGTGGGCCAATATCATTTTAAACACTATGAATTAAGAATTGGATGTTACTGAATTGTTATGTAAGTTCATGTGCATGTGAAGGCAGGCAAGCGAATACTTCTGGCAAGATAATGTATTTCAGCATGGTTATGATCAAAGATTCTTTGCATGAAGACAACAAATTGATTTGACATTTATGGCCTTTTCTCGAGTGTTTGATGAAGAGAGGTGAAACGTTTGAAAACTCTCTCGTACAAACAGTTTTCGATCTTTTGAGGGTTTCGCTCTAAAGCCCCTGCAACGCCTCAGTGGATGCGGCTTCTTGTAAATGGGGCATTGCTGACTTATGTCTAGCTTGGTGTCATTAGTTCTGGTGGTGGCGCCAGCAGGTGAGGGAGAGACTTCGTTTCTGTGTGCCAACACAGCGATTTTGAAGTAAACGTGCAAGTGATTGAGGTAATCTGGCTTAGTTACAGTAAAGGTGGTAGAATTAAGAATATAACTGGTGTTTTTGTGTGTATACACTTTGCTGCAGACAAAATTGGTGAAGGAGAACGGAGTAAATGTAACTACTGCATTTTATACTGAGCCCTGTGTTACCCTCTTTTCCTGAAGGTAATGAGGCCACTTGTCAACTAAAGACCAGGCAGCCACCCACTTTTACCAGACTCTAGCTCTTGGATAAGATCTCTCAGCTCTCTGAGTTTAAGCATGTCTTTTTTTGCTAATTTTGGAGTAATTATCCCTTCTGTCAAACAGAGCTTTCTCAATGAATTCTGAGCAACCAAAGCATTTCTCAAGCCGTGACCACGCTTTCTGAAGTCCTGCGGCGGCGGTGCTCAGAAGGACCTCTCTGATTCTCTCTGTTACTCATACCTGTCGGTGAGGCATTAGGTGGCCGCTGCAGAGAACCTGTGTAGTGGGTTATGAGGTGCTGACCACATGGCCAAACACTGTGCTGATTAGGATGGCAGAAGGCAGGTTGGCTGTGCACCAAGGCCGGGCAGCAAAATGGTCTTGTGTGGGTTCTGTCATATGAGTGTGTAATGGTTTTACTGTAAGCTGATGAGGCTTGAACTGTGACCCAACACCGCTGAATGGGGTTTGAGCATTTTTCATGGAGGAGTGTTGGACGACGTATTCATTCTCTCTTCCTTTGATGCATATATGAGAAATTTTAATTCTGACATGACATTTTCATTAAATTCCGATGCAGTGGCAGCCAATTCTAGGATCTTGCTTCTTAATTGTAAGACATTACTCGTCACATTCTGACACACAGGGTCCATAACAATAAGTGTTTCACTGCACATCGTACTCTGTTATGTGTAACTAATAAACTTTTTATGTGTTTTAGGAGTGAGAGCACGAGCGCAGGGTTCGCTCTAGGCAGGAGTTTTCTCCAGGCAGAGACCGACAGAATGAAGACCCTGACACACAACGAAAGATTACTGAAGGTAAACTTTCCTGTAGTGGTTAGCACTGTCGCCTTGCACCACCAGGGTCCGGGTTCAATTCCCGGCCAGTCTCGATTCCCGTCTCCGTGTGCTTGAAGTTTGCATGTTCTCCCCGTGCTTGGTGAGTTTCCTCCGGGTACTCCGGTTTCCTCCCACACTCCAAAGACATGCAGGTTAGGCTAATTGGTGTTCCCAAATTGCCTGTAGTGTGTGAGTGAGAGTGAGAGTGTGTGTGTGTGTGTGTGTGTGTGTGTGTGTGTGTGTGTGTGTGTGTGTGTGTGTGTGTGTGTGTGTG
>JAQMYI010000007.1:27730634-27741412 GCA_030014275.1 Clariallabes melas
CCCCGTGCTTGGTGGGTTTCCTCCGGGTACTCCGGTTTCCTCCCACAGTCCAAAGACATGCAGGTTAGGCTAATTGGTGTTCCCAAATTGCCTGGAGTGTGTGTGTGTGCCCTGCGATTCGCAACCGAACATTCCAACAATTTATTATTGGGCTATTCTCATGATTAATTAGTTTCTTGTATAAAAGTAAATGAAGCATATAAGCCTTAATTGTTGTATTTCAGGTCTCCTTGGCTGAATTTAAGGACTGTCATCAGAAAGCTGTGAAGAACATCAATCAACTGGAGGATGGAAAGTCTGACCTGACAGAATGGAGAGACCGCAAGGCACAATGGAGAAGGAGTTCTGCGAGACACAAAGGGACTCGACAAGCTAACAAATGTTTGCAAGCAAAACCTTGCCTTAAACACTTGCTTTAGAAAAAAAATATATTTTATTTTTTTTCTTTTAAATCTCCTTTGCTCCTTGTGTGTGATTTAGGGCTCTAAGTGAAGGTACTGTGCTTGAAGCATCCTCCATGAAATGTTCGATTAGATGAAGGAGTCTCTGTCTCACAAGAAGTTACTAAACTTTTCTTCTCATGTGACTCCAATTGCTTTTGTGAACTCTGGCCTCTAAGTCTTGTTTTCTGTACTAAATTATGTGTCAGTTATCAGACAAAAATGTAAGTACAATACTTTTAAGTGTTTCAAACTGCATACATGTGGATATTTTGAAGCTTTCTAAAACAAAATTGTCTTTTCACAGAAACATGGCATACCACATGGACCCGAGACAGCAAACATCCTTAAGCTCTTATTAATTTAAATAGTTTAATGAATTATTATTAAATGTAAAGATAATTTGATCACAATAACACAATTTCACCAAAAGGGTTTAGTCTGGGAGCAGTGCCTCATCACAAATTTATTTTGTAGGAATATTTATGATTACAGAACATGCCTCCTCTTCCTGTGTCTACGTTAGCAACATTATTACTTTATTTTAATAAGCATAAAGTACATTTCCTTGTAGTTTTTGTTTTTGTTTGCCTGCTTGTTTGTGTTTGTTTGTTTGTTTGTTTTTTTATTAGGAAGGTTAAAAGACATTAAAAGACATTTTTAAATAACGCATTCGTCTTTATTATCTTGATTATTAGTTAAAACATGCACAAAACAACCTCAAGCTAATTTAAAACCTGATAGCTAAATAAGAGCTATTAAATTTGTTACATGCAGCTCTAATACAAACACACACCGCTTGGCTCTAAAAAAAAAAAAAAAGTTGGACCGCCTTTTGCTGTGATTCCGGCATTGTTTCAGTGAGCTTATGCAACGTCACAACATTTATTTCTGTCCAGAGTCGCATTAATTTCTATTCAAGTTCTTGTATTGATGATGGAACAGTCAGAATGCTGCCTAAAGCCTTCTCCAGCACATTGTTAAAGTCTGGACTCTGTGGTGGCCGATCCATGTATGAAAATGATGCCTCATGCTCCCTGTACCACAAACCCATCCTGATGCTTGTGCCATCAGAGAAGAAAAATGCATTGATGGGGGGAAAAACCCCATCATTCAGTATATGTAATAATTAGTGGTTATTAGAACAACTGTAGCGTGACTCCCTGTAAAGTGATAAACATAATTAAACCTCCCCATGCTGATACCGTCTTTTATCGCCACTCATGGAAAACCTCTCGTCCAATTAGATTACCCAGCTTGAACTAACTGTTGTGTACTATTTGTCATTTATTTATTATAAATTTAGATTTTGTAGAAAATTATGTTGTTATGCTTAAGTTGTCATATGGGGAAAAGTCATGTTGATGGCAAATCACAGAAAATGTTAGTGTGTTTTTCCTGCCTGCCTCTTTAAATATGGTCCAGTGCCAAGGCATGTTCCAAGTAGTATTGCTCTGTCCCTTTCAGAGCCATTTCAGTCTGAAGTTGTTGATCACCACAGTACGAGTTCTGGATGATCTTTAAGGGAAAGAACATGTAGGGACAGTAACAGGAGTGTCACAGAATTGGCATTTTATCCAATGTAATAGATTGTGATAAGTTTTGTTAAGATGTTCATTGTAATACTGTTAACTGATCAATGAAAAATATGACTTGAATGCACTAGCTCGTGTACCACTGTATAAAAAAAAAAGTTTCCTGCAATTCAGGAAAGATAGTATTAATTGCATTTGGCGTTCCTGCTGGTTTTGTTACAAGTTTAAGACTTTTGTTTTGACTAGAACGCCTAAATAGTGTGTAGCATCCTTGCCGCCATTTTAGACGCGTTCCAAGTCATTCAGGAACAATTGCCGAGTGAAACGCGATAAAACACTGTGTAAACACTGTAAAAACACTGTCCACTCTTGAGAAAAAATGCCTACGACTCACATTATCACTTGCTTGCAATTGTATTTTAAGACTCGTGAGGAATAATCAGACACAAACACAACGCAGTTGTTTGAACTTTAAACATTAGTATATATTTTACATTTTTCATTCAGATAATTTAAACAAGCTTTATTGGTATGACCATATACTGTAAGAGACTGTTATTAAATATAGAGATTTAGCTTAAACTAAATATCAATACAAATATTTACAGATATTAGCAACCTGCAAAAATAAAACTTTTTCTTTCTTTTTAAGAATACCTGTATTTAGTCAATGTGGCACAGACGCCACTGGTCAGGATGTCCTCATGCACACTGCTATTCTCAAACCCATACAAATCATTAACACAGCAACATCAAGTGCTTAGGTCACAGACCAACTGCTAAGACCTTTGTGTTGTCCATCAATAAAATGTGTTTTGGCTTTACATGATTTTAAAATAATCACATTTTGTAGTACAAAATACATTTTGTCTACAAAAAGAGCCATATGACATTTGGTGCTTCATAGTTTTAGCATGTTCCTGTCCACTACCAATTTATTTTACATGGTGGTTCGAAAGTTATACAACTACGTGTTGTTGTGTTGTATTTAATAGTAGGTTTAATTCAGCTGAAGTGGACAAGAGAAACTGAAGAGGCTGAAACCAACTTACAAAGTCTGTGGGCCACTTATTGAAGGTGTCTCCAAAGACCTTGAACTGGTTGCAGCAGCAATTTGGACCCATGAGGAGATCATCTTATAAGTTATAGGTAATGTATCTCCTAATTCAAGAGGGAATCGTTGGGTTTTAGACTAATTGTTGTACAGGTTAGGCTTCATAGAATGCATTTTCAGTATTTTCAGCCGGGGGGCAGAATCAGAATTTATGCAGAATTTTTACATTTCAGGAAATTATACCTTTTCACTCTTAGTAATTACTGTGATGAACTTTGATGTGTATTTACTGGCCTCTTAAGTTGTCTATTAAGTTCTGTATTAAAGTGGAAATAATTAGATGATTCTAATAACTGTTATTATTATATCAGATGGTGTTTAGGGAATCAGTGAAAAGCAAGTCGTTCACCGTCACACTGGCATTTATTTATTTTTTTTACAGCTGATATCTTAACGCTGTTTTCTTTGGCAGTTAAAATTGAGTTTCTCCGTCATGTCTGTCAATGGAAGTTGCTTGTATTCCGCTTTGTTCTATTTCCCACAGTGTTCCCAAAATAGCGCCTTCTAGTGGCTCCGGGGGAAAAAACACCGGAGTTTCGCCTTAAGCTCTTTGGCGGGGCTGTTTCACACACATCGACAAAACACAAGTATGCTTAAAAAAAGATACTAATGTTTAATTCTCTAACAACGGCAAATAAAATTTTGTTAAACACGAGTCTTAAAATTTGAAGCAACGGACAACATTCAGTCGTAGTCATTTTTCTCATGTAGTTACACAAGAGGGTAACGGAGTGTTTAATCACGTTTCCCAGTGCAAACTTTTCCAATCTATTTGAAACACGTTCAAAGTGGCGACAAGGATGCTACACACTTTCTAGGCGTTCTAGTTAAAATACAAGAATGCAGATTTGTAACGAAACCAGCAGAAACGATACATGTAATTATTAAGTTCATCATGGATAAGTTCGTGCTAATGCGCCGGAGGCTTCGCTGCGCCCCCTGCTGGACACCAGCCGAGACACACCCGCCGCAGCCACGCCCACTGCCTCTCCTTATATAGCGGGCAGCATCCGCACTTCACAGCAACGAGGTCCTTAGATTTACATGATTTGCTAAAGTGTGTCTGTGACAAAGCTGATGATATTGTAACCTCAGTTCCTGCACACACTATATATTTTTTTAGATTATTTAAATTTTACTGCATTGATTTGTTATTTATTGTTGGTGTACTGCATATAATAAGGTGTTTATTCATTTATATGTTTCAATATTGAATATTGGTTATTATTTTATTTACATCACATTATTGTTTTGTCTGTATTCCTGCATGTGTGACATTTGATTTGTTGGTTGTGTTGCTTATGTTAAGAGGAACTAACCAGTTACCTGCCCTGGTTTCCCGGGGGACAAGTGAGAGTGTGACACGGTGTGAGTGAAGCACGTGGGAAAAGGTTATACTCTAATCTGTGTAGCTGTTTGACTGAATAAATCTCAAACTCAAGTGTAGCTGCTTATTACCCACAGCCAGAGAGACTGGAGAATATTAAAACAAGTCAAGAAATTTGGGCTACAAAGTTATTGTTAAAAAGGCAACAACAAAACCCCATTAGATCACATTAGACATGTACATAATAAACATCAGCAAAGTGTATTTATTACAGAAGGCCAGGGGGACATAGTTGTGCACTGGGGGGGGCAAAAGTGCTGATTGTCTGGAATTCAAAACACAAATAATAGATGATGATGATGTGTTTGACCTTGCTTTGGTCCAAAAAGAAGAAAAAGCTCCTCAGGACCAGGGGGCTGTTCCATAAACCAAGATTAGAGTATAAGCCAGGCTTATTTCGGTTAGTCAGGCTTATTTTTGGTAGATTCGGTTTCATAAATCAAACTTTAAAAAGTTCAAACTCAGTTACCCCGGCAACTTATGCTGGCAAATTAACCTGGTCCGGGGCAGGCTAACTGTCAGGCTAAGTCTGAGTTCAGGCTTAACGAACATACCATTTATACTCACCTGCTGGTAATTCGATGTCATTTTATGTTACTTAACCACTATTAATATATATATTTTTTAAATAAATAAATAAATAAATAAGGAAATGTACTTTACTAATAAATGTAAGAAATTATAAGGTATAAATACACTAAGAAATGTTCAAAACTTGTGTGTTTAATTGGTGAGTTTGGTTAATGAGTTTGGTAATTAATTAATTAAAAGTATATAAATAGGGAGCTGAACTCGTTTCCAAACTTAACCATGGCGTGTCCTTTCATAGATGAGGTGGTGGATGAGGGAGCTATAGTCTTGCGGAGGGCATTTCAAAGAGAGAGAACTTTCAGAGACAGGTCAGACCCATTGGCTTTTAATGACAGCTACCTGTATGAGCGATATAGGTTCTCAAGAGATGGGATTGCATATATTTGTAGATTACTAAGCCCACACATTGCAAATAATACACGCCGCAACAGAGCGCTCACAGTCCCACAGACGGTGTGCATTGCACTTCGCTTTTTTGCCAGTGGAACATTTTTGTACACAGTTGGAGATGCAGAGAATATCAGCAAAGCATCAGTTTGCCGCTCTGTACGAACTGGGTACCTTTCTTTAAAAAGACTACTCAATGTGTTCATCACATTCCCTGGCCACAAAGCTATTCGTACCATTAAACATGCCTTTTATGGAATAGCTGGTAAGTTCAAATAACTCTATAAAACATGGAAATATTTCTTGACTGTTGATTTTACATGGGACATATTTAAAACAAACAAATAATTTTCCTAGGTTTCCCAAATGTTATCGGTGCATTGGACTGCACCCATGTGCGTATTAAGTGTCCGTCTGGTCCACATGAAGCGGACTTTGTGAATAGGAAATCAGTACACAGCATCAATGTACAGGTACGGTCCCACTGAGATGATATTGAAGGCTATGCTCTAGCACTGAGTGTTCTGTACTAAGCTGGGCACCAGTGTTTAGTTCATTGCAATTAAAATGTAGTGACCTACAGGTTTAATTTATTTTAGATGATTAGTGATGCAGATTGCATCATCACAAATGTAGAGGCCAAATGGCCAGGCTCTGTGCATGACTCCAGAATCTTTAGAGCCTCATCTCTCTACCAGCAACTAGCAAGAGGTATGCTAGTAATCACTTAAATCGCAAAAAGTCTTACAAAAAAAGAAGGGAAAAAAAACTACATTATATATCTATTCATTCTGTCTATGCAGGAGAATTCTCAGGAGTTTTGCTGGGAGACAAGGGATACCCATGCCTGCCTTACCTCTTGACTCCCTATCAGGAGCCCCAGACAGAGGCACAGCACCACTACAACATTGCCCATGCACGCACAAGAGGTCGTATAGAGATGGCATTTGGGCTGATAAAGTCAAGGTTCCAGTGCCTGAAGCACCTCAGAGTGACTCCACCTAGGGCATGTGACATTGTAGTTGCTTGTGTAGTGCTCCATAACATTGCTTGTCTGAGGAGAGAGAGGCAACCAAGGATTGTTGAAGAGGAAGACTGGGGCAATGAAGCAGTATTGGAAGAAAACGAAACAGGCAGACTTATACGAGACACATATGCAAATAATTATTTTGCTTAATATGGTCTAAACCATGTGTAGCCTTTAAAATTTTCCACTGGCCCCTCAACTTTCTCCTTAGTTGAACAAACACACAGAAGTCAAAGTATTTAATGTGATTTGTCTTTATTCAGAGTGAATCTGCCTGTTAGGGGTGAAAACACACAAATAAATGTTGTGGAAAGTGATCAAAAAGGTAATGTTTTTTGTTTCTTTTCCTTTTTTAAAAATGGTAGTTCTACTTGCATTTTTCTGTAGCTGTTGAATTTCCAGCTCCAACTTCCTCATCTTCAGTTTTTTATACTGGATGTCGATATCAATCGCTTCCATTTGTTTAAGGAGGTAGCGTTTATACACTCCTTTTATGTTTTCTGGGTTCTGTAGCAACATAGATTTAAGGTATTTCATTGAATACTCTTGGCACATTGTTTTCATTTCTTAATACTCACTTTGTCACATGTGGTCCCAGACTGAGAGGGCTCTAGAACAGTGTCAGCATCCTGAAAACACATTATGATCATTTTATCACACAAGTACACTTTTTAATATTCAATACAGTATCGCATGGAACCTGTGACTACCTCAGGCCTCCTTGAACATACAGACACAGTCTCCTCATCCTCCTCAACTGATGGGCCTTCTCCCTGTGACCACTGATTAAACTCAGTTAAACTCATTAGCTTACATGACTGATTTAAAAGGTCTCATACTCACAGGCAACATGATGTCTGGTGGATCCATAAAGCATACAGAATCTTATGTTTGGTTTCATAGTGACAAGATAGAAAAAAATATATATTTTTTTTTTACCAAAATGCACCATTACAGTAGCACAAGTACCTCTACGTGACATTACTGCTATGATGTACTTAGGCTTACAATGCCTAAGGAAGGAGGAAATCAGTTAGTCAGGAAGGAATAATGATAATAAAACACACACACACCTTTTATATACTCACTCCTTATACTAGGTGATATCATTTTAGATGATGTCCCCCCCTCTATTCCCTCAAGGACGGGCCTCCCTTTATTAATTTCCAAAGCCAGCTCCTCTGCAGGAGTGAAGCTGGCTGGTGGTGGCCCTCCCCCAGTGCCAGCAACCTCAGTCTTCTTTTTGGTCGCTGCAATTAAAAAAATAAATAAATAAATAAACCTGAATAGTTGTAACTTCAAGCTGGCATTGATTACATATGTACATACCATTAGATTTACTTACCATTCTGAACTATATTTTTATATTTTATTTTCACCTGCTGCCAGGTTCTTTTTCCTTCACTTAAGTTGCTGCTGCGTGAAAGCAATTAACGTTACTGTTATTTACACACAAACTTTGCAATGTATTGTGACACACATTCAATGTTGATACAGTATTTTAAATACTTTACAACGCTACTTACGCATTGAGACGATCAGCAATTTCCTGCCAACCTTTCTCTCTTGCTTTATTTATTGCCGCTGTATTGCCTTTTTTGGTGATGACATCTTTAAATTCTTCATATGTTTCCAATAGGAAACGCTGTTCCGTTGCCGTGAACATCGCTGCTCTATCTTTTCCTTTTGTTGCCATGGTAGCCCACAGTAAATCGATTGACCCATGCTCGACTTTTCAGGACTTTTAAACAATGGCGTGCACGCGCAATTATCTAGACTATTTAAACCTGACTCAAATTAGTAAGATCACATGATCCTCAACTTACTGTTATGGAACCAATTTAAGCGCGGATGTTTAGCTCGGCTCATTCAAGTCAGGTTTTGGACTTTAATCCCCGCTTTTCTAAGCGGCTTTTATGGAACAGCCCCCAGCTTTTACTGGCAGCATTAAAATGGAGACACACTGTGTTTTGTACCCTTCTATTTTAACCAGCATTCACTTTTCCAGCAGTTTGTGCTACAGTAGGTCTTCTGTGGGTATCGGACCAGATGGACTAGCATTCACTTTCCTTACACATCAATGAGCCTTGGACGACCATGTCCTTTTTGCCTGTTCATCAGTTGTCCTTCATAGGTACTAGCCAATGCATACTGGGATACAGGATCCCACTTTATAAAGTGGCCACTATAAACCCTTACATTAAAAAAAGGATACTGAAACTTCAACTCCACTGGCATAGAAATTACACAAGTAATGAAACAATAAATAGTACAAAGTTTATTAGAAATAAGGTAAAGTACCATAGTTCAATCTTACCACAGCACATAAATGAGATATTTCTTCTGACCACCTGCACACCTTGATGACCTAGCCATGATAATTTCTTTTGAGCACGATGCTGAATCTCTTCACTGAAGACAACACATGAGGACTTGAACACCGAAGGATCAAAACTATTTCTTTTTTATTCTAAAATACCCCGTGATGATTTATTATTATTATTATTATTTATTATTTATTATTATTATTATTATTATTATTATTATTATTATTGTTGTTGTTGCATTTCATGGAGCAAATTTTTTTCATTTATCCCTTGAAACACAAATTCCCTTCATGCCCTTTAAGTCACAGTATGGTGAGACAGTCCCTTAACACTCCAAGAATTTATTTTTTATTTTTAAGAATTTAACAGAATTTAAGAATTTAACAATTTAAATGTGTGAATGCTGTGAAAGCAGGAAGCCAAAACAGATGATCTGATTCAGCCAATGGGTGCAGCACATGCTGACCTATTAATCAATATTTTGAATCAATTCTGTGATTGAAGCACAAATTCTGACTCATTAGTTATCTCTATGACACCTGGCAAGATGGGTTTTTGATTTCTAAATACATATATCTCCAACTATAGTCACATACTGCTAAGTTCCATATTTTATACATTTGGTCTAACGTATACAAGTTGAAGAAAGTGAAACATGTACTGTAAGTGAGTATGCTATTTATGGCAAATACTATGTCATATGGCAACTTTGTGATCTTGTTGGCAGGCATACAGTACATTCATGCATACACAAAAGGGTGTCCAGGTGATTTTAATCATGCCTGGTTGTTAGCAGAAGTCAAACACAATGACAATTTCAGTATTTTATTTATCTTTCATGTTGACTTGAGTTTGTCTGCATGAAGTCTCTAACCTGGAGTTTTATACTCCAGTTGTGGCACCTGCTACATTGAGAAATGGCTACATTGATCCTGATTTATGACAGCCATTAATTTTGCTATCAGTGCTGCCTGAGTGTGAAGCATGTGCTGAGTCACTGGGGCGAAAAGCAGAATAGCTTTGTGTGCCCTTCAGGAAGGACTACCAAAGAACCTGCTGCACTCACTCAGACTCTTCAGGACCCTTTTACCTAAGCATGTCCTGAGCTGAATTCAATACCTTGAGGTAATCACAAAACATTATTTATTTTTTAATACAAAGTTTATTTTCTCAAAACTCTTCAAACATTGAGCACAACAGCATTCTATGTGGACAATTTCATGACTTTGTCATAAAATGCATTCAGTGAGATTTTTTTCACAGTCATGCACAAATGCTAGCAAAACTCTATGCATTTGTAACACTTTTTGTACTTTTTTGTTGTACTTTATTGTACTTTTCAACACATGAAACTGCCAGATGCATAATTTTAATTTAACAGGATAATAAAATAGAAATGTAACAAATTACTGTCTATATTTCTATACTTTGAACTTTAATGTTTGACTGCTTTGAAAAGAAAAACTTATATACAGAAACTGCTTTTGATACATATAGTTTTGCTGGAGGTTCTGTTTGAGTGTGAAAAGGATTAATGAATTTTTTTTGGTTGTCAGTGAATGCGTTTAGCAGTAAAGCAATGAAAAGTTGTCCACAGTTTGGTCTGCATAAAAGGCTGTTATGTTTACTGTATATAAAGTTTATTAAAGTAAACTCAGAATTGAAAAATATTTGTTTGAAATTGTAAAAAATAAAATTATTAATATAGCAGACAGCAATGAGTGACCATGTCAAGAAAACAGATTACATTTGAAGCACAGAGGTGTGGTTTCAATTATTTATAATATTTTATTTATTACACTTGATGATGAGAAAATAGCTGCAACACTGTAAAATCCAATTAGTAAACCTTACTTAAAAAAAGCATGCAAACCGATTGCCTTAAAAAAACCTAATTAAATGGGAATAGTTTGTAGTATTAACAAACGGCTATCTAGTATTGTATACTTAGAAGAGAGTTCCAGTAACTT
>JAQMYI010000007.1:27766431-27778235 GCA_030014275.1 Clariallabes melas
GTGTGTGTGTGTGTGTGTGTGTGTGTGTGTGTGTGTGTGTGTGTGTGTGTGTGTGTGCGCGCGCGTGTGTGTGTGTGAGCGCTTGGTTAACAGGGTTAGAGTGAGTAAGAAAGTAGCTGCAGCCCCAGGCCGCGGTCACACACACCCATGTTGGCCAGTCCAGTACCTCCGGAATCCACATTCCCAGGATGTCGGAGTCCGAAGCGAGCTCCTGGGTGAACATGGCCTCCATCGCTTCTTGGTCCAGCTCCAGCTCCAGCTCCTCGTCCAGGTTGAAGTCGTAAACTCCGCCCAGTGTGCCAGAGTCCTGCTGCAGCCCTGACCCCTCCCTGCGTACCTGAGAGCGGTGAGCCTGCACCGAGTGGTATAGCCCAGCTGCAAGAAAAAAACACCAGCACACCAGTGAAGCCTCGCAATACTATGATGATGATGGTGATGTGTGAACATATCTGTGTGTGTGTGTGTGTGTGTGTGTGTGTTACCTGCACGAGCCAGTAGCGTGCGGGCTGCCAGATCAAAGCGATGCTTCCTACTGGTGGCTGAGCGCCCACGGGGGGCGTGGCCAGTGGAGGCAGAGGCGGAGTCTTGATCCAAGCCTTCATTGCTGAGATCAGAGCCCAGTGTGAGTGAGTGAATTGTTTTTGAAACTTTAACAATATTAAATGCGATAGATCTTATGTCTACCTCTCGCTGAATCCCTCCTCTGGCTCGGCGACGTCCGCGTTGGGGACGTCTCCAGGTGAGCGCAGGTAGGCCCTCTCCGCACTCTTGCCTCCTCCGGCCGCCCCCGAGCAGTCAGAGGACATGTTGCGCTCCTCTGAGTCCTCGGTGCCAGGGTGCTCGATCATCCACATGGCCAAAACTGTGATGTTTTGGGCGTCAGCTTCACCTCGAGCACCTGGATTTAAAAGTTCAGGTAAAAACAAATGCTGGTCTTTAAGACGTGTGTGTGTGTGTGTGTGTGTGTGTGTGTGTGTGTGTGTATATACATACCTGTGGCTTCTAAAGCCTTCATGATCTGTCTGAGGGAGAATCCCATCTCGAGCAGGGGTACAGCGATGGCGGGGGGAGGAGGAGACGTGGACAGACGACTGCTGGGGTCCGACAGCGCTGTACACAATGAAATGTAAACTTTGACCTCAAATGCAATGCTCATCTCATAATGGGTGTTAGGACCAGAAAAAGCATCATCATCATACGAGGTTAAGGTCGAGTGTGTGTGTATACGCACCTGTCCTGTTGGTGGTCCGGGTGGGCTGAGACTCAGGGGAGGTGAAGCTCTGTCTCCGGCCGTGTTCATCTGAAGGAGACGTGGGCAGGGACGAGACGGGCGGTGTCTGTGCTCGCCGGGCGGGCAGCAGCGTAGTGGTGGGGTAGCTGGAAAACATCTGTCTACTCACACATACACACACATGCACACACGCACGCACAAACACACTTCTAAATAACTACAAGCATGTATTACATATATGATGTATCACCCATGATCATGTGTCGTGTGTGTGTGTGTGTGTGCGCGCGTGTGTACCTGAGCAGGCTGAGGGGCATGACTCCTGGTGATTCCGAGGCGGGCGCAGTCTCCGCATCAGTCACGGGCGTGGTTGCCGTGGTGACGGGCGTGGTTGCCGTGGTGGTGTCCTCTAAAGAGGAGCTCATAAATGAAGTGCTGCTGGAGGCGGAGGGTGAGGTGGTGACCGGCGTCTGGAACTGCCGCTCACCTTCCAGCTCCTCACACTCACCATCCGCTACACACACACACACACACCACTCAGAATGAGCTGCTTTGATAATAAAGTGTGTACAGTCACAGTAAACTGTGTTATACATTACTTTAGAGACTCACATTGTTTGACTTTCCCGCCCTCCTGCTCCTCCAACACACTATTGACAACGAGTTTGTAGATCATGGCCTGCGCCCGCTCCAGTTCAGCCAGTCCTAGCACACGTTTGATGGGTGACCTCATCACGGCCCGCTTCACCATGTGCCTCATGAGGAACTGCAGCGCCGAGCGCATCTCTGCCTCCTCCTGCGAGACGCCGACGCTCGGGCTGCCGCAGTCAGAGTTGTGGCCGCTGTCAGGCACCGCCTTGGGGATGAGCAGGAGCTCGGCGTACTTGCTGCAGCTCAGGAGGACACTCAGGCTCTTCATGGCGCCGAGGCAGAGGTAGGAGAGCTGCACGGCGTGGACCTCGGCCAGCACGGGGGCCTTTTGTGGCTCGGGGTGGGCAGTGGGGTGGGCGTGGGAACGCACTTCGTCCAGGCTGTGAGAGACACGCAGGTCACCCGGCCCGTCTTCGATCTCCGGCTCGTGAGGCTCGTGCCGGTGGCGGCGCTCGTGGCGGCGCGAGGAAGAAGAGCAAGATGATGATGAGAGCTTGGCACCGTCGTCCTGCAGCGAAGCCAGAGCAGTCAGATCCAGAAGCAGTGCGGCGGTCAGACCTCGGAAACGCGCCACGTCGAACGGAAGCGGCTCACACGGCTCCAGGTTATACAGCGGCGTGTCACTAGGTGACCAGAAAGCGGGGAAGCTTCAGTGAGGAGTGGACGTGAAAGAACATGGAGGTAGAGAAGAAGCAGAAAAAGGTAGAGAGAACGAGAGTGTGAGGGAGCATGAGGTGAAAAGGTCATGCAAAGATATGAAGCTAATAAAAAAGTATGAAAAAGAGTGGAAAAGAGTGTTAAAGAAAAGAGAGGAGATAAAAAGATGACAAGGTTCGCTGAGAGAGCACGAGAGGGAAAGGAAAAGGACAAAGAGGGAGACAGAAAGAAGGAGATAAAGATATACAGAAAGAGAAAGAAAAAATGTTTGAAACTAAGTAAATGATGAAAAGATGCAACAGTACATATAGGGACAGAGAGAAAGAGGAAGAGGGAGAGGAGGAAAGACAGATGGGAAGTAATTAAAGAATGAGAAGAAACAGTAAAAACATACAGGGAGTGATGAAGAGAAACAGTGTGTGTGAGAGAGAGAAAAAGAATCAGGAGAGAGAGAGACAAAGAGAGAGAGAGGCCGACAAAAAATATGGATGAGAAAAAGGAAAACAGTGAGACAGACTAAAAGGAGGTAAAAAAAAAAAGAAGACGGTAAAAGAATAAAAATGATTAGAAAGACTGAAAGGAGAAACAAAAAGAGACAGAAACAAACAAAATGAGAGGCAGAGACACTGAGACAAAGCGTGAGAGGGACTGATAGAGACAAAAGGAGGGGAGAAAGAGAGGGAGAGAGAGAGAGAAGAAAAGACTGTAAAGGATAAAAAATAAAGATACACCGACAGAAAGAAAAGGAGAAAAATAAGTAAAAAGTAAATGATGATAGAGAGATAGAAGGAGAGAGAGAAGTGCTAGAGAAAATGTAAGTTAGGAAGAGTAAAAGAGTAAAAGTGGAGAACCGACCCACAGCCTGGCAGTCGAACCGTAAACTCATCACTCAATACAAGTATCTCTACAGGTGTTTACTTCATCTTACCTGATGGTGATCTCTGTCTCGTCCCACTGCACCTTGGCCGACATGCTGCCCTCCTTGACCACGCCCAGCAGGGTGGCATGTCTCCCACTCTGCTGGTGCACACAGCGCCCCCCGACCCTCAGTCCTCCGTCCACACCTCCGATCACGGCCAGCACGGGCCAGATCAGGTTACACAGCGTACGCAGCTGCGCCTCCGTCAGCTCCCGGCCGCTCCTGCCCCGCTCCTCGTCCCTGTCCTCTTCCTTCGCCTCTTCCTGTTCGTCACGGCTCTGGGCCGAGCGGCTCTTACGGAGTCTCGCACCGCCCGAGGGGGGAGCGCCGTCACGCAGGCAGCCGCGGATCTGCTGTAGCCGCTGAAGCATGCACCGGTTGATGGGCTGCGTCCAGCCGTCTGAGCGGTGCAGGATCCTCACCAGCTGAGACACAGCCTCGGCGAGTACAGTGGCCACGGGACTGCAGATGGGGTCGCCGGGTAAAAGGTCACGTGGCGTGCCTCGCATTTGCATGTCACCGATTTTGACCTGTTTAAAAAAAATTATAAAAAAAAAAAAAAACAGGTCTGTTTAAGAAAGATTTACAGGTTTACCTGAGAAGGTCCATCTGTTTATTAACCGGCTTGGAGCGTACCTTCTCTCCCGGGTTGCTGCTGTAGAACATGACGCACGGGTAAAGCTCAGCAGCATCCACGTCTTCAAAAGCCAGTTTGGGCTCCTGCATCAACAAGACGTCAATCATTCATTTCTCATAACAGCAGCTCTGACATTAACGCGCTCAGGCTAATACGTTAGTGTTTCAGTAGTACCAGCTCATCAACATGGATGGAAGTCTGATGAGTCTCCAGTGTCAGTGAAGTAAAGCTGAGACTTTATGTTTTGGCAACAATAACAGAGGTAGACTCCAACTTACAAACACATTCAGTCATATCTGTGGAAATTCGTAATGTTCGTAAGTCGGGGACTACCTGTATAACACGTTTATAGCTGCTACGAGAAAGCAATAAGAACAGGAACTAAGGTGCTTCCATAACTATAAACTGATGCACACGTCATGAGTCCACCTCACCTCTCCGTTCTTGCCGAAGGACACGGTTCGAGCCTCCATGTCCAGAACGCAGGTGATGTAGTCGCCCTGTGTGTAGCTGGACAGCGTGAGCGTCTGCTCCCCGTTGTGATAAAGGTTTCCGCTGTAAGCGCGGTACAGCCACATGTCAGCGGTGGTGCGGTGGTTGAAGTCGTGGACAGGCCAGCGTGACACGCCCACGCACGTTCCCTCGTTCCCACGGTTCTCCTTCACTATGTAGAACTGGCAGAGAAGCGACACGCCGCGTATTACAGAGTAAAAGTGGCACTTACATATTAACAGGTAGGTGTCTCTGTGTGTGTGTGTATATGTGTGTGTGTGTGTGTGTGTGTGTGTGTGTGTGTGTGTGTGTGTGTGTGTGTGTGTCTTACCCTCCACTGGTAACAGCCTGATGAGATGCCTGTAGCAGCCAGGCCATAGCCTTTCCCGCCGCTACCGTGCGTCAGACCCTGTCCGTTTTCCACCATGCAACACTGCGTCTTCTCAGGGTCGAAGATCACTTCCTGAACAGGCATGCTCTCTTCCTCCTCCTCTGCCTCACCCTGACACACACACACGATTCAGAGTCAACCTCACAGCTACGCTGCCTATTTTACACACTGAAAATAATTTTGATAAAATATCAAAATACTGCCCTTTTTTGTCATCTAATATTTCATTTAAAGATGTATTTGGCTTATCTTCATGTAATTTATATGTAACAAAAATAAGAATGATACATTTCTGGACTGTAAATGCACAGAATTAATACAATGCACACATACAATAGGTACTTTTTCTGCAGAACTGTGCACTGACACTGCAATGACCTGCGGCACTGCAC
This sequence comes from Clariallabes melas, assembly GCA_030014275.1. Lineage (NCBI taxonomy): Eukaryota > Metazoa > Chordata > Actinopteri > Siluriformes > Clariidae > Clariallabes > Clariallabes melas. Next base: position 27,771,802 of record JAQMYI010000007.1, read on the forward strand.
ACAAACATTATAAGCATTGCCTAAAAACTATTTTTAGAAATTTATGAAAAGTATGTAAAAAAATATTTTTTTAAATCCGCTGATGTCCCAATAACCTTCCAAACCGCGGTCCTGTGGGAACACTACTATGATTAAAAAGTCTTCTGTGCCACTTTAAGTCTCTGCAGAATCTGTTCCGGTTTGTTTACGCCTTTTTCATTCACGTTTCTAACTCAAATATTATAATGAGGCCGGATCATGTGACTAGTCATGTACGGCTTTCAGAAAGCGTTTGGAAATATTCATGAACAATTTGAGAATTTATTTAAACTTTTTATGTTGGGACGAATTTAATATAGATTATTTTAGCAATAAACACTAATGGGTATTAACGTGATTAATTCAGTTATAGTGACTCTTTGAGGTCAAATAGAAACTGAATACATCTTTACATAATCGAAAGCAACCAATTAACTGAAATGAGGACATTTTGTTATAAGTTAATATTATTTATTTTGTTGTTTAACTTCACACATTTGCGTTGTTCACCTGGAGTTTGCCCTCCTGCTCTCTCTCCTTCAGGTGGACGGTGTGTTTGGCCTGAGCGACGGGAGCCTCCCACATACAGTCCGACAGCAGAGAGAACAACCTTTCAACCACCTGACGTTATGGGAAAAGACAAAGATGTTAACAAATGAATAAAAGTAATTAATAATTAAGGACTCAAGCACGCACACACAATATAAATACCTAATGGTTTGGTTATACTTCATATGGAGTAGGCAGAGTAGAACATCACAGTGGTGAAGAAGTAAGTAAACTTCACTAACAGGTTATCTTATAATGCGTCAATGTTTTTTTTTTTTTTTTTTTCACCTAAATATGATCTTCCCACCCAGGATGTGCTCCTGCATAAACCCCAAATCCACCGTGACCCTGACCACTGACCAGGACGAACTCATTACAAAAGACGGATCTTAACGTAATCTGAAAAAATCTGCGCTCAACATACTCTGCATTTTGAGTGGGACATAAAGTATTGGCAACCCTATTATTATCATTATACACTACATACTATTTTATATACTGATAACATGTACAGTGGTATACCCCTAGGTCTCATTTGGGTTGCTATTCGTTTTCCTAATGTGTCTCATGCTCAGCTTTAGGGAAAAAAATTAAATAAATAAACCATATATCTTTTTTCAGAGCTATTTGTACATATTTGAGTAACAAGAATTTGGTTAATCAGCTGCTGTCATATCAGTTGTGTGTTTAGGATGTGACCTGGGTCATTTGATGATCCTCAACGCTACTTTCACAGGCAGGAAGTACAGCCTCCAAGACATGCAGCGCCAGCAGGCGTGTCCTCAAATTCCCCACGAGCGGAACACCTGAAATACAACAACACACGCGTGTATGGCAAGAATATCGCAGTATTTTATTAAAAGTAAAAAAAATTATTTTGGTCAACATTAACTATTTTTTTAACTAAATGTGTTTATAAACTACATTTTTATAAACATTTGAACTAATAAAATGCGTTCAATGTTTATAAACAAAGTATTACTTTCAGATTAAATTTTACAGGTTTGATTTTTTTTTCTTATTAGAATATTCCTACGTATAGACTCTTAAATCATAATTTATGTTTTTTTACATATAACGTGTTTTTATTCAGAAAAACTGCAAAGTCCTCGTACCTGAGCAGCATTTTTGCGCTGCGATGTTAAGCAGCACTTCAGTCCATTTAGGAGACGCCATCTTGGACTGGATGGCTTTGGAAGAGACAACCCGTCTTAGAAACACCAGAAAGTCTCCGAGGTGTAGCTCTGCCGTGTGTTGCTTGCGCAGTAACGCTAAAAACAAATACACAAATGCTTTGATTTCCCTGAAATGTGCCACAGATAATTATAATTCTGATTTGTAGATGTGAATCTGTTTGAGTAACGGTCCATGCGCGTCACTGATTTACCCCTGAAGTCTTTTTTCGTGTTATCTGTGGAGTCGTCCGTCTTCTCCTCGGACTCTGGACTTGTGCTAAAGATGCTTCCTGCGGCCTGAGACAGCAACGTCTTCAGCTGACTACAGAGCAGGTCCAACAGGGCCTGAACCACTTTAGGGCTCAATCGATCAGCGTACGTCCTGTGACGGAACAACAGCAGGGGTTAGATCAACGACTGAATCAGTCAGTGTGTGATGAAATCATATATACGTCCTGAATTCATTTTCTTCACGTTTAATCCTATAACCACCAGGACACCCTGTGCTTCCATCTTATTTAGAGATGCATCAGATTCGTAAATAAATCACTCAATAAGTTCTTTAATTTTTAGATTAAAGAAGACTTTCTCCCATGTCCACCCACAAACCTTATACTAGTGCAACTAGCATTAGCAATAACGGTCATGACATTACCTCCAAGCACACTCATACATTCACCTGCTTGAAAGAAAAGTTGCGGTTAAACACACACCTCCTCAAAATAATTCTTAAAATATGAAAAGATCAAATGACTGACAAGAAACCAATAGAAATCCACAGAAATCACCTGAAGGCAGGTTCCTAAACCAATCTTTAGCTACTTAACACACAAATTCTAAGATAACGACTTTTAACTATTAGATAGCAAACTATTAGTTTTTTAATAATCTGTAAAACCTTTCCACTACAATTTTAAGAAGTAAAAGGCAGCTTTAATTAGTGGCATGCACATTAGTGCACAGTAAAATTCTCTTCTTTGCATATTCCAGCTTGTTAAGAGCACAGGGTTAAGACATGGCGCCCCCTGGAGCACAGAGGGTTAAAGGCCTTGCTCAAGTTCAGCTTGTGGCAGTGAAGTGGAAACTTGAACCCCTGACCTTCTGTTCTGAGCTTATTCAGTTACTCCTGCCCCATAGCAGGACTGCCACAGAAGCAACTTTGAGTTTGTCTAATAAACATAAATTACAGACTGCTGCTTAAACTTTATGGGAGAAAAAACAGACTAGGACTAGGTTTATTTAAATTGTACTGATTTTATTTAGATTTTTATTTACATTCTACCAAGCCAGTTTAGATTAATAAGGTACATGCATTTTTTTTTTCTCCATCCTCAGCTAGAAACATGGACAGAGCTGTGTCTGAAATCTCACACCTTTGCACTGTGCGCTAATAAGCTCCAACCCCAACTTCTTTCCCATAACACTTCACATGTTATTTTTAAACTCAACTCTCATGTTCTTTAAACCTACTGAAGGCTCTTGATTTGCTTAACCGTCTTCTGGATCTTCTAGATTCATAAATAATTTGTGTCAGGTCAGAGATTATGATTTTCCAGTTGCTGTATAAAATTAACATTTTGGTCACGTTTTATATTTGTAATATAATTTCGAAATTAAGCTGAACAGTGAATTGATTTCGCCACTTTAGATCCTGAAGATGTTTCTATTTTAAAGTTAATTTACAGCATGTTTATCAAGTTAGCTTGTTGAATTTAGCCGTGCCGTGAGGCTAACGTGGCTAACAGTATCCTGTATTGCACGATGGAGCAGGAAAACTCTTTGAACTAGTAATTTTAACAGTCAGAATGTACCAGAGAATTAGTGTGTGCTGGGTTAGTAGCTTTTTCGCATTTAAAGATTGTTAATTGTATTTCAGCTAGAAAAAAATAACCTGATATTTTTCAAGATCCCAAAGACCTATGAAATTCCAACAAAAACTCTGTACCTGAGCCTCCAGTAATGAAACTGGACTCTGTATTAAGTTAAACACATCTCCTGTTATACTGAAGATCCAGCCTCCTAACACACAGTATGACTGCAGATCAATCCCTGCTGTCCGTTATCACCCACATGAGGATGGGTTCCCTGTTGAGTCTGGTTCTGCTCAAGGTTTCTTCCTATTACCATCTCGGGTAAAGCTGCTTTGCGACAGTGACCATTGTTAAATGTGCTATATTAAAAAAATGAATAAAAAACTGAATCGAGCTCATAAGTTTATAATAAAACATGGACTTGCTGCCTAGTGTGTGGCGCTTTCAAATCTTCTGGATGTACATAAGATAGGTGTGTGAGAACCAGGCGGCTCGTGATGCTTTTGCATGAACGCTCAAAATTGTGCGTCAGGTACGATCCAGATTCTGCTGCTTGCCACAAGGGCGCTAACCTAATCACCACCCCAGTGTGGAATCTTTTGATATTGTAATTTCTGACAAATGGCTGACAAGTCGTGTAATTAATACATCTTTGTTGTTCAGGTTTTTTCCAAACTCATACATACAGTGTGGTACTGATACAAGAGTTGATGGTACAAAAGCCCTACGTTACAAACGTGGAATTAAAAAAAATAAATAAATCTTGGGGTTGAGGAAAATATACAACATATTAATTTTGGGTTATTTGGTAACTCCTGCATTTAAACATTGTGGTGTTGGTGAATATCAGTTCATGTGGTGCTTTTTATTGTTTGTTTTTACCCGGTGCTGATGGCGAGGATCTGCAGCAGTCGGGTGCTGGCCACTTTGAGGGCTGTGCTGAGCTGCGAGCCGGCAGGTTTGTGCAGGAGGTGGAGAGTGTGTCCCAGCAGGGTTTCCTTACCACACAGCTGAGAGAGCACGTCTAGCAGACCGCTGGAGATGGCCAACGAAACGTCCACGGGCTGGTAGCGCACGCTGAGGGCGAACACGGTGACTAACAGCAGCCGCTGCTGGGCCTCTGTGTGCACAAGAACACGTACAGTACGACTACTCAGTACACACCATGTGTGCGCGTGTGTGTGTGTGTGTGGATAAGATGCAACACGCGTCTGTACATTACCTATATGGTGCTTGTTAGACTGAAGAGCTTTCTCCAGTGTGATGGAAAGCTGCTGGTAGATTTTGTGCACCGCTGTCTGAATGTCCATCTGTAATCTCTTTTTAGCAGCTCGAATACCGTCCTTTAAAAACAAACAAAAATAATCTGCCTTCCAAGACGAGTGTAGCTTATGATAACAGAAAAAAGACCTGGAATAAGACCTTCACATACAGATATAGATGTTGTACATTTTTGACCAAAACTCTGGCTGTCAAAAATGGAAGCTTTATATAGTATTGTTATACATATACAGTTACAGTATATACAGTTTTGTTCATGTACATTCCAATATCTCCTCAAATTAGCACATCTGGATTAAACCAGCACGTCTGCCTCAAACTAAAGAACCAAAAGATAATCTTCTAACTGCTTGTTAATTAAGAGTGAACACAGACCTGGTAATGGTGCAGCTGGACGCTCTCACCCTTCAGTCCTCCGTTACAGGCACCGAGGCCAAAGCATCCGGCCAAGAACTGCAGTCTGACAGACGTCAATAAGGAGCCGGAATGAAAGGCGGCAGGACCACGCCCGGCCACACCCTTTGCTCCAGCCTGGCTGCTTTTCTCCTCCATCCCAGCGATTAAAACCACAATCTGATGCAGGGCATCTAATCGCAGCTACCCAAACATACACAAAAACGTTTATTATTTCCCAGACGTGAGCATGTCTGCAAGTGCTTTATTCCTCTTATACTACAGCAGTTTGTTAACTACACGTATAAAGCTACACCTTTCACACTGGAGACTCCTTTTATTAATGTTAAATAAATATCTCATCAGAAAATGACATGTTTATTATAATAAACTAAGCAGATTTGAAGAACTGACACAACTATGCTTTCTGACTTCTTAATGATTTCATCTTTAGATTAATTTATTTGCAGCTGCCTCAGAAAGTTGCGAAGTGGAAGTCCCGAACCTCCGCTCTGCCCTGCTGCTGCTCCATGGCTATAACCACAGCCTGAGGACTAGTCGACATGCTCTCCTCTGGTTCCTTGAACCCGGGCGTGGTCCCCACATCGCCACTGATGAAGCTGACGATGTTGTCGATGAGTGTGTGGATGTGCAGCGTGCAGCTCAGGTCCAAGTCAGACTCCTCGTAAGACTGAAGGGAGCTGTACAAGCGCTGGCGACCCGATCGCCGACCGAACCAGTCGGCAGAGTCCGGAGTGCTGTGTGCAAAATCTGACGAGGATGAAAGTGGAACATGTGATTAGAAGAGATATTTATTCCATGAGAGTGAGGGTCATAACAGGCATGAGTAAATCAGATACCAAACATAAGTGTATGATGAAACGCAGGTGTCTATAAACAAGTGTATTATCATGGCTTTGGATGAGTGTGAGGTCGGAGTTTTCATTCTGCAATGCAGTTGAACATGAACATATTCACATTACCTCCAGCTCACTCACTAGGGGGGGAAACTGGTAAAGCTATACAGGTAGTCCCCGTCTTACAAACGAGTTCCGGTCCGGGAGAACGTTTGTAACTTGGATTTGTTCTCAAGTCTGACAAAGTGAGTCTCATACACCTTGGACATGAATATACTAGGGATGCACCGATACCGATACCGGTATCGGGTATCGGCCTCGATACCACATTTTCTAAAGTACTTGTACTC
>JAQMYI010000007.1:27832688-27845946 GCA_030014275.1 Clariallabes melas
CTGGAACTTGTACAGGTCGTTGGATTTGCTGTGAAAGCGGAGCCGCAGGAGCTCGTCTCTCAGGTTCTCCACGAAGCTCTCGCTCTGAATGAAGTTCCTGATCGCGCAGTGTGGAAACGGCTCGCAGTCCAACCGCACGCCACCTGCAGAATCACACACACACACACACACCTCACGCATCAGGAATGACATGCCACTGTACAGCACACGACATCGCCAGAGAATTTAAATTTAAAGAATTTCCTCTTTTATTCAAAGCAATGATGTAAAAATTCGTCCAAGTCATTTCAATTTCAACACAAAACCTGGTTGCCTCTGCCAGGAGGTTAGGACCTGGGTGAAAAATGGAGCTTTCAACCAAACCCTAAGGTTAAACTTTAATTTAAATAGTTGCGGAATCAAACTCGAGGTTATTGTGACGACCGTCTCGTCCTAGAGGTGTGACGTGATGAAGGCGGGGCCCATGTGACTCCAAACTTGATAGAAATTGCAAGCTTGAATCCGGTATAAATCTCTGATGTGGGCGGGGCTTGCGTGCATTTCTGTGTCAATCACAGTGACCACGGCCAATTGTGGACATCGTGTGTGTGTGTGACAGTGGGACGACTGCACTGTTCCTGGAGTGTGTTACTGCACGTAACAGGGGAAGTGCATTAATAGACTCAGCATTAATATTTTTAGTTGTAGTTGCACAACAGGAAGAAAAGTTTTGTGTTTTATTTAAATCTAGATCAAAAGCACCGACTGTATGCTCTGTGGGGTGCCAATAATTTTAAAAACCATTAACATATGTGTGTGTTAATGTGAATCTCTACATCTCCCCTGTGTGTGTGTGTGTGTGTGTGTGTGTGTGTCCCTGCACATGTTGTTCCCCTCACAGTCATGTTTCTGTATTAATCAGTAATGAGTGTCTCAGGTCTGATCTCAGGCTGATCTCCTGTTTCTGCTATGACGTCATGTCAGTCTGATTAAACCCCAAGTCTGATCTCAGTTACACTCAGCGCGGCAGTGTCCACGTGCGCGCCTCTCTCTCTCTCTCTCTCTCTCACACACACACACCCTGAGAGAAACTCGTCCTGCTCCTCCAGGCCTCTCTCACTCCGCTCCGCGTCGCTCCGTCCTGCAGCTCCGGGTTGATCGCGGTGACGTCACCCGCTTTATTCTTTTTAGCGCTTTTCCCCTGACTTGTGGCGCTCGAGCGCCGTTTAGCAGACATGTTAGCCTCTGAGGCGAGTCCGGCGCGTGGATATGACGTCATCAGAGCGCTCGCTCCAACCGTTTCTTCTGTGAAGTTTTCTTCTTTAACAGCACAGAGAGCTTTTAAAGACAAAACCAAAGTCCTGTTACCTGAGAAATAAAAATAAAATAAAAATGTGGTATAAAATGTATTAAAAATTTTTTTGATGTGTGAGTAGATTCTGTTTGTATTTTTGAAGCTTTTCTCTCAATAAAACTGGAGGAAGAAAAAAAAAAGTTTAAACAGTTGATTGGTGAAGATCTAAATAATGTCTCCTGATGGTTTTCCAGTCTCTAACTGTGCAGTGTGTGTGTGTGACTGTGCTTATGAGTGTTTCTGGATGACAGGAGAGAAATGTCGATGTTTTGTGTGTGTGTGTGTGTGCTGAGATGCTTTTCAGATCACCACGGTCGTACAGAGTGATTATTGGAGTTACTGCAGCCTCCCTGTTCACCCGGATCAGTCTGAGCACCCTCACCCTCACCCCCTCTCTGTCTCTCTCATCGGGGTTTCCTGTGGAAACTCTACAGACTGTAAAATCCCCCTCATGGGATCAGCAGTGTGTGAAATCCTCAATCCAGCAACCATTCCATGAGCAAACACATTTATTTCTTTATTTTGATGTTCGATCTGAGTTGCCTGTCCTCCATCTGAATGACTTTAAGTCCTGCATATAAACTACTGACACATGATGTACAAAAAAAAAGTATATCATTTACTATTAACATTAACACCTTTATTTCTCCAAGTAATATGGATTTGATTACCTGCATTTTGATGGCTTTCTTTTAATAAACGTGCTGCTTCGTTTAGCACTCATACTGCTGCTACTGCTATACATACAGGATGTGCAGAATGTGCAATATGTTTAATTTTTACATTTTATATTTTTCTATTTTAATTATATTTTATTGTAACAATGTAAATTGCAGATTTGTAGATTTACCCCAAAATTTTAGTGTCATTTTAAATGTTACAATTTATATTTCTCTTTCTATCTAAATTACATTTATCTTTCTAAAGTCTTTCTATGTTACGTCATGAACAGTTCTATAAGCATATCACTGCATATCATGCTGCGTATGGTTGTGTCTGACAAGATTTACATTTTTAAAATTGATAAGCTTTTTTCGAAAACAAATATATTAACAATAAGACAATAATTTTAACCCGATTTAATAAGTTTAATAAGTTTATTATGATCACACACACACAAACTATTTACAGACGAGATAAAGACATGAAAAAGAATCACTTCTTCACTGAAACCTCTTTCAACTCCACTCCACTGCTGACAATAAGCGTTTGCTGAGGAGTCCCCAGGTAAGCCGCCGCCCACTGCACCAGCTGCTCTGGGACCCTACACACACACACACACACACACAACTGAACCTTCAACCGTACCTTTCTCTTTTCACAAACACATTTTCCACAGCAGACAGAACTTCATTAGTAATTGTAATAAATAATTCATGTTATAACCTTGTTTGGTCATAAATTAACAAGAAAAGTAAATATAATTTTTCAGATGTTTTAAATTGTAATAACCTAAAGAGGTTTTTTTTTTTATTTTTATTTTTTTTTACTGTGCGTGCTCTGCATTTAGACTTAATAAGCCATGTAAAATAAAAATAAATAAAAAAAATGAATGAGTCTGTATTGTGCTTTTGTTTGCTTTATGTTTACGATTGATTAAATTTTTTTTTATCAAGCTGACTCACTTGTAGCGACTGAGAGCCGAGGCGATGATCGGACACGGTTCATATGTGTAAGAGAAACTGCTGCCGTCTGAGTGGACCTGAGATCAGACACGAGAGGAGAAAAGAGGTTTATTTATAACACAGGACTGGGTGGTTTTGCGTGACCATGCTGTACTTTTGTGTGCGCACCTACGTGTCTCTTTTTGGTGGGCGGGGTGTGTGACACCTGGTGGGGGTGGGGTGTTTTTTGGGGAGTGTCTACTGGGGATCGTTCTTCCACACCCATGATTGCAGTGTGTTCACTCGATGTTAAGGGACTCGGAGGTGTTTGTGGCTTCTCTTGCAGGTCTGTGGTTGTCGGGTTACTCGGGTGGGCGGGGCTATGTGGAGATGGGGGTGGTCTCTGAAATGGAGGCACGACGATTGTGGACTCCTCGGCCGCGCCGCCGGTGGCGAGCAGCGAGCGACTGTCCGTTTGTGTGAGAGACTCCAGACTGCCTGGCAAAAAAACAGAACAACAAATATTTTAGCTTTTCAAACATTTAACAAAATCAATTATTATTTTTTGAAGGTATTTATTACTAAAAGGTGATAAATCTGAGCTGGTTTTACTGATATACACTATTAAGAATGTTCTTTTTGTTTAGGGTTGCATTTAAAAAAAAAAGAAAACATTTATATTAATTTAAAAATACGACCTAAAACGGCTGAAATATTAAGAATATTTATATTACTTTTAATATTTAAACACATATTATAGATGCATTCTCTGTATACAAAAAATAATAAAAGAGCACTAATATTTAAATAGCTAAAATATTTATAATCACATAAAACATGACATTATTATTTAAAATATTAATGTTTGTTGCAAAGCATCTTGACAGAAATAAAAACAGAAAATATAAATAAAAAAAACATTTAAATGTACAGATTTATAGTTTAAATATCTATCTATCTATCTATCTATCACTATTATTATATATGTTTATTTAATAACAACAACATGATTAAAATGACTAATGTCACATCGTTAATACACCTTGCTGATGCAAACTCCTTTACGAAGGTTCATAAATATTTAGATGATTAAAAACAAAAACAAAAACACATCAACCTTTAATTTTAATTTACATAACACTCCAGTTTCCATATTTATCATATTTATATTAATGTCTACTTAAAAATATTTACTAAATTAAGGCGAATGTTAATAATCCAAGTTTTTTTTATGAAAAATATTGAATTGATAATGAATATTATTTAATATTTGGTAGACTAGGATTAGCGCACTTGTAACTGATTACACTATTTAACACACTTAAGTGTGTGTGCATGAGTGTACATGTGTGTCTGTATACTGATTCAGTAAGAAGCAAAATTACTCTCTGAAGCAGATGAGGGGGTGACGAGCAGGTCAGCAGCAGGACAGAACATGTCCCAGGGGCTCTCTCGCTCCCCGCTCTCCCCTCCTCCTCCTCCTCCTCCACCTCCTGTAACACACCAGACCTCTGAGAGACCAGGAAGAGAAGACAAGAACAGAGGAAACAATGTGTGTGTGTGTGTGTGTGTGTGTGTGTGTGTGTGTTAGAGGTGGGGGAAAAGGGGAAGGAGGGGGGATGCAATAACATCGCAATAAGCTCCCTGGAGTAGCACTGACTCTCCTCAGCATTTCCACATCACTGCTTCTGTCTCCTACCTGCTCTCGTGTTGTTCAGCGTGAGCTGACGCGCATCTTCCGGCCTATCTGAAGCCACGGAGGACGAGTCTCCGCCCCGATCCTGCACCGCGATTGGACGCTCTATCGTTTCAGGAAGCACGAGGCCGCTCGGAGTTTCGCTTGAACCCGACACACCTGAGCACAGGAACATTTAAGGGGGGAAACAAAAACACACGCATGGAGGAGCTGGTGCGCTCGTCTGGAGGAATTCCCGACGGCCCGTAATGATAAGGAGCAATTAATTAGACGGGAGACAGTACAGTACCGGGATCAGCTGTCAACATCTCCCTCTGCTCCTCTGGGATGAGGAGATGAGACACAGGAGTGCTGAAACACGGCTCATCCTGGAAAAAAAAACAGCCACACACACGCACACACACACACTTGTTTGGATGCTGTACTGACAGCTGGTACCACCTGGTTGCTATGGAGACCAGCTTACCCTGCAGCGAAGTCTCTCTCGGTGCCAGTGAGTGGGCGTGGCCGTTCGCAGGTGACCCTCTGTGGGTGTGCCTATTTTCTTGATTGCGTCGTTCAGGAGGTCCATGATGATGTCATTGTGCCACGCCCCCATCAGACAGGAAAGTGGGAATGCTATAAGGAATATTAAAAAGAAAATATAATATTTAGACAGTGTAAGTGTGTGTAATTAACATGTGTGTGCGTGTGTGTGTGTGTGAGATACCAACCTGACTGTGACTGTGAGGCCAAAGAAGTGACCGAATTCTCCTTCATCAGGGATCTGGAGTGAAAATTCAGACACATAACATCAGGACAAGACACACACACACACACACACAGTTTCCATCTCTAAATCATATAACTGTTATAACTGTTACTGCATGTTACACGGTCATATTTAAATCAATTTAAATGTGGTCTCAAAACAAAACCATAAATTACCACAAACATGATTCGTCGTTCAATTAGTACAAAAGTAATGGCTCCTTATAAAAAGGTGTGTTAATCAGTGTCTTGTTACACTACTGGAAGATTTAGCACTTGTCACACTGAGGGGGCGCTCTTTCACCGCTTAGTCACCATTTTGTTGTTTCTTTATATGAGCATTGCCTTTTATGGTGTTTTGTGGGAGGGGCTAAATGTAAATCAGCTGTTACATGAACACCTGGCAATTTACTGCAATTAGTTATTTGTCTGGAATTTTGGGGGGATAAATGAAGCCCATTATGCATCTCTCTCTCTCTCCCTCACACACACACACACACACAGTACATACCGCCATGTCTTCAGGATTTGTTGCCTGACTGACGGCAGCATCGTACTGAAAGAAAAGAGCGAGAAGATCAGAAACATTTTGACTTCTATACAAAACCGAGTGTGTAAACTATAACTCTTGTGTAAAGTGAAGGCGTGGTCTTGCCAGCTCGGGGGGCGGGGATGCCGACTGACTCGACCCACACTGACAATCTGATGAACGGTGAGATAAAACTGACAGGTCGTCTGAAAGGGGGAAAAGGAAAGACAATAAGTCTGAACACTGAAATGTAGAGGAGGACAGGAAAGAGTTATAAAAAGCAAAGTGCTGAAAATTCGAGAAAATGTAGATATGACATTAAAGGGGTGCAAAATTTTAAACTGATATTTTTATTATTTTTATTTTTCATAATAAATATCTTAACACATTATTTAAGCTTGTTTTGGTTATTTGTGATCATCAAAATCTGATCAATCGCTAGCTCTCTAATTGTTGTTAATTTCTTTTCCTGAGGGTGTGTAAACTTTTGCACACAGCTGTGTAGAACAGGGCCGTACCAGCTCCGGGTCCATGTGGAAGTTCAGCTGGAATTTTCGCACCGACACCGTGGTGTTGTCCAGACTGGAGAACGTGTCTCTCTCCTCCAACCTGAAACACACACAAGCTGCAGCACTGACGCCAAAATAATACGCCAAAATAATACGCATCAAATTCATCCGTTCATTCAGATTATAATTTAATTCCATAATATAACCATCTAATTTTCTTGGGGTTTGGAAATGTTTTATCAAACTAACAGTGTTTATTTTAAAATATTATTTAGAATATTTAATATCATACAAAATATGAACATAACGTGCAATATTACAACTAGAGGTGTTCGAGTCAAAGCGGGACTTGTGAGATCATTTCTGGTGAATGATGGCGTATTGAATCAGACAGTCTGATCGTGACTCCGGCGTCCTGAGAAAACTTTCTACCGTGTGATGGTGTCCAAGCCGTAGTCAGACTCTCTTTACTCTCAGTACTGGGTTCTGTTATTCTGCACAATCACAAGTCCCGCTTTGACTCGAACGCTCCTCATATTACTATGTATGATAATCAAACATCAGAGTATTATTGTTAAGGCTGTATTTGGTTTACCTTAGTACACTGTTTAATCAATTTAAAATGTGACTAATCCCACTAAATTTTTAATATGAAACTTGTTCATACACATTTCTAAAAGATGTGCATAACTTAATCTTCTACATTGTATTTACATTATTTCGTACCTTTACACTCACAAAAAGCATTGAATACCTTTTTAAAAATTTAAAGGGTTTAAAAATTCAAAATGCTGAAAACATTTTTAAATAAATAAACTTATAAAAAGGAACAGTGTGTGTTGTTGATGCAAAACCCTGAATATGTAATGAACAGGTGATATATTATAAATATTAAAACATTTCCTTTAAAACACTTTGTAAATACGATTGTAAAGATAATATTACCTTTAATATTTAACAGATATTTTTCTCACGGACATGAAACACCGCACATAAGATGCTTTTTGGGACTGTAATGGTACAAAATAATGTAAATACAATGCAGAAGATTAAAAGTGTCTGATTTCTTCGAGTCTTAAACAAGTGTGTGTGTGTGTGAAGTGTGTTTCAGTTCTACAGGTTCAGGTGGATTAACACAGCAGGCCGCTGCTGATGGTGATGGCGGTGATGATGATGACGGTGATGATGATGGTGTAAGATTAGGAGAGGGCTCAGGTGTTTAGTGGCCGGTGTCATAACAGGTAGTTAATAAGTTGTGTGTGTTGTACTCACTCCTGCATGCGCTCCCAGGCGGCGGCGCTGAGCACCGCGGGGATGAACACCGTCCCATCGGACAGGAACAGCATGCAGGCGTCGCTATCATCTGTACGCTGAGACTCGGTCAACTCACTCACCTACACACACATACACACATATACACACACACACATATATATACACTTACTATTAAATACAGACACAGGTTCTACATTTAAGACGCATTACTGATCAGGGTGTGGTTCCAGAGGACACCCTGCCACCGGTGTATCCATTAAGCATGCAAAGGATTAAGTATATTAGGTACAGGAATTACCAGGGACGACCCGATACAATATTATCAGGGTACCCTGGTGCCGATTCCATTTGTATTGCGATTCTGTAAGTTACATGATTTTAGAAATATCCCAATCAAATTTCATACAATTTTTTTATTCGTCAATGCCACCATATGTGCAGATATACAGAGGAATCAAAATACTGTTTCTCATCAAGTGACATCAAGTGTCATTTAACATTGACAATGCAATATAGAAAGTTTGTATAAAAATATCAGCAGTCAGTGTGATATAGAATCAGATTTTTGTACGAAGGTAATAGTGTATAAACATTCTGAAGTTCTGACTATAAAGGCATTTGTAAGGTACAAGACAGACAGCTGCAGGATGACAATAGTGCAAAAAGACTGTAAAGTGTAAAAGTGCAAACAGTGTCAAATTTAAAAATTTTTATTTTTATTTTTTGGTAAAATTCTAAACAAACTGCAAATAATTCACTCCGAGCACACAGGACACTGTGCTGCCTGCCAATGTGTTCACAGTTTAGAGCACCACCTGTAGGAATGTAGAGGAACTGCATCTTTTTACCACCACACAAACACATGTATACTACACTGCCCTTTGCAGCTATAACAGCTTCAACTCGTCTTTCCACAAGGTTTATGAGTGTGTTTATGGGAATTTTTGACCAATCTTGACACTGATGATGGACGAGAAGGCGTGGCTCGCAGTCTCCGCTCTAATTCATCTCAAAGGTGTTCTATCGGGTTGAGGTCAGGACTCTCTCATCCATGTTTTTATGGACTTTGCTTTGTGCTCTGGTTCGCAGTCATGTTGGAACAGGTGTGGGATTGTTTTTCAGGAGTTCGGCTGAACTTCCAGTGAAAGGAATATTCCAGACAATTTCATGCTCCCATCGTTGTGAAAGCAGTTTGGGGACGGCCCAAAGCAAAGTCCATAAAGACATGGATGAGAGAGTTTGGTGTGGAAGAACTTGACTGCCCTGCACAGAATCCTGACCTCAACCCGATGGAACAGCTTTGGGATGAATAAGAGCGGAGACTGCGAGCCACGCCTTCTCGTCCAACATCAGTGTCATAAACCTTGTGGAAAGCCTTCACAGAAGAGTCGAAGCTGTTATACAATACAATACAATACAATACAGGTTTATTTATATAGCACATTTAAAAACAACTAGTGTTGACCAAAGTGCTTTACAAAAGCAATAGAGACAATACACATACAAAAGCATTTAAATAGTAATTTTGTAAATAATAAAAATGAAATTTAAGTTAAGGAGTATTGAACGCCTTAGAGAAAAGGTAAGTTTTCAAAGCAGATTTAAAAACTGACAGGGTTTGAGCAGACCTGATATAAATCGGAAGGCTATTCCATAACCTAGGACCGATTACCGCAAAAGTGCGATCACCTCTATTTTTAAGTCTCGTTCTAGGAACATAAAGTAAGTCAGCATAGGCGCATAATGCACAATTCACATTCACCAGACATTAGAGGACTTCACTGCTGTCTGAAGTGGGTATGCAAGGCTAAGCAGGTACACATTTGCCTTTAGCGGTGCCTTAGTGTACAATCTCAATAGGTAGAACAAATGTAATTTAGCATAAAACCAGTTCCTCAATAGTTGGCAAATCTCTGAATTTGCCACCTTTTGTGCTTCACATCCAACCAGAGCATGACACAAATACTTTAATGTTTTGGATGTGGAGAATATCTGGCCAATCTGCATGCTAATATCAGTGAGCATGATGCAACACTTGGGCTGATGTTTCCCTGGCCTGCAAAATCACTGGACCCCAATCCCACAGAAAACTTGTTGGATTATTTGGAACAGCAGGTAAAACTCCAAAATAAGCTCCACACGCTCTAGCTGAATTGTGCACACAGTCAGTGGGAGTATGGGCTAAACCTGACAGGAACTCTCGTAAGACACTGTTGCCTTCCTTACCTGACAGGACTGCTGTTGTTATTAAGGCGATGAGAGGTGAAACCATGTATTAGGAAATAAATTGCATATGTGACTAATTTCTGTTGTCCAGGAGCCCTATATTCTAAGTGTAAAACAAATTAACTTTTAACTAAGAGTTCTTCCTGTTCAAACATACATTTAAATTGAACTGTGAAATATGACATAAAACATGACTATGAGTCATAGTTACTACTGAAATGCATTATTAAAGTAGTATTCATGATACAGAGCAAGTCAAATTTTATGGAGGAATGTACATGGTATCAATTTCAAATTAAAACAAGTGGCAAATGACAAATAATGTGCTAAAAAGAGAGACTGACACAGACATTATTCCTAAAATAAAGGCATAATTGGAGCACTGCGGCACTGATCCTCAGAGACTGACACATTTATAGTTATAAGATAAACCCGCCCATCGGGGGATTGTTTGAGGGATAGTGAATGGGACCTCTTAAAGCAGCACTAGTCAATGCCCACCCAGACAGAGAGAGAGAGACAGCGTCATGAGGCCATGGGGATTTTCTTTGCAGCACTCCTATTTCCCTCAAAGACTGAGGAGAGAGCTTGGGGATCTTGGTTTCCTTTTCTGTGCTGATCCGTTGCTGCCCCCTTCCATAGAAACCTAATCCCATGAGGCCACGGGGCAAGCACCGGCCGCGCCTAATCCTGCCCCCTTTTTGTGATGCCGCTGGCCACTCCAGAATGGGAGGAATGCTTAAGGCCCAAACAATGGCCCCCAAAGAGCGCCGCCTCTCTGCCCTGGATGAGGGGCGGAGAGGAGCCAGAGCCCCAGGCTGAATGGCCTTTGGTGTGTGTGCACAGTCTTACTCGCCCAGTATTGTTCACATGCCAGCACAGAGTCACTGCAGAACAAGAGTTAACACCTGCTTAGCCAGGCTCATAAAACCACTATGTTTACTTAGCATTGCTAGTGGATGCACCAGGGAAATAGGGCAGAGGAGTCTAATGGGAATGGGTGGCTGAAAAGCAGGCAGGAATCAGAGAGATTAGGGTGTGTTAATGCCACTATGTGTGCTGAAAGGCTGATTGTAAGAGAAAGAGTTCTGCTGAGGCCTATGGGGACATGTAGCACTGCCGCCCTCTTATGACCTCTAAGTGTGCTTCGTGACAGACAATAAGTACTCTTCACACTGGTTTGCCCTTGCACACGTGCATGCAAACGGTGGTATAAATTACAACTGATATACATTAAAACACATACATATTAATTAATTAATCCTAAGGGTGAAAGTTTAGAAAACCGCCAGGTTAAATCTTTATCTTATTATTAAAAGTGCATTTATTCTGTAGAATATGAGGAGCTTCATAAGTAGTCTATATTCCAATGCGAAAAAAAAATTCTGTCACATATTGTGATTCTTTTGTGTGGCTTTCTGTGTGGTAGGAGAGAATTATTTGTTTGTTTAGTTTAGAATTATAATGAAATCTTGAATTTCCACCGAGGTATCATGATAGTATTCTATCTATTGGTGGTTCTTAGTGTTTCCTATCCCTAGTGAAATGTAATATGTGAACTGGAAAAAAAGATATACACAATATTTTAATAATTAATGACAATCATAACCAATTTAAAGGTAGCAAGAACACATGTTTGATATCTGTTTTGGCATTGGCAAAAACTATTCTACTATATATAAAATATTGCTCTCATTGCTGCAGGGGTCTGTGCTGTTGCTAATGTAAGGGTAGCCTGCTGGCCACTTTCAGTTTAAGCTGTTTCTGCTTGTGAGTCAGGTTGCCATTTTTAGCTTTGCGTCACTATGGAGACGTTAGTTGTTTCATGATTTTCTTAGCTTTCTTTACACAGAAATCACATCAGCCAATCCCTACTTTCGCAACAACTCTTATATTTTTAATAGTGATTTCAATTTAACTTGAATAATTCCAGTTATGAAGTATGTGGTCAGTTGAGAACTGGTCTCGAGTCAGATACTTGATTATTAGTAACTGTCTAATTAAATCGCTCATAATTTGGGCTTATTATAACACTTAAATAATGTCCTACACTAGGTCATATTCATCACACTTTTAGACGAGTACAGGAAAATGCTTGCATATTCAAGCATTCTAAATGATGGGACAGTTTATTTTATACACTTCAGATATCATATCATAAGATAGAGTTACTAACTTGTAATATTTATTTTGAATGGTTTCCTAATGTGCAAAAAAGCAAAAAACAAATATATTAAAAAGATTAATTCAAGGATGAAAACAAAAAAAACTTTTTTCAGTCACTAAAAATCTAAACTCAGGCTCTTAACCTAAGAAAAACCCATAATTTGTGAGGCCAAGGTGAAACAATCTCAGATACAAAAACATTACCCCTCTCTCACTCTCTTTCAATTCACTCTCTCAGTTCAATTTAGCTCAGAGTAAAACTTGAATCTGTTTTGCCCTAATTTCTTTTTGGTCAATTCATACCCAGATGCAAGATGTAAAATTATATATGAATGCATGGTGTATATGTGTAAGAAGAACATTCCCACCTTGGTGCACCTCATGTATTACTTGATTTAACAGAATAAAAAATCTCTGAGGAAAATATCTAGTAATTCTCTCACATTTGTAATAATTACACAATAAGGTCAGGGCAAGATATATATATAGTACATATACAGTGCTTGGAAAGTAATGGACAGTATCAAATCAGCATGTGTTTTTTAAACATTAAACATAAAACATTTTGAACATAATAATGACAGAATAAAATATTAGAATGCAGATTGGCAGATTCTTCAATTTGAAACCAATAGTTAAATCTAATTCCATTTTATATACTGAACCCTTTTCCTTGGAGACTGGAAAGTTGGAGTTAATATTAAATGTAAAGTATGTTATAGTAATTTGTCTCTTACTATGAGTAGTTATTTTTTGCCAAGGACAGTGAAGCCCATTATTTTTTTACTTCTAATTTGAAAGGACCATAAATAATTAGACACATTAGGCATAAATTTTAGAATATCTACATTTTCCCTGGTAATACTAAAGAAGACTTTGAACTATGTTTCAAATACATGGCACTGAACTCCTCTCCTTTAACACTATCAAACAGACAAAATATAATTCATAAATTTCATAAAATATTTTTTGGCACATTTTAATAAACCAGAGCTTGAGGTTCTGGCTTAGGCATTGTCTCTTTAAAATGCAATCTGTTTGCCCCCTACCTCTTTTTGAGACATTATGTTCATCCGTTCCTAGGGCGCCATCCACTCTTAAACACACACACACACACACACACACACACACACACACACACACACACACACACACACACACACACACACA
>JAQMYI010000007.1:27936086-27947045 GCA_030014275.1 Clariallabes melas
CAGTCACACAAACAGCTGCTAAAACAGCGACAGCGAGCTGCGGCGTCTGACTTTCTTCCTTCTTTTGGAATCCCAGCGACTCACTGCTCGACGTCGTCCAGAACAGAACCTCCCGCAGGTTTGTGTTAAGATCACATCCACTGTTCTATACGATGTGTTTTCTATACGAGAGCAAAGACGTCTGGATGTGCGCGCGTGTGCCGTTTCAGAGGACAGACGTGTCCACATTAGAGTCAGATAAAAGTCACGTGTAATGATGAACGTGAACCGTCATGACGCGTAAATCTGATCCGAACCATAAATCACCGCATTTGTGATGTGACCGCAGCCTTAAACACCTGACGTAAACACTGACACGTGGGCTGCGGCTTCCTACAGAAGGCCCGAATTGTAGTGAATAAGGTTATGGGAACATACGGTTCATAGCAGAGCACAAACTAACACATCCTAGCTGATCTGTAAGAGCCATATGGACCCTGCCTGGGTTTAAGTGCGTTCTGCTCGGGGTGTGATTAAACCAGAGAGACGGAGAGAGCAGGGCCGCGCAAGAGCGATGAAAGCGAATCGTAAACTGTAAAAAAATAAATAAATAAATAAAAAAAAGAGACAAACGCACCAATTTTCCAGACGCCGTTCTGCGTTCGCTTTCCTCCGTACAGTAATCAGTCAACAACGTGCACAAGCTCACATATGGAGACAGAAGTGCGCGCTCGTAGCGTCTGTGTAAGCTCATGGAGTAATTTGCCAAAATTACCATCTCAATCTGCACCGAGGAGGAAAACGTCGCCAAGAGCCGCGATGCAAATGGAGGAAGAACGAAGCGCGATCGATGGAGAAGAAAAAACCTCCCTGCTGCGCGCTAAATGATCTGGCAAATACTGCACTCGTTTGTTGCCAGATGGTTAATGTTTTTATTTTAGTTGTCACGCTGTTCAGAAATGATGAGTCAATGTGCACCTTTACACACACACACCCCACACACACACACTCGCACACACACACACACACACACACACACACACAGGCACAAAGGAGCCGCGATTCAGACTGACATCTCAGCAGTGTGTGTGAGGTTTTTGTTGTTGTTGTTGTTGTTGTCGAGCTAATCTCTCAGCGTATCAGTGAGCTAGCACATTTCTCAGCCATGATGCGAGCATCTATTATCTGCGCGGGTGATGGATGAGCGCCGCGAGACCCAGAGCGCAACTCCTGCAGTTTTATGTATTAAACTTCTTCAGGCTGCTGTGCAATAGATCTTCCACTTTTTTCACTAATGGGCTGAAAAACAGTATGCTGTCGTTCTCAATGGAAACACACACACACACACACACACACACACACACACACGCAGTCAAACTCACAAATGCATTTGCATACAATTTAGTGTTCAAGAAGCAAAATAAAGCTTTGGTCTTTTGTTTTTTTTTTTTCTTTAAAGTGGCTTTTCTTTCATAAACAGCACAGCTGGAGGTCAGAAAGAGTTCAGAGACGGAGAAAAAGATAAAAACACACACATATTGCTAAGAATTTCGGCTTTGTCCGTGTGGTGTAATGAAACAGTTAGCACGGCTCATAAGTTACTGCTCCGGGCTCTCGGGGTTTTACTCACTCCTGAAGGGTCTCTAGACTCAGCAACTAGAGGTGTGTGTGTGTGTGTGTGTGTGTGTGAGAGAGATGTGTTTATGTTTTAATCACACTTCCACTCAGCCTGTTCCTGTTTGTAATAAAATATCAGATCTTCAAAATGTAAAAGTTCTTTAAAACAAAGTAACAACGTGATAAAGTCTTTACTGTGTTTCAGAGAGAATATATCAATATATCAATAGCTGTATATCTATAGAGTGTTTACTGTACTGTCCTCTCAGCGCCTCATGAAATGTAATGAAACGAAACAATGTAGATTAAATTAAATAAATTGGTAACTAATGTTTTACTATGACAGGCTGCAAAGTGCCTCAGGATACGATGTAAAACCTGGTTGTTTCTGTAACAGCAGCGACCTCATTTCCCCTCTCGTCTGTTCCAACATTCAGCCTTTAGTATCAGCAGTAAACTAATCACCGGCCTGATCATCTGTCATCATCTGCACCTGTTTCTCACTGGGTCAGGACTTCAGTTAGATGTTTTTTATTGCTTGAATGATTCATACGTCACTGTGGGGCTTAAACACAAACCACAAACCACAAAACCAGAGACAAAAAAGTCCTTCAGGACGCCTGGAGACACTATTCCTCAAGACGAAGCAAAATAGGAAGAAACCAGGGTGGGGGTCAAAACTTTTGCATAGAACTGTATATATGTAAAGCTGTTGTTTCTTTGCTATTTACATCAGGTTATTAGTTCTAAACAAATGTCTTAAGGTGAATTCTTTTTGCCCTTGTGTGGAACAGAACACCACCGATGCTTAATAAAGCTGATTTTAGAGGCCAAACTATTAATTTTTTATAAAAAGAAAAAGAATAATGAGGATAATTAAACGTCAGCAGTTCTCTCGCTCCCACCTGAGACCAGGTTCTGTCTCCTCTCTGCTTCAGCTGTTTTTGGATATTAATCACACGTCCATCACTCATAACCGCGCAACACGAGCTGAGGGAGTTCCATCCGGTCTCATCCGGTCCTATCGCCCGCCCGCTCGCCCGCCCGCTCGCCCGCTCCCTGACTGCGCGGCTCCTGCGCGGCTCATCTCAGGCCTGGTGTTGAGCTGCACCGAGCCCCCTGTACACACCCCATACCTGGGGTAATTAATATGAATGAACACCAAACTGCCTGGGGGTTCAGTCTCTCTCTCTCTCTCTCTCTCTCACACACACACACACGAACAAACACACACAAACCCCAAAAGAGAGAAAGAGAGAGAGATGAAGATGAACGACAGAGTGTGTGAGACAGGATGAGTTCATTAGCCTGCCTTGAGGGAGACGGAGGGAGGAATAGAAATGTAGAATAGATTAACATGCAAAACACACACACACACACACACACACACAGATGTACAACACCATGTGCACATCCGTTGAGCGTTACAGGACAGGTGCCTGGAGACAAACTATAAACATGGCATTGTGTGTCTTCCATGTGCATGAATAACCTCTGACACTGGAGACTCCTTCCATCGACGTCTCCTTAAAAAGAGAGAATTAATCAACACCTGACGTCCAATCAGAATCCAGAATCAAGTTTTCATAGTTTAACGTTGAACTAGTTTAATGATTAATTTTTTTCATTCATTTTGTTGAAACAACATGAGTCCACCTGGGAGACGACGTGAAAAGGTTTCTGATTAAACACTGGAGTCTCGTGACGCAGGAGAAACTCAGACCTCAGACTCTCACACGACATCATCAGCCTCGTGAACTTATTAAACAGCCCCTTTCTTAACTTCTAGCCACACCTCTTAGAACAGGATATGGGCGTGGCCTACGTACATATGACAGATTAGTGACAACATGTTTCCAGATTACAGGACACGTGACGTGTGTCTCAGTGAACACAGTCTGACCTCCGCTTTCCCCAAAACAGCACCTGAGCGACAGTAACATGAGCTAAACGCGCAGAAGAAGAAGAAGAAGAAGAAGAACGCTTCAGAGACATGGGACAGACCCAGAGTGAGTGTTAGCCGCACTGCTAACCACGCTGACAAACAAACAAGCAAACAAACAAGCAAACAAATAAACAAACAAACATCATATTGGGAACAAGAAACTTTTTGTGCTGTAAAGAGAATTTAAAGAGTTTTTTTGCAAAACAAGATAAAAGCCATTTTCAGACTTTCACTCATCCTGACAAATTATTTTCTCTGGCACACAAACGTGTCTATAACAAACGTTTAACTTCTTTTGTTTTTTTAAGATAGATGATAAGAGTGTCTGTGAGCAGCGGTGTGTGTTTCTTCCTCTTCTTTAGCAAATACAGGAAGTATGGAAGGAAGGTTGAAGTGAGGTGTGGAGATAAAACAATCTCTCTCTCTCTCTCTCTCTCTCTCTCTCTCTCCTTAAGCTGTCACAAAACAAAATCAATACCAATAAAGGCCCGGCTGCACCGCTGACCCTGCAGCGCTGACGTGTTCCTACGGCGCTCCGTCACCGAGGAGGAAAATCTCAACGTTCAGAAGAAGCCGGGCCGAGCGGAGAGCGCAGTGGTCTAGTTATGAAATAAACATGTGGAGGAATTTATTTCAGTGCTCCTGCCATGAGGGAAGAGAAATTCTATTTATTTTTCACTTCAAGGATTCCCTCGGATGAACAGAGCGGAGCCGCTTGAATACACGCGGTTTTAAAACGTTTTTATTGTCCATTTCCAGCTGCAGTAATGAAGACGACTGAGATCCTCAAAGCGACTCTACTGAAATAATAAATTGTTTAACACGCTTTAATTCTGCTTCAATAAACAATTAAACATCATCTATAAAAAAGGAGAGATCCGTCTGAGTAGATGAATATACATGAATATGCAAATTAAGAAACACCCTCCCACCACCCCCCACCCCGGGCTCTCCTGCCATCCACAGTCACGTAACATCGCTAATGCTAACAAGCTTGCTCGCTAACCGCTAGTAAACTACTTCCCGCTTTTCACACTTGTAGGGTTCCAGTATCACGGCGTCATGTTCTCGCTGATTTATTTAACACTCTTAAGAATATATTTTACTGTTACCATGACAACCACTGTCTATCCAATAGAAATGAAACGGTTTAGCTACTGTACTAGCTACTCTCGGAAACAGAACGCAAGTTGCTCATCCACATAATAATCTACTAAATATTTGATCTGATTGGTCCAAATCTGTGGATTTTATTTTGTGACATCACAATTTGAGCTTATGCGTAGCCCCGCCCTCCCAAATTCAGGTTTACAGATTTACAGATATATAACATGATGAAAGCTCTTCAAGCTTGGATATTGCAACAAATTCCCCAGATTTCTCTATGACATCACAACCTGGTGTAGCTCCGCCCACAAACCAGTTTCGTACAGAATTACTGAGAAAGGTTCAGTTTAAATTAGAATTCGGGCAAAAATGTGTACTGAAACACAAACACCTGTAGAACAAGAGATAAAAGATTTAAACAACATGTGTATGAGTTAAGAGATAGCTATAATAATAACAATAATAATAATAACAATAATTTTATACTATAACTATTATATTTGTAATGCGCTTTTCTAGACCAACGGCCCCATACAACAAACAACAACAACACACACACACACACACACACATACACAAAAACCTAACAAAGCATAAAAACAAGCAGTATAATTTGTACAGAGAACCTTTTAGCCTTACAAAAGACCTTTAGCATTAAATCACACATCGATTTTATTTTCTCTCTACGAGGTCTGCTGGTGCTAATAGACCTTGGGAGCCCTGACAGCTGAGATTCATGGCCTGTGAGTCATAGACTCCTCTCCTGGATTCCAGCTGAACAAAAAGAAACCTGGAGAAAATAAGCTGCTGTAGATATGAGCATTTTATTTTCATTACCTTCATTTTAATTATTCACGTCAAATGTCTAAAAATCCTATTAGAAATATATAAATCATCCATCACAGACGTGAAGAGCAGCTGAGCAGCTAGCGTCTGTCTGAGAGTTAACGCGAGATCCACACGCGTGTAGTCGTACACTGAGATTCCAGTAATATGGAGCTCGTAAATATTTACGGTCCACGCGAGGCCGTCCGCACGAGAGCTGCAAATCTAAACGCCGACCCCGTGCGGCTCTGGGGCCTCTCCCGCCCTCCCGCCCGGTTCTGATGTAATGCGCCGTGTGTGGAGACGCTCGGCTCAGCGTGGACCACACAGACATGACCCAGCCCCGAAGCACTAGATTTACCGCTCAGGAAAAAGTCCTTGAGTTGTCTGAAAATGCAGATGGTGGAGGTGGACGCGGCCGACATGTTTACGCGCTGATGTGCTTCATATCAAGGTTAAAGCCACAAGGATCAACACGCGGCCCACTCACGTCTTCAGGGCTGAATGGAAGAAGAATAATAAGTAGAAAACAGGACGGTGTTTCAGGTTGTAAGGGGAGTGAGGGGGAAAAGGGAAGAAATATTCAAATAAAAAATGAAAAGTTGTGAATGTTAAGAGAGAATCCTTATTCTTTGATGAAGAAGAGCTTCATTACATCCTGTTCTGTTATTGTTACCAAGTAAACTGCAGCTGGAATGACGTTACGGCTTATTCTGTTCAGTTACATCATCTTACATTATGTTCCACGCTGCAGTTCGATATATTACACTGTTTCATCATCTTATAGTGCCCCTGGATATACAGTCCATTATTCTGCATCATTTTGCATTATTTTACATTATGTTCCACGCTACATACAGTACGTTATGAGCGTTCGATTGCAGAAATTCCACAACTGGAATAAAAAACTCTTCTTAAATCACTTGACTATTTCAATCTCATACCATAGGAACTGATTCTAGAACTGTTCTCACGTCTGTTTCATCTTATTCTAGAATATCTTTAATCAAACCCCCTGTTTACGCCCGCACTGCCTCGGCAAAAAACAACTCGCCATTTCTGAAGGCTCAAATTATTCGAGTTACATCAAGAAAAGAAAACAACTACAGAGATTTGTACTGGAGTTACTGGAGTTACTGGGTGAAGAACCCATCAACACATTATCAAAACCTGGAAGGAGAACACTGAATCGTCAACTCTGTGGAAGAACCATAACGTGTTCAGGAGAAAATATCATGAATGGAGATTATGGAAGTAGAACAGGGCCAAAATTACCCAAAGCTTGAAATTTTTGGCACTGTAATTTTCAGAAAAAAAGCCTTCAGTTTGCTAGGGAGCATAAAAACTGGACTTTGGAGCGATTGGAAAAAGGTCATGTGACCTGATGAGTCATTATATACATTATAATAGATTATATTATCTATTATGTTAATTTGATAAAATTTTATTTGTATAGTGCTTTTAACAATTGACATTGTCGCAAAGCAGCTTCAATCAGAAGAATTATTTAAGTTTGTATGAAGACAAACTTTACATGATTTTACGATGTTATATAATTTTATATTCCGTTCCATACGTTATATAGATTATATAGATGTGTTATGAGAATGTTCGGATCTTATATTGTGTATCACATTCTGCCTTTAAGCTTCTCGTCTCTTCTCTGACCCCCCCCCCCCCTTCCATCTGTATATCATTACATACATTAAAGTACGTAAACCTACAAATGTCTAAAATAACACTTGATCGTGATGATGTGTGTACACCGGAGAAACATGGCTAACGTTTCTCAAATATCTCACACACTCCATGAGAATCTCTCAAAAAGCTTCAGAAGTTCAAATACAGTATACTGCCTGATATTACGTAAAACTGTCTTTTTTCTTTTTTTTTCTTTCTTTCTTTTATTCATTTTAAGCAAAACAACCCCAGCTCTCCTGACCTCCTGACCGCGGTCATGGTGAAGGCGCTGTGAGAGGTTGGGTGTGTAGGATCCGCTCTGCGTCTGAGGCCCTGCTGAGCCCTGGGGCTCGGAAATAATTGGCTCGGTGTTCGGGATATTCGGAGCTCATTGTGTCTTAATGCTGCGGGCCATCACCCTTTCTAAACGCATCATCTCCGTGGCAACCTCGACCTGGATGTCCACTAATCACCAAAGTGTATCGCTGTAATCCAGTCATATCAGAAAAGCTTTAAAGCTCGCGTTCTTGAGGTTTTGTTACACTTTGGATGAACTGTGACTCGGCCCTGAGGATGTCAGTAAAATATTTATACAATCATCCTGAGCCTCTTTAATAAGCTCCTCCTCCCGGTCAGTTAGCGTTTCTATAGCAACAAGTCACACTCAGGGACTTATACAGTGGCTTCTCCGCTATTAATAAACAAACTTAAATAGAAATGCGTGTGTGATGGATAACTGACGTGTCGATTTCTTTTTGCTGTGGAGTGATGCGTTTGTGTGAGATCAGAGTAAGGAGTCTCCAGTGTCAGTGCTCACAGAGGTAACAGTCAGAGATAAAACCGTAACGGTATGACTTCCTACATCTTCAGGACAGAGGAGTTTGTGCTTTACAGTTTTTCAGTAGCGTGTAGTAACGAGCTGTGATTTGCTTTACTTAGCTTAAAGAGAAAGAATGAAGAGCGAGTGTTGAGGGAGCGAGTGTTTATAGCTGCTATAATGTGAGTGAGAAGAGGAACTAATTTGTTTCATGGAGATTAAATGTTGTTGTTGGTGGTCTTTCGGCTCCCGTCAGCACAATCTGGCACAGGTTTTACACTGGATGCCCTTCCTGATGCAACTGTCCCATTTTATCTGGGTTTGAGGCTGCAGTAAAACATCTGAAGGGTGCAAACGTTTTAAAGAAGGCCGTACGTCCATGAATGACGAATAAATGGAGTTTTTATTCTCAGTAATGTGTTTTTTGTCATTCTGTACAATCAAAAGTCCCACTTTGACTCGATCGCCACTCAGACGTGTTGTTCTTTAATAAATAAACCAGTTTAATTGGTCAGTTGCTGTGAGGTAAGAGGAATAGAACTCTTGCTGTGTTAGTCTTCATTAGCGCTTATTCCCCAAAGTGCACACAGATATAAAATACAGCTGTTTTCAAAGCATCTCGTTTTCTTTTAAAACGTTTATCAGTGTAAAAATGATGAAATTATGGATTCTGTGTTACATCTCTCCACAGTCCTCCCGCACCTATAAACCAACTGCTGGACGGTAAAACTCGGGAACGATGTGATTCCACTTTTAATTTTTTTCCTCCCCGTCCAGTAGAGAGCCGTGATAATTCTGGGTAATAAAGTAAATTAGCAGCCATATTAACACAAACTCCCAGCTCGCCGTCTCACAGCTTCATTAGCACGCCGTCTCGTTCTCCTGCTCGTTTAATGTGCAAATTAGCAGTAAACACAGACACGAGTCCTCTCCCTCACACCCGGACCTCGGCCCATAACGAGAAGCTCTTTAAATTAGACGGCGTCCTGGCTCTCACAGATGGCTCACCAGCAGACGTTTAGAGAGACAAATTTCAGCCGTGACTTTATATCTACATTTATGTAGCTTACGGCTAATCGCTTGTTTATGGCGCGGGGACGTGGTGATGCTGGACGGCTGGCTGTTGGATTTATTTACAGGAATGATTTACGCATGAGGAGGGAATTTAAGAGCAGATTTGATTATTTTAGTCTCCAACAAACCAGGGAAAGAAGCTGATTAAATGATATAAACGTCTCCACTTCAGTTTCCAGATCATTAGCATGAAACATCATTAGCATGAAACACATAGTTAGCATGAAACAATTTTCTGTTCAGAGGATTTATCTGTAATCAGCCATCTACAGATATTATTCACAACATTTTACTCGTTTTCAGATGTTTTTATTATTTCATTATTCAAAAGATTTTTGCATCTTAGCACATTTGCTCCTGAGTAAAAAGGCTGAGAATTTCAAGCCAAGACTCACACAAAACTACCAAATGTGGTAAGCTAGCATTAATGCTAATCACATGAGAATTATCTCATTTAGGATTATCTTAATACCATAAAATGTCTCCTATTTAGCACCAGCTATCTTTGCTGATTTACTGCATTTTGCTCTTAATCGAGAATGAGTTAATACAAACCTCCAGGTTCCGGGTTCGATTCCCACCTCGGTGTCTCTGTGCATGAAGTTTGCATGTTCTCCCCACGCTTGGTGGGTTTCCTCTGCATACTCCAGTTTCCTCCCACAGTCCAAATACATGCAGATTAGATTAGTGAGTAAGTAGTTAATACAAAACCCTGGCAAAACTAGCATGAATTCTACTCACGAGTTATTAGCTAACATGCTAATATCACAGCTTAGCACCAATAAGAGTGGATGAAGAAGAAAGCGACTGCACCCGAGCCCATCTTAATAAATCCTGATAATCCAATGTCAGATTTTGTGTCATTATAGTGTTACGGAGCGCTGCTGGGAGAGACGTGAGGGTGTGAGCACCAGGTCTAGACTAGTTAGCATGATAAGTCTAGTTAAACCACAGTGGATGGAAAATGAAACTGGAGTTTAAGGAGTTAAAGAAATCACTTAAACCTTGTTCAGCTCCACCTGCTAAACCCATAAAAAGTTACATTTTTAACAAATATTTAAGAAATTTCACCTCACGTGCCTCATAGACCTTTAATGATTCATGTAAAATGTATGTTTATCTTTTTTCAACAACTTACTTTATCATAAATCCATTATATCAGAATCAGAAAAGGCTGTATTTATTGCCAATTATATTTGCACGTACAAATATACCATAAAAAATTAACAATATATATACTTCATTTTCTTCTTCCTCTGATGTTCAGGAACTCTGGATGATGTAACTTCCTGTTGTGATGGTGTTCAAGTATGAGGGTTGAGTTAATGTGTACATTATTTATAATTTATAAATTATAATAGACAAGTCGTGGAAATGTGTTTCAGGCATGAGCGGTTAATGAAAAAAAAATCTGCTTTCTGAAAAACTGTAATTATTAGAGATTATTTTTAGATAAAATGTACGGTAGGTAGCTACATATCAGTGCTGATATTCGGTACAAGAGCACGAGCTTGTAAAAAATGGTGTTTATGGAACTAAATGGTAAATAAATGTTGTTTACCACCACTTAGTTCCATAAACACCATTTTTTACAAGCTCGTGCTCTTGTACAAACTGCTTTTATACAACGGTTCTCCAGACACTGTTTATTATCCACAGATTGTGATTTGTTTCTTTATTTGAACAGTTATTTAGCTCCGCCCACACATATCTTTTCACGTCTAAAGACACTAACTAACCGTGTCGTGTGGAGCTGGAGAGCGACAGTTAGTGTAATGTACAGGAGGTGAGAGTAACTGTGTTAAACTCTTAGTGTTACTCTGTAGTCAGAAGATGATGAGAATAAACCATGGAGGTGGTGGACAGTCCTGAGAAACTCACCAGATTTACTGTATATTTACACTTATTACACTTT
>JAQMYI010000007.1:27982219-28005803 GCA_030014275.1 Clariallabes melas
ACACACACTCACAGGTTCTTTATACACACACACACACACACAGGTTCTTTATACATACACACACACACACACACACACACACACACACACACTCACAGGTTCTTTATACACACACACACACACACAGGTTCTTTATACATACACACACACACACACACACACACACACACACACACTCACAGGTTCTTTATACACACACACACACACACAGGTTCTTTATACATACACACACACACACACACACAGGTTCTTTATACATACACACACACACACACACACACACACACACACACACACACAGGTTCTTTATACATACACACACACACACACACACACACACACACAAAGTGAATCACTAGCAAAGAAAACTCCAGCGGCATCAAGTCATCACACGGGAACAAACCAGGACGTTTATTTTTACCGCTAATCACGAGTCACAGACGCGATGACGTAGGCGTTGGTGTGCGCGTGCTTGTTTACGGTTCATTTCACCTCGCGCCACCTACAGGGTCATTAATTAGCAACCAATCTGTAAAAACGACGAAGTGCAGACGTTCCAGGTGACTGATAACGGACGTGAGTTCTGTTTAAAAACGCTAAACTGGATGCGTGTGATCTAGAGCCACGTGCGCAGAACGTACACAGAACAGTGAAAATAAAAGCGGCAGCTCTTTGGATTAATTGGGTGATTTATTTGTAAAGAAATCACTTCAGGTTTTAGTCTCGGGGCGGGGCGAGTGTGTGACACAGCAGAGCGAGTTTTAACTTTATATGCAAATAAGAAGAGAAACGCTTTGGTGAACAGGAATAAAGAATAATAGTGTGTGTGTGCGTGTGTGTGTGTTTTTTCTTCTTCTCATCAACGAGTAAATCAAGCAGGTGAAATGACGAGGAGCGAAACACTGCCACGCATTTTACACACAAGTGCCTTTAACTTTAACTCTGTGATCACGAGCGCTTTTATATTTGTTCTGTAGCTCGTGAGGATCTCACACTAGCATGGTGCGACCAGTGTAACCATGGCAACCGGCATTAAAGACTTTATTCAAAAAGGAGATTTTCATTCTAGGGTTCTGTGTAGAACCTTTGCGTTACCCGTAGGGACGAGGTGCAGATGTTTAATCGTTAGCACATCTGCACGGGATTTTTAAATAAAACGATGAGCGACGGTGACAACGAATGTTCTGATGATTAAACAATTATTATTATTTAATAAAACGTATCTATAATCTTTCAGTAAACCTCTTGTAGAGAGCGTATCCAATTTGCCGGATTTATTTCTGCCTCTCCCGAGCCGATCACCGTCACTGAGGACGTTACATGAGGAGTGTGTGGATGAGGTGTTTGTTTGTTGTTGTTTGTTTGTTGCTGCGGTCAGCGTTCTCCGTTCCTCACCTTGTTCCTCTCGAACAGCTCGCTCTGGATGCTCTTGAGGTCGGTGTCCAGTGCGCTGGCTGTCTGTCTGCGTTTCCGCGCCAGCTGCTCCTCCAGGTCCTCCATCTGCACACGCAGCTTCTTATTGTCACGCTCCAGTGCCAGCTTCTCCGTCTCCAGTCGCTCCCGCCTGCCCCACTCCGCTGCGTTCTCCACCTGCAGACGCTCCATCTGCACGCACACACACACACACATTAATACCATCCACAGACAATACGTATATACTTAAAGCCTCTTCAGTTATCCCTAACAGGAGCGATATACAGCGGTACCTCTGCATACGAACGCTCCGCCGCAACAATTTTCGCCTTAAGAACCGAAATTCCGCAAGATGTGGGTTTTTTGCGTTTTGCAAGCACCATGGGTCCCAAGAATGCTTTTAAGGACGGTAGCAAGAAGAAAAGGGAGCCGCTTTCAGTTTGGTTTTTAAAGCAGCCGGTGCCAGCAAGTTAAGTGTTAAAAATAATAAAAATCAGACTAACTGTGTATTGTCAAAGCAGGCTTTTAAAAATAACTGGTAAAAATCAACAACTTAAGTTTTATAGGATTTCAGCACTGCCTAGGCAGGATTTTGTCTGTGATCTGGCAACCCTGGGTTGCAGTATCTGAAAAAAAAGGCTAAACTTAACTTATCCATTTCTTGACGTACTGCATAATCTTGCGGAAACAGAAAATACCACATGCGTCTCAGGGTTCTGTCTGCCACCACCATGGAGCTGAAAAGGGCTTTATAAAATGTTTCACATTTTTCGGTTGATCCTCTGGAAGAACCTGTAAAGGTGCTACAGCACACATGGAGCGAGCCCTCATAAAAAATGCAAGCAGATCCTCGAAGCTAAAGAACCCTCACTCTCAACACCATAGTGCTCTCTCAGTGCCAGTCCCTTTTAACAACAACATAGGTTTCTTGGTTCTCTCTCTCTCACACTTTGTTGGTTCTATGTATAACCGTTTTGCAAAGGGTTTCCCTGTCAAGATCAGTTCCAGGGAGAACATTTTAAGGTACCAAGAACCGTGAGTTATCCAATGAGCACTTAAAGAACCATACACAGACTGATGATTCTGCGCATGCGGTGCAAATCACTCTCTCTCTCACACACACACACAAATACACACAAAACCTTGTCCTAAAACTGAGGTTAAACACACCAATTCCAGCGGAGACCCTGTGAGGTGTGACCTGATCCCCTCCTGCTGTGTGACCTCACACTGGTGTTTATCTGCTAATCCGAAAAACTCCACCTGTGGTGTTTACACACTTACACATAAAGGATGGCTAGATTCTCATTAAGATTCTCATTACTTCTGGATAATGCTATATAACAATAAAGAAAAAGGGGCGGGGCTATGTCTAAACTCCAATCAGACAGAAAATGCAAATTATCATTCAATATTGACACCACACTGGTACAATTGTACCACACTGGTACAATTTTTTTTAACAGAAATTCTTTATGGATCAAAAGCGTCTGAAGTTCACCTGAGATGAAATAAGATAAAAACTGTGCTGATGGCTCACTAAAACAGGGCTTTAAATATTGCTTCATGTTTGAAAATGTCCAAAATGATTGATTTCATGCCCACTTCTCTTTTTGTGTATGCGTGTGTGTGCATGCGTGTGTTTTACCTCTGCCCGAAGCTCGGCTAGTTTCTTGTCCATGCTGGTCCGAGCTCCGAGTTCATCCTCCAGATCCTCAGACATGCGGCCGAGTTCATCCTGATGCACCTCCTTCAACAAGTTCAGCTGAGAGAGAGAGAGAGAGAGAGAGAGAGAAAGACAGACAGATTAGACGTGAACATTATTGTAAACTCACAGTCATCATCCCAAACATGACAGATAACAAGAAAGAGGTTAAATGAATGTCATGACACACATCTGCGTTTCCCATCTGTCATTCTTTATCTGATTTTAATCCTAAAAGACATTTTCACTTTCTTTGAACATTTTATTACTTAAATAGTCCCGTCACATTAATTTTTACTTTTTCTAAAAATGACTAAAAAGTCAATTTCTTCACAAGAGGCTGAACCCAGACTTCCCATCATTACACTCCTCCACCTGCATATGTCCTCTCTCTCTCTCTTTAATAATTAAATCCAGTCTTCTAGGAAAAAAAAAAAACCTTTAAAAAACCTTCTTGAAAAGCCAGCCTGATCTTAAACAGAACCTGAGCGCCACCTGCTGGTTCATCTCCTGCAGCCTGATCCTAATCCTACACATTCCTTCTCCTCCATAGGAATGAGCTGGGAATATATGGGGCGTGTCCAAAGTTGAATATACATTTATGTATACTCGTAGATTCTATTCTTTTAAATGAGATTAAATGAGTGGAAATGTATAAAATATTATTCAACATTGATTATTTTTTATAGAATCGTTGTTTCCTGTGATCTTTCCTGACACGGTTTGGTGAAATCACACCCCGCCCCCCCCCCCTTCCCCCTCTCACTCCATCTCTCACCTGTTTGAGAGCTTCCTGTTTGGTCTTATTCAGTTCCTCATGTTTGAGCTTCCACTGGCTCAGCTCGGTCTCCAGCTTCTCAATGCTCCTGCTGAGCGCTAGTTTATCCCTGAAACACACACACACACACACACACACACACAATTATGCTACAATAAAACAAAAACACACACACGAAAAGTTGTTCGTCGTTTTGTCATCATGTTTAGCTTAATTTGTCTTTTGTGGAATTTTGTGGGTGGGGTTAACAGCTGATTGGTGTTTATCACCTTATGACCAAGAATACAAAGAAAATCCGAAACTTTTGTAAATGTGGTGAAAACTTGCTGTTCCGTTTGGACACATGAATAAACATGGTATTAACAAACACACTCCCAGTGTCCTCGTGAGGTCCAGAAACCTCACCACTAACACCGTTATCACAATTAGTGATAAATAATGTTTATGTGAACAAATGGTTCTGCTGTACTCGACTATGTAAAAGCTATGGTTTCTCACTCGCGCTCCTTTAGCAGGACTTTCTGAGACTCGTCGAGACGCAGCTGGAGAACGTTGAGTTTGCTGGAGTCCTCGTCCGGGGTTGCCAGATCCTCCCACAGGAGCCTGTTCCGGTCCTGGCGGCTCAGAGCCGAGCGCAGGCTGCTGACGCTGCGAGCGTCCCACGAGTCCGGGGCGTCGGCCTTCGCCCTCAGCAGAGCCTCCAACAGCTGCAGCTCCTGAGACACAACCAGGATGAAAATAATCTCAGAGGGAGCGAGACATTCACAGATAAACACGACTCTCATTACAGCGGGAGGAGAAACAACACAGAAAGATGAAACATTCCGCAGATTTTATGGATTATTTCATCATTCTTATGTTTTCCACAGGAAACAGGAAAAAAGCTTCAGGTCAACCACTTCCTGTTTACACACAAGCAACTGGGTTAAAAAAAGAAAATACCAAAATATATTACAGCTGTAAAGCGGTTTGTTTTTTTCCTTCTAATTCTAACCTCCATCTCTCTACTCTTCCCACTAACCACGTCAGCTCCATAAATATTGGCACCCCAACAAATAATAAGCTTCCTTCCTAACAAAATAAACACTAAGATTGTTTTGAAATATATATACACATTATTTTAAACATCAAAATTTACTCTGTAAAATGAATAGAATTACCTTAAAAATAAAAAAGCTTTTTAAATTATTTTGTAATACTTCATTCAATCATCTTAATATTAAGATGTTTTTTTCTCAAAGTGTTTAATATGGTCAATTTGTAATTTCTTTTAAAGAATAAATTCTCTAATTAGTTACTGGACAAATTATTGACACTCAATTAAAATAATAAAATGATTAAAGAGAAAATTATTTACGGGAAAAATCACTGACAAACAGTTTAAAGTATTATAATTATTATATGACAAAAATGTGGCTCAAACTTCAAACCAAAATCACACCAAATCAAGGGATCTGTACTGAGATTTTCTCTGACGGCGGCTTCAAAACATCCCTCAATGCATCTCTTTATAAGGGTGCTAATATTTCTAGAGTCTGCAGTATGAAAGGAGACTTAGGTCATAGGTGGAGCTGTGCACTGTGTCCTGTGTCTGAGATCTCAGGAGTGATGAAAAGAAACAGGACAACAGGACACATAAGTGCACTGCACACTTTTATCCAGCTGGGGGCAGTAGAGGAGTTTCACGATTACACAATTAAGAAATCATGAAGTGTGTGTTTGGGTGTGTATGTGTGTGTGTGTGTGTGTGTGCATACAGATACCACAATTATTTTACAGTAATTAAAATCACATTAGGTAAAATCAGAGTGTGTGTCTGAAAACAAGGAATGTGAGGGACTGGAGTTTTGCTGATTACCCCACCGCCTGCCCCCAGGAGCTAAAACAAAGAGCGGATGAAGAGGAAGACTGAGACCCGGGTTCTAATAATAGGACAAAACCGTGAGCTATAACACGCAGAAACTCAACCAGAGTTAAAATGTGGTCGAGATCGTTTGTGATCGCAGTAAAAAACGAATCAAGTGTGTGTGTGTGTGTGTGTGTGTGTGTGCTGCTGGTGTAAAACAGATTTTCCTCTCGCTTTGGAAGCTCTCTCTTAAACCCCTCAGTGTTCACACACACATCATTTGTTAGCAATAAATTAAAACAAATCTCTTTTTTTCCTACGTTCACATTCATGATCTTTAATTTTCACCCGTCTCATAAATCATGTACATTTTTCATGTTTTCTTATTAATTACAGCAGATTGAGCGGTCACGACTCAGCTGGACTTTCAGAACCGCTCCAGTTCTGGTCCTCTGTCGGTGATTAGGTTCCAGGGGGGTGGAGTCTGACCCGATCCAGCCTCTAACACTGCGGGTGGAGACAGCTCTGTGTGAGTGCACGTGTGTAGGGTTAAGTGTCTAGAAGGTGTTGGATCAGATCAAGCTCCGCCCCCTGGACTTTCAGTTCTACAGCGAGTGATCTTTGTCTCGTTTTGAGGACTCACCTTTTGCCTTTCTGGTTTCTCTGTTCCGATGTCTCTGACTGGTTCTGGCTCTGGAGAACCGGGTCCGTCCCCGACGCTCTCGTCCTCGTGGCTGTGCTGTTTGTCAGAATCGATGGTGGACGAGTTGGATATTGGAGAGGAGACGTGGGCGTTTGATGGACAGCTCTGATCGACTCTCAGTCTCTGGATCTCCAATTGGAGCTGCTCGTTTTCGGAGGCCAGCTCCTGTCTCTCTCTCCGCGCCCCCGTCAGCTCTTTGGTGAGCGTGTCGAGGCGCTGGCGGAGCTGCCGGACCTCGTCGCGCGCTCGGTTCCTCTCGGCGCGCACTTTGCTCCATTTCTCCCTCCAGTTGGCCGTGCAGTCGGACCACCAGCGCATCGTCTTCTCCATCTGTGCGGCGCGGGCTCGCGCTTCCTCCAGCTCGCGGAGACGCAGCTCCTCGCGGCTCTCCCAGTCCGCTCCTGAACCCATCCCGTCACAACCCAGACCGGGGGACAGCAGCAGGGGGGGGCTGGCGCTGGGCGTGCCCACCGTGGGGCTCGGCGTGTGGGTCATGCTGTCTGGAGAGCGCACTCGGTCCGGACCCACGCCCAGGCCGCACAGCAGACCCGATTTAGCCGCCTCGGCCATGTGAGGGCTGGGCGTGTGGTTCATAACCAAACCAATGATGAATGCAGAGACGGGAAAGCTAGCAGGCTAACGGGTCGGTTCTGACTCGGGACATGAGCTGAGTCGCCATGACTTCCTGTAGAGAAAGCGGGAAAAAAAACTGTTTAGATTTCTGTGTGAAATGAAGAAACGTAAGCAGAAAAGAACAGACGCAGTTACGGATCATTTAATGAGAACATGACGCGGTACTGTAGCGCTTTGTCCAATCACAACACAATCAAACTCATATAAACCCTACAGGCGGATCGGACCCAAGACGAGCTACAGAGAGAGAGAGAGAGAGACAGAGAGAGAGAGAGAGACTGAGTCTTCCTCACATCCTTTGATTTTCTTCACTCTTTCTGCTCTGATTAACAAATTACACACATGTTCTGTTATTTACACAAAGTCTTTAAATGGTTTAAGGTCATCTCATTCTCTCTGTGTGGTAAAAGAGTTGCACACAAATCATTACAACACACACACACATATACACCCCGCACGTCTCCTCATCCAGACACACTATACAGAGCTGGACCTTTCAGTTACACACAAGAGTTACACACACTGTACATGTTCATGTTTATGTTTATAAAGACGCGTTAAGCGTGCTTCTTCACGCCGGAGAACGCTCGGCCGGAATAACAGCGACGAAACGTTCAGGTTCGTGTTTCGGCTCCACACAGGACACGAGACAGACGGGTCAGAGGTGAGGGTTTACGGAAAGCGCTCTGAATATAAATCTCGAGAGGTAATTGTCCGTGTAGAGACTGTAACGTGTCGGACATGTGCAAGCAATCAGCGGGGAAGAAAAAAAAATCCCATGATGCAGTTTTCCTAAATAAACGTTAAACCTTGAAATTTTCCTGCTGACTTCGTTAACGGCAGAACCACGAGGAGACGCGATAAACGCAACAGGAGAAGGTAAGATACACCGGGATCAAGCGCTGCACTTTTCTCTCACACAAACACACATGTGTCACAGAGCCGCTGGGGCCCAGAAGAAGTTCCAGGAAGGAAGGCTCTGTGGCTTTAACTCACAGGTACACAAAGAACACAGCAGGAACCCGGAGAGACGTATGTGTGTGTGTGGGAAAAAGAGAGACAAATATATGTTTGTAGCAAGCAATTCAAAAAGACGTTTTTTTTTTTAAAACCTCAACACTGCAAAAAAAGACACGACGAGACAAAACAACAACATGAAAAACACAGCAAATGAGACACAACAAGCCGAAAAACACAACACAATAAGACAAGATGACATCACAAAATACAAGACATGAAAAAACAAGCATCCATCAAAGATTGTAGCCATCAATCAGTTTGATCACAAAAACACAACACTACAGGAGAAAATAAGATCACGACACGACAAACACACGGAAAACACACGACACAATACCGGCTGATAAAACAAGACCACAAACTCACACTGCGGTAAAATACATAAAGAACACACTCGTCCTTAGAGAAATCTTACACACGTTTATTAATCTGTTTATCAGGAGAACGCGTGGTGTTGTACACGTCCTTGTGGACGAACCGTTACCGTATAATATAAACATGCGAATACCATAAAGTACAATATAAACGTGCAGGTACTGTCAGAGCCGACATTACAGAGAATTAACCTTCTGACCAATCAGAGCGCAGGACTCAGGGGTACAGTGTGGTGTAGGACAACTAGAAGAACGAGAGACCGAGACGCAGAGAGAGAGACAGAGACACAGAGAGAGAGAGACACAGAGAGACAGACGGCTATTACAGACTTTAAACAAAGATCGTTTCAAAGACATTGCAAAACTCAAAGACAAGAAGAAGCAGGAGGAGGTTGAACAGGGTTCGAGGGCTG
Source organism: Clariallabes melas (assembly GCA_030014275.1). Taxonomy (NCBI): domain Eukaryota; kingdom Metazoa; phylum Chordata; class Actinopteri; order Siluriformes; family Clariidae; genus Clariallabes; species Clariallabes melas. The sequence continues at coordinate 27,991,105 of JAQMYI010000007.1, forward strand.
CATGTTATTTTATACTGTAACGCTGAAAGATCTGACATGAAGCTGGCAGACCGTCAGCCCTTCATCATCATCATCAGCAGCGGCAGCAGCACCACCACCACTGATCCGGACCGCTCCAGACGTGTACGGGTCACGTGTCCCAGCCCTAGCGACTCATCACGTCCTCTCTGCGGTATGCAAATGAGCTGCGCCCGAGAGGAAAGAGGAAGTCTGTCAGTGTCTGATCTCTGTGGCTTCTAACCGCATGGATTGAAAAATAACTTCTTCATTTTTTTTTTTAAAGAAAAAGCACCTTCATGTTCCTTTTCCTCCAGACACGGCTCGAGGTTTCTGTCTTTTTTTTTTTTTTTTAAGCATGAGCTCATGTTTGCATCGAAAACCACAAACTCTCTCTCAAAGTCTGAAATTAAAATGAAAATGTCTTCATTTCCTGCAACGGATGAGGAGTGTTCGCAAATGTATTTATTTATTTATCGTGATTAACTATAAACATTAGTGCTAGCGATACGGAAACTAAAAAAATTATTTATAAAACCTTCAGATAAGATATAAACTGAAGCACATTTAAAAAACTAAACATATAAAGACTTCACATACACTGGAAATATTCCTAATATAATACAGATAGATGCTAAAGAAAATACATATACACAAATCAAGTTGTTTTATATTTACACATTTCCAGGTCAAAAATAACTAACTTAAATATTTTCCATAATAAAAAAAAACCCAAAGTTTGTTTATTCGGCCCAGGACCTGATTAAATGATTTATTTTGGTTCTCTGGTATCTGATCCAGAACATCCGACAGATCCACGGACCAGATCAGTGCCGTCTCTACAAACATAATAATCATCATTTCTTTTAAAAATTAATAAATAAATAAGCTATAATACAGCTCATCTCATATGTTTGGACTGTAAGAGGAAACTAGAGTACCAGGAGGAAACCCACCAAACACACACACACACACAGAAACGCTTCAGGAGTGCTGTGTGTTCTGGAGAACAGCAGTTACTTATTCATTTATTAATTTAGCGCAGACTCTATGTGATTGTGTAACTGTGAGGTTCTACACACGTCGAATCGGTCGCTTTGTTTCTGACGCGTAAATAAACAAACTGTGTGTGTTTACTGAAGTAAATCATAAAAGCCATAAACACGTCAAATAAATCAAATTCACTCCAAGAGATTAACCAGGCGCCCGCAGCACCGTTTATCCACCAGAGGGCGCAGTATCTCCAAACGGTTAAATGAACCATATAATAAACTATGTTTAGAACGTTAGAACATTTATAACATGTTAACGTGAATCGAGCTCCAGACCCTGAGTGGAGTTTAGATTATTATTTCCTGAATTTTATTTCTCGTAGCAGCTACGAGACTCAACCGCGGCTCTGGTCACACTCGTTAGAAACAGTGCTACCGTCACCATGGCGACACAGTCAGCCTCCACTCTAAAGAAGAATATTTTCCTGTATTCTTCATGTTTTTACTGAGATGGTACACATTCCACACTGCAGCTGATCAAATACACACTTTCGCAGCAGGTCCTGGGTTTAGACCATTAAACTGCAGCCCTCGTGTGTGTTTTCTCTTGAGGTGATGTGAGAATAGACACACTCCCACACACACACACACATAACCACTATGGGACACTTGTGTGTGAATAGAGCTGTAGATTCTGAGACACTCAGAGTGAGAGGAGACACAGAGGAAGTCAGAAAGAGGCAGGAGACGAGGAAGACGCAGCGAGTCTGAGACCGTCTGTGGACATGGAGAGCTCAGGTTCCACTCCCTTCTCTGAACACTAGGGGTCGACTACGCATTTGAGTAAACCAATCGATAACAGATTATTAGAATAAATAAATAATTCAATTATTTGTCACATGGACTTTACAGCACAGTGAAATGTTTTTTCACATTTCCCAGTTACGAAGCAGAGGTTAGAGCGCAGGGTCGGCCTGGGAACCAAAACAATCAACAATCCGTGTGTTTCCTGAAAGTCAATCCCAACCCCAGTCACTACTACTGTACCCAGAGTATATGACACACAGTGAGTGAGTGAGTGAGTGAGTGAGAGAGAAAGCGAGAGAGAGAGAGAGACAGAGAGAAAGTAAATTCAAGTGCCATTCTTCATAATCCATCATTTGAAATGCACAGGAAATCAACTGATCACTGACTATAAGTGATGATCGATGGTCAATATTAGGGTCTAATGATTAATCAGTTAATTGCCTTTAAGAAATTAACCGGATGAAGATGTATTAACGGGTCGTGTTTTCTTGGTGTAGAAGAACATCCTGGAAGAAGAGATCTCATCACCTCATCAGGACCTTCTATGAAATAACAAATAAAGTTTTTTATTTATTTTATGAATCATAGTAAACGAAATCATAGTCGAAAATATCAGCACGATGTTTAAAGATAATATCATGATTGATAATTTTTCTGAATGAAGGCCAACAAAAGGTTCAGCAAGAACAACAACAACTGAAAATCCTTTCATGGAAAAATTTTTGAAAATGAAACACATTTCTACTAAACGAGGTTCGTCAGACCTGTTACTTTTTACGAAATGTAAATTACGCTTGAGGATGCTCTGAGGAAAACCTCACACCGCATAATGAAAGCTTCGCTCGTGAGCTGAGACTCGTACCGTGGTGAGATCTGTGTTCTCTGGCCTCTCTGTGACCGATGATGATGATGAACTTATTGAGTAAAACATGACATTTATGAACGTTTATCATGATGACCTGAAACTGACATATTTCATCATCTTGTAGAACTTTCCTGCACAAACAGTTTTTTTTAAAGTGCTGAACTGAGAAAAAAAAACTATTCCTCATAATATCTGGAGGTGTTGAATAAAAACATCTGCACACTTGCTGAGTAGCGAGTATTTGTTCTTTTTGCACCACGAATAAAATAAATTAAACCTGACAGGACCCTGCTGGGAGGTGTCTCAGACACGTGAGAAAAATAAAAAGAGAAAAAGAGACAGAGAGATAGAGACAGGGAGGGGGGGGGGGGCGGCTGGTGACAAACAACAGAAAGTTCAGTACGAGAGGAACGAAGAACAATAAAATCTCTGTTAAAGGAATGTTTCTTTTTTTCAACAGAACATCTCAGAACTGTGTAAATGTGTGTTTTGATCCTCAGGTGGAGGAGCGATTCATCCCACAGTACACACACACACAAACATACCTGCCCTAAATACACCTGGTCGCCATGGTTACAGCAGCCAGCACTGTACCCTGTTCCCTCCTGGTTTTATTGATACCTTATACAGTGTTTAAGACCAGAGAGAGAAAGAGAGTGTGTGTGTGTGTGTGTGTGTGTGTGTGTGTGTGTGTTCCCCTGTGGAGTTTCGAAATGCAAATAAAAGACGCTCATCATTAGCGGTTTGCGTGCTGTAGCGGCGGCGCGGTGCGTGAGAATAACGAAGAAGAAGGTGAAGGTAAAGCGTTCCTGTGCTAACTCACTCCAGACTCAGGAGACAGAAGGAGAGATGGACGAGATAATGGATTGTTCTTGGACTCGCTAACAGAGAGAGGAGCGCGAGAAGGCGGTATCAAATTCACATCGCCTCTGTCTGAGCCTCAGGAGGAACGCGGGAGAAAGAGGAGCGAGACGTACACAGAGGACGCGTTAATGAGGAACTTAATGAGGATCATGAAGAGGACAAGAGGATCAGGAAGTTAAAGAAAGATCTCTGGAGAAAGTGTTAGACACCATCACCCCCGTGTGTATGTGTGTGTGTGATGTCATTTAAAACCTAAATTAGCCCTATAGTTTATAAACACTGCCATGGTGAGGTCTCGGGCCAGAGACGCCCCAGTGGCACGAGGGGAACACAGGAACCTGGATGACTTTAATATTTTATGTTTTTAAACGTTATTGCTGATCAGTGTATGATGCAAGAAGAGAAACGTCTGTTGAAATGTTGAGTGTGAGAAGCAGAGAGACGATTTCTGAAACATCTCGGCCAACAAACTGATTGGCTCATTGTACTGAAGGGGCGGGACTTGTGCGAGGCAGCAGCATTGCAATCTGGTGCAGTTCTTAGACTCTCTTCTTTAACTCACGCAGGACTTTAAGCTCCTCGTCTCGATTTAGCTCGACACACCAGTTTATCTGACGCTCGCTGCAGTCTGGGGTTTCAGCATGTAGGTTTCTGTTTACAAAATCATCAGGTTCTTTCAGATCAATCACTGGCCAAGGTTCAGAGACAGAATGTAAATTTAATCCATGTCTTGTGTGGTAAAGAGACAGAGACAGACAGAGAGAGAGAAGCAGAGTGCACACCAGAGTTTGGTCAGAATCAGAAAATGTCTGGTTTGACTTTGTGACCTCGGGGTTTTTCCACTTGTCTCCCTCCCTCGCTCTTTTCCCAAATTTCTTACATCCGTCTCTCATTTTAACTTTCATTTTTCGTGGTCAAGCGAGAGAGCGAGTGGGCGGCCTTCTGAGAGGGGATTTACAACTTTCAACTGCTTGGGAAGCTTCCAGAAGCGAGTCTTGTTTCATGTTCGGTCTGAATCTGAGGAAATTCACTGAAACTTTTACTGGAACTCATCATAACACGATGCACGAGGAGCTCGGTGTGTGTGTGTGTGTGTGTGTGTGTGTGTGTGTGTGTGTGATTGTCTGAGACAAGACTTAAGGTCATGTTTTATCTCCAACAAGTATCCAAGTGAAGGTGAGGGTGAAGAACCCCTCACACGCCCTGCGTTCTGCTCAGCTTGGAGCGTTTCAGCCTGATTAACCAAACTGATTCTTCTTAAAACCAGCACAGTGTTGTGCATTAATACTGACCTTTAAAGCCTCAGCACATGTTTGTTTCCAGACACAGTTAGGGTTGGGTACCGAAATACCAGTACCTACTGTATATAACCGGTATGTACTAGAACCGAATCAGAGCGCTTAAATGCCTGAGTGATGGATTGAAGTCCTCTGGTTCTCCGAAATGGACGTAAGAAGCATCATCACCCTCACCACACACGAAGAATAATTTCCTGACAGGGACAAATGCATGTGAGTGTCCGTGTTGTTTTCACATTCTTACTTAAAAGCACAACTCGGGAAATGAGAACATCCGCGTGAACGCAGTGATTACACTCTGTGATTCGCAACACTAATGCTGCATGTAAAAACACATCAAAGCCAATGACACATCTGAGGACACGCGGGATGACGGTAAAAGCAGAGGGACGCACCGTGTTTAACAGCTCGTGAACATTAGCTGACAGTGTGTGTGTGTGTGTGTGTGTGTGTGTGTGTGTCGATACGGCAAACACGGTCATATTTCTGTAAAAGAATTGCTGAAATCTGAAGCTGGATTGTAGCGTACCAAGAAAACCAACTACTTTACTGTTCATAGTCTTAAATTATTGGAGCTGGTTTAGGTAGTATGTAAATTAGTTGTGTTTTGTATTTACTTATATTTATGTATACTTTAAATTTTAATATACTGTTCATTTTAAATGAATTGTTTTGAATAAAAAGCCATGTTTTTTTTTACATTATCCATCACATTTTTTGTGGCTCCTTTTTTTTTAAAGTATCGGTTTAGGCACCGGTACCGTTTTTAACAGTATAGATTTGATACTGGTATCATTAAAAACCCAAACGATACCCAACCCTACAGACACAGTACAGGTGCAGGTCTCATGGGGAAATTAAGATCAACTCACACCTTTTTCACAACCAAAAGTTCCTAGAGCTGTGACACCGTTACTGACACTGGAGCCACACTCACCCCTTTTCCACCAAAATGAACCCAGTACTAGTCCATGTGTAGTCTAGTGCCAGTTCAGAGCCGGTTCAGAAGCGAACCTCCTAAGAACTGCCTCTGTTTTTCCATGGGCTAGAGAGTCACGCCATCACGTCACTGTATAGTAATAACACTTATTCATATTTCTCAAATGAAATGCATCATTCAACGTTATCACAAGTCTAACTTTCAAAAACAACACTGGGCTGATGTGTGTGTGTGTGTGTGTGTGTGTGTGTGTGTGTGTGTGTGTGTGTGTGTGTGTGTGTGTGTGTCTGTGTGTCTGTGTGTCTGTGTGTCTGTGTGTCTGTGTGTGCGCGCAGGTGTGTTCCACAAAAGTCAGTCTCAGAAAGATTGTCTGGAAGTTTGTATTAATGAACTATTTGGTTTAGCAGAATGATGACCCCAGTGAGGTGCGCTGAGACACCCGGGGTCGTCCTCGTCATCATCGGTATCGCTGACAATATTGTCCTCGTCAGTACAGTTGGTGTCGCCGTCAGCTTCGTGTTTTAACAAAACCTGAATTCACTAAAAATTGGTTTGAATAATTTTTCCACAACTGAAAATTTAACACACACACCAGAATTATCGCGTTTCTTCAGTAGCAAAAATTAATGCGTTTAAGCTACAGAGCGGAAATAAAACACGGAGACCTCTGCGCTCATGCTTTATCATCAAAACTCCACCAAAACTCACAGTTCTGTTTGGTCTTAATTTACTAACTTAGACTTAGTTTCTCCTCGGGCGATATCTTCGCACAAAATAATAAAACCCTTGAGGACCGTTTCCTGACTTTATGTTTTCCATTAGAGCCCATTTGGACCCATTAGAATAAAATCAAGGCTAATCATCATCATCATCATCATCAAATGCTGAGCCTGAGAAGACCACATGATAACAGCATGACAGTGAGAAATCGCAGAACAAAAGAGATTATAATCTGATAAAAATCACAGCAGGATCAGCCGAAAAGCAAAAATGTGCAAGTCTAACAAAACTTCCAGGTAACTCTCAACACTAATCTGACGATTAATATAATTCTGTTACACCCCCGAAGTGAGCAAAGACACGTTTTGCCACCGCCTGGGTCTGTGCAGCGCAGATCTCATCACGATTATTAAAAAGAGAACCGAGGCCTGCTTTTCTCCTCTCCAGCACTTAAACAAACGGGGAGAGCAATAAAACTGCATTCCGGTGTTTATGATCTCACACGACAGGAGTTTCTGCGCCAAACATTACTCAGGTCAAGGTCAAACCCACTCATGCTGCACTGAACAGTAGTTACAGATCAATAGCAGAGTAAAAACAGGACTCTGGTTTAAATAGAACTTCTTTAAAGTCCCGTGAGACAGGATGAAATGCTTAAATGATCTACACAACAGCCAATAGCCGTTGAGACGAGGCATGCCACAAACCTCCGGCCAATCAAAACACACCTGATAGCAATCTAGTTAAATATGGAGAACAGTCAAGAGTTTATAATGAGAGCGGTTTTCTCCAGTCTACGAGGACGTTAATCCGAGTCCTGGGTTTTTTGAAGTTTGTGTTCAAGGTGAAGGAGAAGTCGAGGTCGAGATGGAGATGGAGGGGAAACATGGAATCATATTCTTCATCGTTCTGAGATCAAACAGCTCCAAGTCAGTAAACAGACTTAAACAAAACCCCGCCTGTTGTTAAACTCCTGAATAAACTCCAAACATTTATTCTCAGTTGTAAAAGTGAACAGTGTGTGACCAGACGTGCACGCCAACGAGCTGAGATGCAAGAGTAAGACACGCCCACCATGCAAAATCTAGAGCAGGTTTAATTGGACGAACACAGGACGAGTCACGTTTTGTGTCAAAGTATGAAAAAGGAAAAATATTTTTTAAAACCCCGAAACACCTAATTGGATGTTAAACTACATCCTGTGTGTATGTTCTGGCGAAGAAAAGTCCAGTGTTCCTCAGAAGTCCTGGTTCTCCTCTGGGCAGAGGTACGAGCTGCACTCTCTCTCTCTCTCTCTCTCTCTCTCTCTCACAAAGAGGCCCCTAATAACCGCTCATACACTGCACACTCCGGTTCCTCCCTCCCAAAACCGCAGAGCGCTACTCTGGCACATCTGGTGAACTGCTTACGGGTCCAGGACGTGGAGAAATTGGCCCGGAGAAAGCAGAGGATTTCCTGATGATGTAGTGCCCTCGAACCCGGCTCGATCCTCTTTTCCTCCCGGGGAAAAAAAAAGTGACGTAAACCTTCTCCAGAGCGAGAACTCGAGGGGGGAGGGAGGGTTCTTCAGTGACCCAGGAGAACACTTTCCACGGAGCTTTAATCCTCATTCCAGCCGACTTCCTTCCTGCGGTTCTCTCTGCACAGCACCACAAATCCTCATCAGTGATTACATACAAAGACCTCGATCCAAGCGCAGATTCTCAATGAGCTGCTTTAATATATGTATGTAAAAATAAGTACGCCCTAAACCTGGCAGTGTATTTAAAACTCTACAGTTTACACGGATCCAAACCCAGTCCTGGGCTCGCGAGCAGCACCGTTTATTGTCCAGGTCCAAATTACTTCCATATCCCTGAAATGTGCTCCAAGCGCACCCTCTTTATTTTTAATACAAAAGCCATCGTTAGAACATAAAAGTATTCCTCAGAGAAGCCGCCGTCCTTGTAAACAACTAACATTTATTTTTAAATACTTTTAAAATTCATAAATACTCCTTTACAAAAAGCGTAAATCTACATTTGTTTGATTGATTTGATGAGAAATGCATTACGTTAAATAAAGACAAATAAATCAGGCAAAAGTAATCGCGTCCTCTCTTGCGCTCTTAATGTCTTCACTTGGGTTTTGCATTTTGGTGAGGATGAAGGTCACAAAAAAGTTTTTTTTATAAATATCTATAAATGTCTCTGATCACAGTGTAAAAAGAGAAATAAAATAGGATATTATTTTCCAAGAACGCTTTTAAGAGTTCACATTCCTGTATAGTCACTTCTTATAAAAACAGAGGAAGAAGCAGAAGGACAGAGAAACTGGATGGGAAAAATAATAAAAATCAGCCTGACATGAACATGGAGAGATTTTAAACACTTTCACTAATTCCGTAATCAGGCCACATATTATTTTATACAGCGAGTTTTCAGCGTCTAATCATCACCACGTGAACTCGACACTACAGCACTCACACCATGGGGGGTCTCCACATCTAATAAAAAAATTAATAAATCACCGTGGAAAAACCCTTTAATAACCACAAACTGTTCAGTGTGACTGTGAACTAATAATTTAAAGATTAAGCTAAACGCTACATGATTCTCCTCGAATGTACATCTGGGGCAACTACTCTTCAGGAACCACTGAGATTTGGACCAGAGAGATCACACACACATACATACACACACACACACATAAAATGTGTATGAACTATGAACATATCTGGCAACCTCTCGGGCCACAGCGGACCTGGGGGCCAAGAACAAACACGCTGCACACAGCCAAAAATTAACAAACAGGGGAAAAAAGTGTAAACTTCCTTTGAGAAACATATTATAAGCATTTCAGAGTGGAGAAGTGGCTTGTAGAGAAAGGCAGCCTGCAGATTTTGTTTGTGTTTTTGCTGCATGCTGAGTCCATGCCCTGGAGACTGCTGCTAATTTGCATACAACAAAAAATATACACAAATTTGCATAATAACTTTCCCTTATTTTATTACTTTTGCGCTACTTCTCAACTGTGAAAAAGCTAATAATCCGCTCAGTCATGTGTTCCAAATCGAAAAGCTCATTAAAGGAACACATCTACACCCTCACCCTAAGTTAAATCTAGAAGATATAAACATGGATTATATGTAAATTCAAAGAAGACACGCCCTTCCTGTCCTCATTAACAGCTGTTCAGTCACAGCTTGTAATCTACCTCACGATAATCCATGTGAGTTACCATGACAACCACCGACCGTTCATCATCTCTCGTGAGCTCAGGTGGCACACCAACGATGCCGAGGTTGCCGCAACATCAATATCTGTTTTCGTTTCATCTCAGATGTGATCGGTTCAAACGCTGAGAAGTTCTTGTTATTTACATCACAACCGTGTTAATATGTAGCTTCACTCACAAATGAATTTCATGCCAGAGTACGGAGCTTAAACCATCAGCACTTTAGAACCCATCAGAACTCTTTAAGGCTCAGAGTGAGGGTACTAGCTAATAAATATCATCAGATGATCAGGTAATTAATATAAAAATTGTAAAACTTAAACTTTATTACATTTTAAAAGCTCTGGAAACTGTGAGTTTGTCGCGTTATTGAGTGCTGTAGCGAGAGCGAGCCACAGCAAGAGTGAACTGCAGTCTCAGCTGCGCAATCAGACACGCTTTACTCTGATCACCACCACTCACGTTTCACCTCCTCGGCATAATTAATCATTTAGCACTGATGAAGTCTACAGTAACGGATTTAATTCATCAGCAGCTGATGTCCAAGTCCTAAACAAGTGCAGTTTAACCCTTTACATTTCACAGCAAACTCAAATGTATCATTAGATTTTTATTCAAATGATTATTACATTAATCTGAGCTTTGCTCGTCAGGGATCAGATCAGAGTTCCAGCACAAACTAAACTCACACAATAATATATACAATATATTTCTCAGAGGAGATCATAAGGCTGTCTTATATCCAAGGAGAGACAAAATACTAGACAAGAGCTTTCCAAAAAAAAAAAAAAAAAGTTAATAATAATAAAAAACTGAGAGAATGATTTATATAAAGATCTCCCTACAGTTATATACACACCAGTATAACTGTACTCCATCCACATGGTATTTAATGTATTATGTTTTTTTGCAGTCGGTTAACCAGACCTCTGACTGGGACTCGGGTCATATTTGTGTATCACTTCGCAGGATAGATTCTGTTGTTTAAAAACATTCTGAAAGTGTGCGAGTGGAATTCGAGTCGGACGTCACCTGTGACAAATAAGACATTCATACAGCTCTAAACACATGAGTACATAATCCGCATAACAACCTGGAGATTAGGTTTACACCAAACTGCAAATACAAAAACAGTCAAGACGTTGATGTATCATCACACCGTCCAGTCCTTCACAATACACACCACACATCTCTACACCAAAACGATTAAAACAATTAAATTCAGGAGGAAATATAATGATAACTCAGAATAAGACAACATATTAAAGTTACGATCCGTTGTTATAATCATAACCATAACGGTATAATATTTAAAGAGTTATAAAAAACATTCCCTCCTTTTCAGTGTGAAACAGTTTCTAATTATAAATAATAACTAAACTTTTTCATGTGTAACGCAGGCAGTTCAGTACGGTACAGCACAGCATCATGTGTCAGAGAAACATCCACGCACCGCGATATCGGACTCGACCATGAGACCTCGACCAAAAATATTACTCATAACATTCCAGTGCTAAAGATGCTTTATTAATAATTTATTGCTTATATGTGACTTTATAATCATGTACTGTTCGTCTTACACAACGTGGAGTTATACACTTAATCACACAGAGAGAGAGAGAAATCCCACATTCCTCTGAACTGATTCAGGGAAGTGGAGTCATGTAAACACACACACACATAACTGAAGGGTGTGGACGTGTGGAATGCACTTAACAGAAGTGTAGATTCACTATTACAAGCAGGTAGAGAGTGAGAGTGTGACGACAGCAGAAGGAGCGAAGGAAGGTTTGATCCTCAAAATCAACCGCTCTATCCCTCCATCACTCGTCCTCTCACACACACAATCCCTTTGCACGCGAGCACACAGTCGGCTCTGAGACGTCTGAAAATGCTGCATCGCCATGGCAACGTGATATTCTCAAGGCAAAAACACGGCCGTCTGAATCTGTTTGATCTCTCACTCGTCTGGGTTTTTTCTTTCTGCACTCGAGACTCGAACATCGAGAACGATCTCAAGAAAATTTAATGATTAAGGAACAGAAAGAGAGAGAGAGAGAGTCGATAAGAAGCGCTGAGAGTTAATTAGGAAATTATGTTGGGTAAAGTAATCAAAAGATTCTCAGTGTGTGAGTGTCTGGTGTGTTTGTCGATTCCTCTGTAAAATAAACTCTGCTGTGAATTCTCTAGCGGAGTGTGTGAGAGGATAAAGATCCTGCAACAACAGACCTGCAATTAAACAAAATGACTTTTTGCGGCGCGGTTCACGGCATCAAATCGGAATCGGATCAGAAATCCACACACACAGAAAACACAGAACTCACAGGACCGTGTCAGGCCGACGGACGCTGCGTCGCCGTCAATCGCAGTAATTCACACAAAGTTACGGCACCCAAAACTCAGAATCCCTCTACGGCACGAGACTTCTGTCTGTAAGAGCAACGTCTCGCTGAAAACCTCAGAGAAACAAACAGACAGGGCTGTTCACTGTGACTGATGAGGAGAGGGACATCGTACAACGACCTCACACACACACACACACACACACACACACACACCAAAATTAATTTCCTGACGAATAAACAACTGAATAACAGAACACAGAGTAAGAATTTAAGCATATTTGATTGTTTCTTACAAAACTTGGCACAAACTCTGGTCATGACCACACACACACACAAACTCTGGTCATGACCACACACACACACACACACACACACACACAAACTCTGATCATGAACCCACACACACACACACACACACACACACACACACACACACACAAACTCTGATCATGAACCCACACACACAAACTCTGGTCATGAACACACAAGCACACACACTCTGTGAGGGTATTAATAGAACCACGAGGGAACAAGAAATGGTGCTGGATGCTGTTACCATGGTGACCAGGTGTATTTAGGGCAGAGGTGTGTGTGTTATGAATTGCTGCTGTTCTCGAGGATCAAAACAAAAAACATACACACAATCCTGAGAGAGGTTGTTAAAGAGAAGACCGGTTCATATCTCTGTAACTTTGTAAAAAGAGTTGTTATTGTTCTTTTTATTGTTGTTGTCATTGTTATTATTGTTGTTGTCAGTCCAAACTGATTTTCAAAATGCAATCTCTCTCTCTCTCTCAGCAGTTTCCTGTCAGATTTAATTTATTCTTTATTCCTGGCATAAAGAGAGCACTCATAGACACCCACACACACACACACGGTAAGTGTGCAGATGTTTCTATTCGACACCTCGAGATAATACACTGAGGAGATTCTCTCTTGTCTGTGTGTTTTAGTATTAGTGTAGATGCGAACGCTCCAGCATTAAGCACCAGATTATTACATTAATGATTGAATAAATATTGTCTCGAGTGTGAGTTCTGTAAGACACCAACGTATGAAATGAACACACACAGATCGCTTCTTATAAAACCAGTCAAAGACTCGTTCAGCTCTACATCAGACCATCACCAAACCTCCCAGTTTATCCAGATCAAACCCGATATTGGTGTAAATCTACGACACGCTAACGCCAAACACCCCGCCTCAACGCTCCCCCGCTCTCCGTCTGGTATTCGCTCCCTCGGGCGCATGATTTCCACCACGAATCCTGTAACCAATATATCCAACTCCATCCTGATCTCACAGACAACAGAGAAGTCACCGCAGGAGGGGGACGTGTGCGGCGGGGTTTGGGAGCCACTCTGTGTCGTTCATCATTCCTTCAGGATGAAACAATACAACAAGGGAGAAGAGAAAGAAAAGAGAAAACCATGACATCCGTGGGCGACCTGAAGGATCCAGATGTGGATCAGAACATTCTTTCTGGGAAAAAAAAAACGGATGGGAAAAAAAAGAATGGAAAGGAAGTAAAACATCCATTTTTGTTTCGATGGTTATTTGAAGACAGTTGAGCCGTGATGTGTATTTACAAAGAAAAAGTGAAAAAAGAAATCATAGAACCAAATATAAATGGAATACAGGAAACTGCGGATATTAAAAAAAGGTACAGAGTCTAATGGAACTGGATGTGAATTATGTGAATATTTTGAGAATGAGAATCAGAGGCGCTGTGTGTTTTGTAGATTTGTATGCGAGCAGCTGAACTGATCGAAAGCACCGAGCTGTAGCGCTGCAGGAACGCTGTGTGTTCTGGAGAAAACTAAACACACAAACTGTATAAAACTCACTACTTATATAAACATCTAATACTAAAGCTAACACCGGTTAACAGCTCTTTATGCTAGGTGAAGGGGAGAATTGATTCAGTTATGCATCACGATTCATATCTCGCCACACTGACTCCAAAATCACTTTTCTTTTTTTTTTTAAAGAATTGTTTACTTATATACAGTATGTTTGCATTTGAGGTGGGAATCAATCACTGGAAGTTGAAAGAGGTCAGATCAATCAATGAAAGTGTTTTGTGAGGACACACACACACACACACCTCTGACAAACTTTTTTTTTTTTGGCTTTTTGGTTTATTTCATTAGAGAGTTTTTATTGTTACGACACAGTCGTACACACATAATTCACCCCAGTGTGTGAATCGATCAGAATTGTACATAAACATGTTGGGAAAACTAATCCTGTCCAAATAGTACTGTACTGCTAAATAATCACACACACACTATTATAATGTGAGTGTCTAAATAAAATATGACCCACCATTTACCGTGTGTGTGTGTGTGTGTATGAAAGAGGCCTGCACTCTTTCGCAGTTTTACGGCTGGGTATAAAAGAGGACACCCCGCCTGGAGGAAAACAGATGGTAGGATTTAGAGAAACCGAGCTCCTGTCATCCAGCACCAGGTCACTCACACACACACTAACACACACACACACTCACTAACACACACACACACACACACTCACTAACACACACACACACTCACTAACACACACACACACACACACACAATCACTAACACACACACTCACTAACACACACACACAATTTATGCCTGTGTGCAGTTGGATTAAAAAAAATATGTA
>JAQMYI010000007.1:28046911-28060647 GCA_030014275.1 Clariallabes melas
CTGCCAAGGTCCTGCTGCCGGACTCCACAGCGCCCCCCGGAGGCCCTCCACAAGGGGGACCTGCACAGTGCTGGTCTTAATGTGTTGAGGTTTAAAAGTCATGGCTCCTGAGTGTATGATAACGTGAATAACGAATGTGTGTGTAGGATAGAGGACGCGCTGATGAGGTCGGCGGAGGTCGGGCGTGTGTACATGCCGTGTGTCGAGAGCACCGTGATCGAGATGAAGGAGGATTTCGCAGGAACCAACGTCACTTTGTTTGTAAGCTGCATCTCAGTGCTGTTTATTCACCTGCACAACCCTGCTGTTTCTACATCCTTAATGAACGCAAAGAGATATTACAAACCAATTTAAAATATATAAAAGTGCAATAAATCTTGATGTGGAAGCAAATGTTGAATTTCGAATTAGAAATGAAATTCTGCATTTGGATGATTTAATATCAGCTCCAGTGAACAATGAAACGGATCTGACCGAATGTCAATGTAATATTAATATGTTGAACGTCTCGCTCCAGGCTCCGAGGGGCGTCTCGCCAGCGAGTCTCCCGTCAGTGCACTTACCCGCCTGCCTCAAACGGGAAAAGAAAAAGACATCCAAGGTGGTGTGCAGCTACTACAAGAACAGTACGTTCTTCCAGGTACAGTACGGCGCTCTTTCCGAATCTCGTACAATACTCTCTCTCTCTCTCTCTCACTCACTCACTCACTCACTCATCTTCTACACCGTGTGAGTACGTCCTAATATTATACACACTGTACATGTAGGTAGAAATATTTAGACAATGGGTTTAATTACACTCGCTCTCGCCTAAACACAGTGTTGGTGCTGGTTTTATTTTTTTTACATTATACATACAATACAGACAATGTGTGTGTGTGTGCCAAAGAAACTACTTTTGAAGTTTATGTAACATGGAAGTGACCGATCTCACTTCCCTAAAAAGTTGCTACATTTTTCCTCTTCGGTTTGGAGAGATGATTTTATATGAGCCCCAAAAGTGGCGGTTTTTCAGCGCTATACTGTCTCGCTTCAAACAATAATCATTTAAAATGCAATTTTTATAGTATTGATACTAAAATTGGTGTAAACTTCTAGAGGCATATTATGACCGGTAAAAATCGTTTTGTCTCAAGAAACATTAAGTTTTGGGAAATTTAATTTCCCCTAAAAATCTGTAGTATCTGTAACCAGGTCCAATCTTAACAATTTAGCATTTTAGAATAAATCAGTTTCTCAGCACTTTCTTTCCATGTGACATCTAAACTGTCCAAGGTGCATCTGAATGACAAGTTAAGATCACTGAAATATTTAAATTCAAGAAAGTTACAGACACTACACCTAGACACGTTTTAGCCCCAGGACCATGTTTTGACCGTCTGGATGAACAGTTTCTGCTGTAGACGTCCATGTGGGAAAAAACATCCAAGCAGCAGAAAATTCAGATCCTCATTTTATTTATGCGCCTGTAAAAATGTGCTGCTTGGGAATTTTGTGAAGAATCACCTTTTTAAAGCTAAATCATGTATTTTTATTTTTTATTATTATTCTCATATATAAAGTTTTTGACAATAGAATAAGACAATGACAATTACATGACAATAAGATAAAGTATTATAAAGAATTATAATAAGAATCCAACTATGGATTAAAATAAATAACATTATAAATCAACCTAAGGAGTTCTTTGCTGGTGAATTCAGCCTGATGTTCTGGAGATGAAATAAGACCTGATGTTCTGGAGATGAGCTTCTTTGCTCTGTGTGCAGACGAGCTCTCACAGGATTTTAGAAGACGTTGTTGGGATTTCGGTGGAAAACGAGATCATCGCCGACCTCCCGGAGCCCGTGAGAATCACGTTTCACCACATGGTGAGTGTGTGTGTGTGTGTGTGTGTGTGTGTGTTTAAACAACATTCGAGTGCACGCATTTCAGCACGTTTCTTCAGTGTTCTCACTAAAATGCAAAATCTCAAGTGGTTATAACACATTTTTGAACAGAGGCAATTTGTCTTCTTTTTGCTCTAAACAGTCAAAGTGAAAAACCACTTCAGTGTGTGTGTGTGTGTGTGTGTGTGTGTGTGTGAGATATGTTTTTCTGTTGTTTCTATTTAATCCCATAACACTGACCCCAAAAAGTATTCACACCCCTACTGAACACCACAAGCGCACGTTTCAAGAGAAAATATGTAACAGAAAAAAATGTTTGTGTTGCAAAATACCAGAAGGACAGCTCAAAATGAAACCAATTTCAGGCGTCAGAGTTCATGCTTGGTTAACGTGACGAGCTACACCATGCGGTTCCTCTGTAGAATCAAGAAGAACTCTTGAGAAACAGCAGATAGGATCCGATATGAAATACACCACCGACTGGAGCACGAACTACCGAAAACCAGGACGATGAGCGCGCGTGTACACAGGGAACCAGCCGAACGCAGTGGAAACCATGCATCAGCCTCAAGAATAAGATGGATGGCATCTGCAGAGGAACATTTACAGAACGTCAGAAGCTTCCGGAGAACATCCTCGTCTTCAGATGAATCCAAACGGGGCTTGGATGGATCTGAGGATGGAGTGTTTCTGTGGAGAAAGCCAGGAGACCATTTCTAACCCAAGTTGTGACGTTGTGTGTGTGTGTGTGTGTGTGTGTGTGTGTGTGTGTGTGTGTGTGAGAGAGATGTGGTTATGTTTAATGCCCCACAAATTGCAGGGATATGGCTGTAAGGGTCATACAGTATGTACAGAATACTTGGCAAATATACAGTACTGTGCAAAAGTCTTGACCCCCTCATTTCTTTATATCAAATTAAATCAAATCATGTAGATTAAATTAAAGAAACTGCAAAGTGCCTAAAGATAACATTTTAAAAATTGGTTGTTTCTATAACAGCCTCAGCAGCGACCTCATTTCCCCTCTCGTCTGTTCCAACATTCAGCATTCAGAATCAGCAGTAAACTAATCACGGGCCTGATCATCTGACATCATCTGCACCTGTTTCCCACTGGGTCAGGACTTCAGTTAGATGTTTTTTTTTATGCTTGAATGATTCATAGGTTACTGTGTGGCTTGACAAACCAAACACATTCCTCTGAAACTGTTCAATGTGTTGGACTTTTGAGGAATGTGGGCTTTTTTTTTGTCTCTTGAAGCTTGGAGAACTGTTTCTCAAAACTACATTAAACAATACAAGAACGTCTAGAGTTATAGGATGGAAATATAGAGAAATGCAGGGGTCAAGACTTTTGCACAGTACTATGTGGCTGTACAAATGCTGATAGTGAAGTGCTGAAGACATGTTAAGAAGAACAGAACATACATACTGTACATACATGCATGTCTACAGCGTACACATCATAAAGCTGCAGCTGACGATCTCTCGGCAGGATAACGCTCAGAAACACCTGCTGCCTTCAGAATCTCACGTCTGCAGAGCGTCTGCAGTGCGGCTGGAGAACTGAAAGATTTGTTGGTTGAAACTTGTAGAAACATTTCACCATAACTCTTACAGAAACTGGTGGGTTTAGGACCCAGATGCTTCCGGCAAAACGACAAAAGAGAAAATAAAATTCAAAAATACTGTAAAATTAATTATTTAATGAAGACACATTTCAGTCTCCAAAAACAACTAATTCAGAGAAGAATCTGACTAATCTACTGTTCTTATGTTTGTGTGTATGTGATGTGTTTCTTTAAAATAAATTCAATTCAATTTTATTCATAAAGAGCTTTTAACAATGATCACTGTCGCAAAGCAGAATGAAAAAAAAATAAAAATAATTAAATGCGTATGAAATGTGAGAGTAAATACGTATGAATCACAATGGAGGTAAAACGGGTGCTGCTAGGGTTAAAATGCTGTTTTAGACATTTTTTGCATATTATGCATAACAGTATCTCTCAAAAATAAGTGCACCCCCACAATTCACCACAGTCAGACAGATATTAAACACTTTATGGTACTGTGTCAGTATAATACTGAGTAATGTACTCGTCTGTTAAATCAGCATTACAACTGGAAGCTGATTATGTTTAATAAAACTGCGTCACTTTGACTGATTTATTCCTCTTATACAACAGCAAGGGTTCACTGTGTGTATTTACTTATGATTTTAAAGCGCGTGATGACTTTTTTACACACATACAGACACACACACACACACACACACACACACAGACAGTCCACCACATCAGTGGTTTATGTTCCTTCCTGTTATTTACTGTGACTTTTTTTTAAATTTCTTTATTTTTTTTTCTTTTACAGAAAACAAATAGAAGAAAATGTGTTTCCTGGGACACAAGAACAGGTAAAAAAAAATGTCACAATCTAGTTGTAGTCTGTGGAAAGTGATGTGTGTGTGTGTGTGTGTATGTATGTATGTGTGTGTGTGTGTGTGTGTGTGTGTGGGCGCGAGTGTGCGTGCAAGATATCGGTTAAGACATGTTGTGGAGTCTCAGATCCGTCTGTCTGTCTCACCCCCCCCCCCCCCCTGTAGATAACGAGGTGATGTGGCGGGACACGGGTTGCGTAACGCGCGCGCTGAGCGCGGAGGAGACGGAGTGCTGCTGTCATCACCTCACGTACTTCGCTATTCTTGTGGTGAGAGACGGAGTTCAAACGGAAATGTAGTACAGAGCGATTAATGACTGACTCCGGGCACGTACAGACAGCTGCATAAGTTTTTGCACCCCTCTTGAAAATGATTGACAAGACAAATATGACCGTCCCTGAGAGACTTTCTGTGGTGTTTAACCACAGGCCGTCTCCACGGAGACTGGGGGTTTTTAATTGAATTTGATTTTAATTGAATTTGATCTCTTAATTATTATTTTTTGGATTAAAAACTTCATATTTTTCTAAAGTAACTATAACAACCTGCTGAAGTCATGAACTACTGTTCACTTATTATATATTTATTACATAACGTGCAAAACAACAACAATCTAATAATTAAAATTAAATAAACTTTATATTTGTTTGGTGCAGAGGAATGTGATCATTTGGTATGTTGTGTAAACAAATTACGTAAATAAAGACAAACAATGAAACATAATAAACCTCTGCATTATCAGTATAAAATAATATTTTAATTATTTAAGTAAACTAACAAAAATAACATTGGTTTTTAGATAGATAGATAGATAGATAGATAGATAGATAGATAGAGAAAAAAAAAGTACACCCTACTTCATTTCTATGTTTTTATTAATTAGGGATTAAATAACACCCAAGTGCTCATCAGCAACTTCTATAAACAAATAAATAACAACAACAACAAAAAAAAAAAAAAAGTTAATATGTAGTATTTAGTTTTTTTTTTACCAAAAATTAACAACACCCTTCCTACGTCCATGATCCTTACCCAGATGAATAAAATGTGACTAATTAAGTGCCATAAAAGCTGAACTTCGGGCTATTTGGTGTTCTGCAGCTCTCAGGTGTGAATCTACATCATGACATGAAAAGAGAACCTCAGGCAGGAGCTCAGAGACGTCACTGTTGCTGCTCATCACAAAATATAAGGGTTATAAGGTTGTCGTCAAACAAACTGAGCATCACCGTTCTACAGTGAGAAGGACCGTGTACTGATTAGGGGCTTTAAGACAGTTCCCAATCTGTAACAACAATGAGAATCCCAGGGAATTAAGTCCAGTGTCAGACTGTTTAATGTTCAGAGACATTAAGAAAAACCCCAGAATCTATTCTTCAAAAATGAAAAATGGAACATGACTAAGGTTTGCAAAATTGCATCTGAACAAACCACAAATGTTCTGGAACATTATCTTCTGGACTGATGAGACCAACGTAGAGATGTTTGGTGATCACACACAGTGCCATGTTCAAAGAAAACCAAACACCAGCATGGTGATGGAGTGCTGAGGATTTGGCCTTCGTCTGCATTCACAACACCCTGAGACAACAATGAACTCCACCTCGTCCCACAGTACTAATTACTGAGACAAATCGGGACGGTGATGCCAAACACACCAGCAATTCCACATCTGAGTGTCTGAAGAAGAAAAAAGTAAAGTGGTTGGAACGGCCAAGATAAAGACGAGATCTCATCCCCTGCTGAGGTTCTGTAGTGGGATCGTAAGAGAGCCGTGCAGAAACAAATGCCCTTAGACTTTAGTGAACTGAGGCAGTGGTGTGAAGAAGAGTGGGTGAACGTTCTCAGACTAAAGAGAGAAACTGATAAACACCTACAGAAAAAGTTTAGTTTCAGTTTTTGTGGCTAAAAGTGATTCTGCAGTTAAAGGGTGCACTTGTTCTTCCCCCAGCTGCTTTCTGAAGAATGTCGGTTTACTTTTTGGGGGGTAAGATGACTTCATATTACAATCTGTTGCACTTTGTGTTTTTGATCTGAGGTTAGAGTTTGGTAACTGGAGCACATGGCTGTTATTTAGGACCTGATTAATTAAAAATATAAAGCTTTATTATTCCAGTGACAGAGACAGACAGACAGACAGACAGACAGACAGAGAAATAAATAATGTTTGACAACAAAGAGTAGATTTTTCATTTCTTTTGGGTGTGCAGTATTTATGTATTAGACTTAGTTTTCTTTTGCAGGGTAATAATTCTGGAATAACAAAAGTACATTAATATACTTATGTTTCTGATAATAATATAGGTTTTTTCTTTAAAACAAAATGAATAAATATATGAAATGTTCCATAACTCATTTTTTTAGGCAGGATGTATGAAATATTTCTTTAACAGAATTATTTTTGCCCATCATTTTGAAGGGTGCCAATAATAATGGACTGACTCTACTACACCTCTATGACCTTAAATAACTGATCTTTATTCCCTTGGATATTAAAGGACATTTGTTAGGGAGCGGACCTTTAATGTTGGATATTTCTCCGTCTCTCGCTGTAGGATCTGAACCCTACGAGAAATGTGCGCCACCTAGAGGTTCTGACCTTCATTACCGCCGTGGGCTGCGCCATATCCATCGCCAGCTGTGCCATTCTCTTCATATCACTGTGCAGACAGAGGTCAGAGGTCATTCTCAGTGTAACGTGCTGTGTGTGTGTGCTGTGTTACAGCAGGTGCTGAGTTTTATCCTTGTTTTGTTTTTGTTTGTTTTTTAGGAAATTGAAGAACAAGTCGAGTCTGGTGCACCGCGGTCTGGTTGTGGCTCTGTTCTTCCTCCTCGTGCTCTTCGTCCTCACCGGCACCGTGGCCAACGTTGCGTCTGAGGGTGTGTGTCGCTTCATCGGGGGCCTGCTGCACTACATGCTGATCAGCGTCCTCTGCTGGATGGCTGTGGAAGTGATTCACACCTTCTGGATGATGTACATGGTGTTTAATCAGACACCAAATCCATGGACCTGGTACCTGCTGGGATTCGGTACGTTTACTCACTAACACTTTAGATCAAGGAGTGTTGAGGTTTATTATCAAGCCTCTAGATATTATTTTTTTTTAAGTAATAATAATAATAATTATTATTATTTTTTTTATTTATTATTATTATGACTTCTTTTGAAACAATATTATGTTTTAAAGAAACTTCAGATTTTTTACAACAATAACTTAAGGTTAGTTTAGATGCAGTATATTTGAACATATCAGCTTTTATTAGTTTTTTTATTTAAAAATGAAGTCATTCCAGGTCACAGTCAGATGAGCGCTAAGTGTTAGACAAACAGAACTAATTTTTAGGAAGAATTTTGTACAGAAAGATGTTTTTCCTTACATTTTTTAAAGACTTTCGATTCAGACTCACAGAGTAAAATATATTTTAGATTTCAGTTTTTAATAATATCTAATTAAAAATAAATTTATCAAACCAAACAAATCAACAAACAAACAAACAAACAAACAAACGAACACATAAATAAGTGTTTTGTGTATGGTGGAGCTGCTTCAGAGATCTCGCTGTATGATGAAAGCACTTCCTTGATTTTGTCGTTCCCGTGTCTGCTCCAGGCGTTCCCGCTCTGCCGGTTATCATCCTGGGATCCATCGGAGGCGTTTACGGCCAGAGGACGGTGAACTCTGATGATCATCTCACAAAACCGTATCGCATGTAAGGCATGACGATAATCTCACAGTCTGTGTGAACGTGGATTGTTTGTTCAGCGATGGTTAATCGTCCAGATGTTGTGTGCCGGTTCAGGTGCTGGATGACGGACTCTAAGTCGGCTCTGATGGCTCACTTCATCATCAACATGGGCCTGCTGGCGGCGGTGGTGAGCTCCGGCATCATCATGCTCATCCAGGTCTTCAGGAAGATCCGCAACAGGGACGAGTGGAGGAGGAACCGCGTGGCCTTTCTCAGCATCTGGGGTCTCAGCTGTCTGTTCGGTTCCACCTGGGCTCTCGCTTTCTTCACTTCTGAACCCTCAGAAACCGCCATCTTCCTCTTCTGCATCATTAACTCATTACAAGGTGAGTTTCAGGGCGCGTCCTCTCTCTGCACAGACCGAGCCGAGGGGCAGCGCCGCGATCGCCGTTGTTTATGTGCCAGAAATTTCCTGTGCAGATCATATCAGGACAAACTGTTCCTGCTGCGTGTTTACTTTACACACCGCTGCTGGTTAACTGTTTAACTCCTCACGATCCGGGCTGGAGTTTAATACGCGTACGCCTCAAAGCCTTCATTTAGTCTAGATATAGAATGTAGAAATAGAATATTTTATGGCATTAACTGTAAACTATGTTAAAAATTACAATTTAAGTTAATTTGTGAGCAAGTGATGTATGATTTTTAATACAATTTAAAATTAAGAAATGAATTGTTTATATAACTGGGAACATAATAATAAACATAAATAAATACATTATTACATCCAATTAATTGATTAAAACAAACAAAATTAGTTAAATGAATGATTTAAATTAAATGTAATAAATTGGTTAGAACACTTTTTTCTTTTGTCATATAATCGTAAAATAAGTTCATTAACACACGCCGTGTGGTTTGCGCAGGATTCTTCCTCTGGCTGCGGTTCTTCACTCTGGAGCGGATCCAGAAGAACTCCGAGTCCAGTTCTGACCTGAGCAGCACCGGATCCACACGACAGCACATGCTCCAGACTCAGGAGAGAAATTAGGAGTGACCTCCCAAAACCAGTGACTCTTTAAAGACGAAAAAAAGGAAAAAAAAAAAAAGAGCTAGGAGTGTGTTTAGGAGTGATTTTAGAAAGAGATCTGTGAGCTGAGCATTTATAACGAGTTATCTTCCTGCATTAAACCCTGCTGGGCAGGTCCGTCGCTGTGCACTGGATTATAATCAAAATAAAAAATAAAAAAAACACACAAAAAAACATCAACATTAAGCTGAATATTCGACTGTATAAACCTCAAGATTTGTATTTTAACTCTTTCAGTCAGTTTTTTTCTTTCGTTAGCACTTTAGTTTTATTTCCCGCGTAAATATCTACTGCTGTTCTGAAATACTGTGTCCACTTTAGACGGGAGGAAAAGAAGAGTTTAAGCACAAAGAGAATAAAAGGAGTTTTTCACCCCTTATTATAAAATGATATTAAATTTCCTATTATTTATTGGGGGTAAATCCAACACAAATCAAACGTCCACATTTTATGTAAACATTATTTAGTGCACTAATTTATTCCCAATTTAATGAAACAAGAAATGCAATGTTTATAACAAGACAGTTAACTAAAAAATAAAACAAACAAACAAAACAAAACCATCTTGACTGATTTTATATACAGATTACTCTGTTGTGCGTAAAGCGTCTAAATTTAAATGTGAATAAGAAGGTTGTTGACATGACGGAATCCAGCACAGGGGGGCGCCGCGGAGCTGTGAGTGGGTGAAAAGTCACGAGACAAGCAACCAAGAATCGTTAATAATATCTCTTCTGCTGGCTTAAAAAAATTATCTAGGCCCCTAAGTGTGTGTGTGTGTGTGTGTCTGTGGTAGCTTGACACACTGCGGTGGTGAAACATTATTGGAAGATCTACCGCATGCAGCCTGTAGAAGGCGCTCTTCTCCTATTCCTCATCATTCGGTCGGCGTTTTATTTTATTTTCAGTTCTTTTTGAACTTTTGTCCTTCATGAAGTTTTGTGGGCGTGGCCATGAACAGACTTAAAAGTTAGCTTGTTGTAAATATGAAAGGAATTTGAGTTTGGTTTATCCATGAAAACTCTTTTTCACACATCGTAAGTAAAAGATACTACCTGATGTTGTCCTGATGTTGCAGACGTAGAGCTCACGCTCTGTTGAAGCTAAATTTCATCCTGATGACGATCAATCCGTGTTTCTGTGTTTGTGTGTGAACGTCATGTGCGGGGTGGAAATGCAGATTGCACACAGAAAACAAAATATAAAGACATTAATAAAGCACAAAGTTTTTATAGGTCATGTAACGTAACCACGAGCCCTGGATCGAAAGTATTGTTAGTGTTTAAATGACTCGAGTTTTAGTGTTCTGTAATCTGACCTGATCACTTTAGTCTGTCTGTTCAGTTCCACATTGTTTCCTGTGATGTAAAGCGTTTTGTTCTCGTGTTTGTGAAACTATTTTATTTTTCTTCGTAACTGAAGTGTCGTGAAGCAGCGGCTCGACCCGACGGACATCCGGCAGCACTTTTATTTAGTGCCTTTATTTATTTAAATTGATCATTTCACAGAATTCGAACCTCAATTCATGATGTTTCATTTGATTTTAATATAATGAGTATATAACTTTTTATGTTAAACTTTATTTTTTAAAGATTTTTGAAAATAATTCAGAGTATAAACACATCATAATTTAACATTTTGTCTCCAACTGTTCAAAAATTTCATTCTGAATTTCATGATTTGAACTTTTTTTTTTCTTTTTTTTTTGCTGCTTGAGCCATTCTTTTAATTATCTGATATTAACACTGATTTCTTTATTATATTCATATTTAAGCTACAAAAATAAATATTAATGTTAAATATTTTCTTTCAAACATCATGAATTAAGGTTCAGGAGATTTTCTTCCACTGAAGCTGAACTTTTTTTTGGTATTTGTGTATTTTGAGCTATTTTCAGTTTAAGAATAAATGTGTTATTTACGGTGATAAATAAAATCTAATGACGTTATTTACAAACAGAAGCAGTCTGTGATTTAATTTCACTTTTTTCTCGCTTTATACAGTAACTGTATGTTATGTACGTAATTATACTTTTAGTATAATATTTTAGTATAATTTAAAGTGGATTTTGATGTTTCAGCACGTCACATTTAAAATTTTTCCCATCAATTGGATCGGAAATTTTCACTGATATTCACAATCAACAATCTCAAACTGTACGAGTTTCATTCCTCCATATACGATCGATATCATTGAATGTAACAAGTGTGTGATTACAGTCAGTTCTGGAAACGTGAAGAGGAACGGTGACGTGGAGTGAAATCTACTGCTGCGGTCTTTTATCACTTTTATCATGATATGCACTTCTGCTTTATCTGATGAGAAACACAGCAAGGATGCGGTTCATGTTTCATCACACAGCTGATTAACTGATTTCATCACCTGATTAACTCTAAATAAACCAAACGTCCTCAAAACCTGTCTAGAGATAAACTATATTATCATGCAGCTAAATAAGTTTTTTAACAAATATAAAAATATACACTGTGTTTATGAAGATTTAATGATATCAAATCACCTGTGAGCAGAATCTGTTGGAAATATATAGTGTGTTTGCTTTGTAAACAAGAAATGAGGAAATTGTAATTAATAAAAAAAAGAATTATGATGTTTTAAGTATCTTATGACTTTGGTTAGTTTTGTGGTTATACTTAAAATAAATAATTAGGCAGCTAGTTAATAAAACCGGATTTAAAAAATCTTTAATTATACCTTTATTTTAGAATTTAACATTTCATTTTAATTTATATTCTGTCTTTTTTGTAACCTCAGTAACTGTACAGTATATTTAGTCACCCGCTGAATGTACAGCACCTTCATCTGACACTTTATGGTGTTTTCATCAGATGTGAACATCATCAATTAACCCTTAAATTATAAAAATAAAATAAAAAAAAAAAACATCAAACTTTACAGTTTTGAACATTTTTAACTCTAAAGCTTGGCCTGAAGATCAAGACACTCAAACTACACACTCATACACTCTTCACACACTCATACACTCTTCACACACTCATACACTCTTCACACACTCATACACTCTTCACACACTCATACACTCCTCACACACTCATACACTCTTCACACACTGACACACTCTTCACACACTCATACACTCTACAGTTTTTAAATACTCAGACTAAACGTGTTACTAAAATAATAACATTAAAGTAATATTTTTACTTAAAGAAATACATTTTGGTTTTATTACACAGCTAGAATTACAGAGCTGGTTAAAATATTATAAAATACAGTACATTTATATACAAGGGGTGTTCAAGTCAAACCGGGACTTGTGAAATTTCTGGTTTGAAGGTGTAAAAGTGATTGACATTTACAGGAGACTTCAGTCACAGTGCGGTGATGAGTCTCTCAGTCTGTATGCCTGTGAATGACGACCCCGCCCGAGGTGGCTCGGAGAACACTGCAGTCGGAGTCAGAGAGTCAGAGAGTGGAACACCTGATCCTCAAAAATCAGAAGAGACGCATCTGTGTGTGTGAACTGTACACACACTCATTCACCAACACCACTCACCACTTACGTCTGAACAGGAGGCCGTCGTTTCAGACGTGAATCAGACAGACAGTCCGATCACGGCTCCGGTGTTCTGAGAGAACTTTCTACCATGATGGTGTTCAGGCTCTAGTGAAACACTGTGATAAGTGCATCAGTGTATCAGGGGATTATATAGAGACATAAAGGGAGTTTTTACTCTCAGGACTGTCTTCTGTTATTCTGAACAATCAAAAGTCCCACTTTAACTTAAATGCACCTTGTATTATCTAAATTCACTGAAGACAATTATTTTTTCATTTCTTTTTTTTCTTTTTAAATCGACCCACTGGAATTATAAAATTCCCTCTGACTTTTTTTTGTTGCCAGATTTGTGTTATTAACATTTTCTTATTCTGTGATAAAGCGTTATCATAATTCTTTTAAATATGTATTTCTAGACTTTATTTGGAAATGAAAAAGGCACAGAGGTAGAAGGTAAATAAGTAAATGTACTTTGTTACTGTACTTAAGTAGATAAATCACGAATCTGTACTCAGGCTCGACTGGCCTTCAGGAACACTGGAGGGTTTTTTTTAGAATATGTTTTTTTTATATCATTACCCACCCAATGTACTTAAGTGATGATTTACAAAGTTAATTTATTTAATTTTATTAGTTAATTTAATAATGATAACAGTATTAAAATACTATATGTTAAAATACATTAGTATTATTTATTGTAAAGTTACATGAGTATTGTAACAGACACAAAATCTGATTATTATTATTTTTTTAATATATTGTAGGTTTGAAGGGAGCGGGGACACACGAGCTCTAGTGCAGACATGGACAAAGTCATAACATCTGATTTTTCACTCTGATTTTTCATAAAAGATCATTTTTGATTTTGATCAAAGGTTTTGTCATAATGTAGTCATTATTGTTCAAATTTTTACATTTTAAAAAAGTAAAAAAATAACGTATAAAGTGTTTTTTCTTTTTTTTTTTTTTTTAAATTAAATGAAGGTGGAGACATACAGTCAGAGGCGTAGCAATACGGCAGGCAAGACAGGCAATTGCCTGGGGCCCCGCATTTTGAGGGGCCCCGACAGCTGACCATTTGAACAATCTGAAA
>JAQMYI010000007.1:28156776-28169736 GCA_030014275.1 Clariallabes melas
AACTAGGGCTGTCAATCAATTAAAAAAAAAAAACTATTTAATTACAGTCTGAAAAATCTCTTGAATGTGGCCAGCGCTGTATGGGGGGGGGGGCACTGGGTAGTATGGGGTGTGGCATACTCTGATCCAAAAACCAACCCTAGACCCTTAGCCTCCTGGGCCACCGCTCCCACGGCTTATCTTTAATGTATTCTTATAAAATAGTTCCCCTTGAAGGGAGCTCGAGCACACAACTGTGTTTTTTTCCCCCAACATGATGATGTTTCCTCAGTCATCTTATTATCCATGTTAAACGTGCCGTTATCACACACAGCCGGGTAACCGTGCTGTGATTATGGGAAGCCATTAGGGTCAGGCTTCAGGTCATATAATTCATTTGTTGAACAATTGCAATGTGTTGAAATTTCTAGATTTATTACTGAGGTTAATGCGTTAATATCGACAGCTCTAATTAGAACTTGAATATAAACCTGTGCTTCTGTCAGAGCTTGCGTCAATTAATTTCACTTTATTTATTTATTTAAGAAGACTTTTATTTCATGTCTTCTTTCCTCGAGTGCTATAATCTGCACGACTGACATTGACTTCCTAAAGCTCGCTCAACACGGCGACTGATTCTTTTGAATCCCCAGACACCTGAGAGGAAGCGCTCTGACTCTCTATCTCTTTATTTTTTTTGTGGTTAGGGTGTGGCAAACTTCCAGCTGTGTCTTAGAAAATAACATTTAAAAAAGCCTTTATTGTGGTGCGTGTTTGAGTTCCACGGTGACTGAGACTTTACAGATGTATTCAGGAGAAGCTGAATGCCTTCACCAATAGCAGGATTATGCTCTTCCTGTGGCTGAACCGCTTTAACAGGCCTGAAATGTGCAGAGATCCTCAGTTCCTGCGGTGGAAATGAGTTGGACGTAACAGACAGATCAGATCGCAAAATATCCACAGCTCCAGCTACAGCATCTGGCCAGATGTACGACGGTAATATCACATTTCACAATGTTTTGTTATGAAAAGGAGTGAAATCTCAAATAGAGTTCCACAAATTGCACAAACGGTCAACTTCCTGCGAGATAAAGGAAGCATTTCCATCTGCGTCAGTATCGGAGGTGATTGGACGTCCCAAAGGACGGGACAAACGTCTCGCTCCGAGTCTGTACACAGAGAGCGGCTGGGAAATTCCTCCACAGGCTGTTCTGCATGGACAATGCTATCGGCTCAGCTCACATCTGCACTGTGTCACTGATCAGAGACTTTTATTTACTGGAGATATTTACAGTGCCATGCATAAGTATTTACCCCCATGAACGTTTTCTCTTTGTTAAAGTATACTTTCCAAGGTGCATTTTTAAACTCAAATAAATTTAACAAAAATATGGACCCCCATTAACAGTTGTGTTTGACTGATGCCACGTAGGTAGTAACCTAGTAACCCAGTGTGAGTATCCATCCAATGACGGAAACTTCGTCACTATTTTGAAGTGAATTATTTTCCTATAACAGCGTGCCCCCAACGGTTTTACTTCTCTGACATCACAATTTTTACTAATCAAGAATGTCACTTTCTATATGTTTATAACAATTTTAACAATACAGAAATAATTTACATTATAGCAGCTGCAGCTATAAACACTCATTTCCTCAACAGCATTTTTTTTTCTCCTCTTTTACGTTACTGAGAAACCACAAAAAGATGTTCTATGTTTACCTCTGACTGGTACACAGTGCTGACACTGGAGACTCCTTCCACTAATCTTACAGACGCATCTTACCCAGAGGAAACTTCACCACATCACCCACCTCCCACTGTTCCTGTGCATAAGCCGTTACTATAGAAACCATATTGTAATACTAGTAGAACTAGGGCTGTCAATCAATTAAAAAAAAAAAATCTAGTTAATTACAGTCTGTGAAAAATCTTTTGAATTAAGAGATAAGGATAAGATCGTCCGTCAAATGTCTACCGGTAAATGTAAACATAAACGTAAATGTATATGACCTTGATAAAAGATTCGAAGGAGACTCCGATTAATTAAAGGACATAGTTAAGGACTGGACCGTTCTAACACACTAGGCCATTTTTGTTTGTTTGTTGTTGCTGTTGCTGTTGCTGTTGCTGTTTTTTTTTTTTTTTTTTAAACATTGACTCCACCCATCATCCTTTCATTGTGTTTTTAGTGCTGTTAGAAGTGTTGGTGGTTACACTCTGTGTCCTGAGATTATTCTTGTTTGTAGCCATTGTTTCTTGACTATACTGGTGAAGTTAAATAATAAGTGCATGGAGTTTGCATGTTCTCCCTGGGCTTGGCAGGTTTCCTCCCACAGTGAGTGAGTGTGTGTGCTTTAGTGCCCTGCGATGGATTGGTACCCTGCCAGGGTGTACCCCACCTTGTTCCTTGGCCGTGTACAGAATAAGTGTTACAAAGAGATAGAGAGAGAGAGAGAGAGAGAGAGAGAGAACTACATGTGTAATACAGAGACATTGAACATGGGAGATAATCAGTTGTTGGACAGCAGCCATGATGATAACTCCCCATCTCCTCTTCTCTCAGACCGTATCTGATGCTCTGATTCCGTCTGACCAGATGTTGGTACACTCTGTATTTCTGATTTTTAAGATCCTTGTGGTTCTCAGATGTTTTTTGCTGAACTTGCAGTGTCCCAGATGTGCCTCCCAGCTGTTTAGTCACACTTCTCAGACAGCTGTTTCTAACTGCATACATACACATATTGGCATTTCGATCAAGTCGAGAATAAAGTGTGGCGATGTTGTAACCGTGAAGAGTCTGAAGGTAGGTTTGTTCGTTCCAGTGGTTTGCACATCTGCGTGTGTGGCGTGTGGACGTCCACCTGATAGAAATGACGAGGAAAAAAAGCCCGGTCTGCTTTCAGAAGTCGCTCACATTAAACTGCGCAGTTTGGCGTTGTGATGTTTGGAGCAGAACTCCTGCCCCGAGGGAGATGTTTGCTCTCAGGCGTGTGGTTAGCTGCGGGCTGTTCTTATGTCAGCGGATCAGAACAAACACAACTAGAACAGAAATGGAAACGTGCTGTGATAGAAAATTATTATCAGACGTACTGTACAGCACAAGACCTGACACTGGAGACTCCTTCCTTGAATGTTACAGCACAATAAAAACTTCATTGTATAAATGATAAGCCTTTCTGTTCTGATATGGAAACTCCTTTGTAGAACAGGTCGGGATTATTGTAGAGGAACAAACCAAAGAACGCTTAAAGGTTCTAAATGTACTAAACCCCCATTTATACCCCCTTTAA
Source organism: Clariallabes melas (assembly GCA_030014275.1). Lineage (NCBI taxonomy): Eukaryota > Metazoa > Chordata > Actinopteri > Siluriformes > Clariidae > Clariallabes > Clariallabes melas. The sequence continues at coordinate 28,160,050 of JAQMYI010000007.1, forward strand.
TCTTGTTTCGGGACATGTCATTGGGTTTATACATGTGTGAACATGTTGTTGGGTCTATTTCTTTAGAAGTTATGAATTAAGTCAAGAAGTTAAGAAGTTAATGAATAACATGATCTTAGATGAATAACTGAATAATAATCCAGCAGTTTAAAGGGTTAGTTGTTAGCATGTTGTTACAGAAATGTACGTTAATTAAGTAGCTAACACATTTACTGTTTCCTGAATTTATGCACTATTTTGAAATGGAACCTAATCAGATTAGACAATATATTTTTTTTCTTAACTTTTTCTTTTTTGTCTTGATTTTAATCTTTAAGGAACCACATCACTGCCTCAACGACTGATTAGATTTTTAGCAAGGGGAAAAAAACTCCAGAGGCACTCGACACCACATTTCCTGACAGATTATTTGGTAACTCGTAAACCAGGGTCATTACGCAGCTTTATGTGTAATTCTGTCTCGGAGTGTTTTTGTCATGTCTTGTAATTGTAGAAGTTGAGCTCTAATTTGTGAGTGCATTAAAAGGCACAGAAGCCCATGTTATCATCAGAGAGTTAAAATTACAGATGAGTGGAATCGACCGTGTCCCAGAGCCGGAGTTGACAAAGACACAGGATTTAACCAAACCCTCTATACTTCCAATGTTTAGCATTCTTAAAAAAAAGTGTTTCGTTCATGGCCTTGACATAATGAAGCTGTTAAAGCCTGTGATTTTGGATGCAGTGCAGCGGAATGGTTCTCTCAGGACCACACTATACTTTCTCAGTCATTGTCGATTAGAAAAACAAGCTTTCATTCAGGCCAAGCACCGATTCTCAAGGTTCTGAGGACAGATATGGCATTGTTTATTTCCTTTCCACCGAGGCATAAACACACACACATGAATAAATTTTGGGTCAGAGTGCAGACGAGGTCCAGGACGAGGTCAGCGCCTCGGCCCTCTGTCTGATCTGCGGCTACAGTGAGGTTCTGTAGTGATTCTTTGTCCACTTACACTCATGAGCTTGGTTTATTCAGCTGTTAGCACTCTGCTAGGCTTCTAGAGTAACCTGGAGCACATGAGTAAAGGGTAGATCAGCTCTTTGGTCCTGCACGTCCATGACCAGCAGGCGTGGACATCCACTGAACTCTGCACCAGAAGACTAATTATAGTTCCTCAAGAATTCCTTTTGCCTGTTTAAAATGAGGAGACACAATGGGAATATTTATAGTACGTTCAGTAACAATGAGAAGGAAAGTTAGGGCTGGAGAAAGAAAAAAATGTGGATAATAAAGACGTTAAAATAACTGCATGCTTTCTAAGGGTGGCTTTAAAACCTGATCTCAGGTCATGTTAACGCAAAGTGATAAAGCATAAAAGCATGATGCGGTATGCTGTTACAGGAAATGAATCAACACAGCAGCGGTGGGAATGAAGCAGAGGGACTGTTACCGCTCTGATGATGATTGTTTTCCTATAATAGCACTTTCATAAGTGTATAATTGCTTTATTCTCTCTTCAGTTTAAGACACTAAGACAGAGACAAGCAGGTTGTTATTCAAGTGCCAGAGAAACCACGAAGCAGTGTAAATTCATCTGTCCTGGAGACGTGGGAAAGAAGCGCTGACACTGGAGACTCCTTCCACTGTACTAACTGTATTACTGTTAATCCTGTTCTTTTTGTCCGTGTTCGTTATAGAAATGACAGAAATGTGTAAATATGCGAAACATTATTATTTTGAAGTTCCATGACCAGGGATAATTTGGGGCTTTCTCTATGCCCAGCCTGGGGCTTCTTCTTTTCACCCAGGGGGGGTACACCTACCCCTACCTACCCAGGTGGGGCTCCCTCTGGCCCGGCGCGGGCTCGATGCCCCTGAGTGGACTCTGTTTCACAGTTCTGTGGTGTTTGTTCTGGTGATTGTGTAAAAAGCAGCTCGGCTTGTGTGGGAGTGAGAAAACTAGAAACGAGGGGGGGGGGGGGTCAAAACACTCCGTCGCTATAGCAACAGGCTCAGCCTTCAGCACGAGACACTGGGCGCGAGCGGCGCGCAGGCTTTTGTCCGCCTGAGAGCGCGTGAGTTGAGCGCGGAGAGTTTTCCCTCAGAGCACCGGCTCCTCATCGCCTCTTTTCTCCGGTTTAAACTCCGATTCTGACAGGCTGGACACCATGACTCGCATAAAGAAGCGCTTCTCTGAGGTAAAAAACTAACCACTTTGTCTTTTTAATACGCTTTGATTTTGTTTTTGTGTGTTTTTTTTCCGCCTCAGAAATGCCTGAGTGAAAGTTCCTCAGAAACACATTCGGCCGGAGTTTCATCCCGATTCTGTCAAGCCGACAAAATTACTCAAAAAGTTAATTATGGATCGGGAAAAAATACACAGAAATGTGCAGGCTGGCATGGCAGTGTCATGTTTATGTCGCGTAATAACGTCTTTAATTCACTCTGAGCTCGTGCTCGTGCTGGAGTTAGTTATCACGCTCACCGCCACGGAGCGGCTGAGTTATCACTGCGCATGCGCCCTTCCAAGCCCGTCCAGTTAGTGCAGTTCATTTTTATGACGAGCTTAATGCGTATAATTAGCAGATAAGTATAATAATTATAGGGTTTCCACCTGTCTTATTTTATGTAATCTTATGTTTTATACAGTCACTTAGAACTTTGGTGTTTCTGCTTTAAATAACAACAGACTGTCAGTCAACATCAGCATCATTCCTTTAATTATTATTCCTGAGATGTTCATCGTTGATCTGGATAAAGACTGTGTGAGTGTGTCATGTGTGTAATGTGTGTGTAATGCTTGTAATGTGTGTAGTGAGAGTAAGGCACGTCCCCTGCTTTAAGCTGAAGCCCCCTGCAGCTGCGAAACCTTTTTTTTTTTCCTCTTGAACTTTGTGAACAGGCCGTCTTTTGTGTGGAGAGAAACAATGACCTTTCCTTTCCCTTCCTTCTCCTCGCCGCGGATCGTCAGCTCGGACACGCGGGCCTTCTGTTCTCCGTCCAGCGCTTGTGTAATATGGACAAGGACAAGATGTCACCAGGCACTTAACCATGACCAGTATCAAAATAGACATGTTTTTCTCATCTCATCTTTAAAGTGGCTCGGAATAGTGCGTTAAAATCAGTGTTCAGAACTGTGTGTGTGTGTGTGTTTATTATTACCCTAATAATCTTAAAGTTCTGTATCGGAATTACACCGTAGTGTTAGACTTTAGACAGCAAACAATAGTCATAGTAATCACAGTGATCAAGAACATAGACACTAGATTTACTGAACAAATAACAGACAAAAGTATTGTCCAATGATACTGAAATGAAAATAAATAAATATACATCCCGTTATTTATACATAGTAGCAGTTCCATCAGCAACACTGACTCTTGACCTCGACCCAAGCACCTACACCAGGCCATAACTCAGTCACACACACACACACACACACACACACACACACACACACACACACACACACACACACACACACCCACACACACACACACACACACACACACACACACACAGCTTCTCATCATCTTCAGTAGGATTACTGTTGGCCTGGTTAAATCAGGTGAAGTTAACAGAGCAGAGAGGTCCTTCACAGCTGAAAAAGTTTCACAAGCCTCTTCATATTTAGTTATTTGAGTGGTAGGTGTGTTTAGATTGAATGACGGTGTAACTCTGATACAAGTTGTTATTTGGCTTCTCGTTTCAGATGGAAATGCATCAACGTGGAGGATTTTTAACTGCTGTGGTGATGCGTATGTTATCGCTCCTTGTGTCATGAATCTTACAGCTTTTCGTTGAAACGTTCTGCTTGTTCTAATCAGTTCTGCTTCATATCTGCTTTACATTTGTGACATCACTAAGGTGACGTTATGCTAAAGCCATGAATCATGACAATCATGAAAAGCATGTCGCTCTGGCGTTGACATCAGAACTAAACTGAAGACTCGTTTGTCTCTTAATCACGCTTTATACCAAACCAGTGACGACTTGCTCCAGGAGATGAAAGGTTGGACTCACGATTGTGTGAACAGGAGCAGAAACATGATTGTTAATTGACTTTGTAGCTGGAAGGACGAGGCGTGTTGCATCTCGTCCCAAGCTAAAAAAACAACAAGGAAGACACTTTGTACGAGTGTGTGGAATGTGAATGAATTGTGCGATTTGATAATAAACAATGAAGATGTGTGAAAAGGTAGACACAGTGCTGTACGGTGAAGTCTGTGGTTTATATTTGCATTATTTTGTTCTTGCTGTGACTCAGTCCTGCTTTTGGCTTCATTCCCATCTCACTGCTTTTGGTAACGTAAAAAGAATTACTTCATCTCGTTCCAGCAGATGTTGGAGACAACATGGAAACTTCACTTGTTTTTTATTTTACAGATATCTTTGATCCAATCTATAGCATGTTCTCAGACTGATTAGACGTCTGATGTTTACTGGAAGGAGTAATCTGGTTGCTGTTTATCTATCACAGGCGTTATGAACAGTATATTTAGTGGGCGTTTATGTTTCCCCAGTTTAACGTAAATGTGCACGTGCTCAGACTGCTAGTCGTGTTCTTTATTATGTTATCAAATCAGTGTTTAATAAAAATGAAATGCATTAGTGAGCTACATGTGGCTCGAGCGGGAGAGCAGGATATGTTTCACTTCAGGGAAGACGTAACTAACAGTGTAAGTGCTGTTAGTGATGATCTTCTGAGTTTAATGTTCACATGACAGCCTGTGTTGGTGTGGCAGTGTGCACCAGGACTACTGAATTTTTTTTTTTTTAGTTTGAGTAAAAAATTATTGTATTTTGTACATTGTCTGAATCGATGCACCCATAGTTGGAACTAAAAGTGAAGATCTAGTTCACTAAAAGAGAAAGGACGCAGGATGTGATATACACAATTACATTTGCGTCATTCAACTACTTCAAATGTACAGTATAAACACACCTGATGTCACAAGAGCATGATAAAATCTCTTGATATCAAATTCAGAGACTAAACAGACTAAACAGACTCACATAGCCCTGCTCTCCTCATCCCTGTTTGTCCGGGTCTAAACGCTTTCAGATGAGAACATGGGATGATCAGCTCAGAGTTACGAGAAAAATGTATTTGAGCATCTGAGGTGTGAATTCGCAGCTCCGGCCTTATGAGCCAATAGAAAACAAGTGGAGTTTTCTGTCTTGTCAGTCCTGGTGTTCCAGGAGCGCAGGACAGACATCAGTGTTTAGATATTTTAATTCTCAGAATTTAGCTGAGGAAGCTGCAGCGGATGAACAACTAACGACCAGAACGCTGGATAACCAAGCGACCCTTTAACGCTTCCCTTTTATTTATTGGCATTTCCATAGTTTGACTTTCTCACAGTGTCACACAGTTTTACTTTCAAACTCTGAAACGCAGATCTCATTCTGTGTTTTAAAAAAAAAAAACTTAGAATGAGTGTAAACAGCTGAAAGTAATGGAAGAAATGGCATGAAAATGGCTTCAGGAATTGGTTCCATCTGGTTTCCCCGGTCAGATCTCTGTAAGCAAGAAATCAGGGCTATTGTGTGTGGAGTGTACGGCTGCTGTGAGACATGATGGCCTGATTCACACTGAAAAAAAAAAAAGAAACGGGTTCCAAAGAAATTCATTTACTTCCCGCTCGGATTCAGTCATCGTTCTCAGGGACAAGGCTGAGCAGGTCTGGCATTAAAAACACAAGTTGAAAGAAAAAATAAAGAAACATTCCTGGCTGTCCAATGGACAGGTCAAAACCGGTCCAGCACCAGGGGTTTGTCCAGGAGGACAGCTGTTTAAAAAAAAATCCCTCGAAACACAGACAGGTTCAACATCACACAGCATCCAGTGCTGTGATATCTGTGCAGGAATCTAAACCAGCTCTCTCAGGGTTACCTCTGATTCAGTCTTTACGTAGGAGCTGTGAGGAGAAAGAGCAGAGACGGGTGAGCCGTGGAAGACAGAGTGGTCTCAGGTGAGCACGGCGTTCCACGGCAGTCTGGATAGAGTGGAGGACGTGCATAGGGTCAGGTTCTGCACATAACAACATGGATCTGAGTGCCAAAAACATTTACACAACTTGTTTTTAAAATGCTGAATGATGGAGTTATTCTTACAATCCAGAAGTCTAACAGCACGTCCTCTAACAGCATGTCCCTGGGTATTTTATTCCTCTCACACCACAGCAACTTGCCGACTTTTGCATGGAATCAGTTCAGGACAGACTGTTAAAAGAGTGATGATTGTGTGGCTTTACTTTTACTGTTTAATTTGAGTGTGTGCTGTGTCTGTGTGTGTCGTTAAGAGTCTGATTAAACAGAAACCTGCTGTCAGTTGTCATTTCTCAGTCGTTTATTGGTGTTGCATTAATCCTTCATCGCAAGCTATCGCGGACATTAATCAGTTAGTCCTCACTCTTCCCTGGTTTTCCCGGTCTCCTAAACGTATTTGATGGACAGCACAAATATTAGTGCATTCCTCAGTGGGTCAGTTGCGTGGTCCTGCAGTCTTGTTCTGACCCCGGGACATTCCACGCCTCGCTCTTCTCACAGGCTTGCTGGACATTTGTTTGAGTCGCTGATAAGCCCCGTTTACTTTTTAACTACTTTCCCCCTCAAGGACTTTTTATAGACAACGAGGTTTTCTTCTCTCTGCCTGAGAAATGCGAGTGAATCAGTTGAGCTGTAACTGTTAGAGAAAATTCCAGGCCGAGCCTCGCTCGTAAAGATGAGTCATTTCTACTAACAGGAATTTGCTCAGTGTCCAGAGCAGAGAGCGTTTAATAACTCTGTAGGAATGCAAAAAATCTCATGTGATAACTTTTATGTAGATTCATCATCGGGCTTTTTGGGTTCTCGAGCTCTTTACAAAGACTAACGATAGTTAAGATAAGCCTGATGAACATGATACTTGTAAAATGAAAAGTGTATCACAATGTTATTATATCATGATACTGATGTCTAATCATCACATCACACAGCCATATGTCTAAAATAAAACAACATAAAACACACATTTATGTAAAATATATGGTGAAGTCCTTATTGCAGAGGAAATCGCTATCCGCCCTCTTACACATACATGAACTCACAGATGCTCGTAATTGGCTGCTGTCGCTGTGATTGACAGGGGAGAGTGTGTGAGAGAGAGAGAGAGTTCACCCCTCCCACCCAGAGAGCACAGCCTGTCACACTGTTTTACACTTAAACCCAGAAACAGCTGGAGTAATCAATCAAGAACAGACGAGAAGGGATTCAGACTCAATCTCCAGCCGATTGCGTTTCCATTCATACAATGTAAGTACTGGTTGTTTATGTAACAATCTTGGCAGCGATCTCATTTCCCCTCTCGTCTGTTCAGTCTTGTCTGTTCTCTCAGCATTCAGCATCAGCAGTATACTAATCACCGGCCTGATCATCTGTCGTCATCTGAACATGTTTCTTACTGGTTCATGCCTTAAGTTAGATGTCACTGTGGGACTACACCGGGACTGGAGTGAAAATAACAAGAGACAAAAACGTCCTTCAGGAAGCCTTTAGAACTAGTCCTCTAGACTACATTAAACATACAAGAAAGTCTGGAGTTTTGGAAGCAAAATATAAAGAAATGTGGAGGTCTTTTGCACAGCGCTGTATATTAATCAGTACCCTACAACTGGGAGTACAGTTATACTGAATATCATCACCGCAACGATGTGGACGATATCGCTTTCATACAGTTCCATAAAAATAAGAGATGAACATTGAATGAGTGTTTGGAGGTGATGCGGCTGAATGTTCTCATTATTCTTCCTCAGTTGCTGTAGATTCTGAGGAGGCCACGCTTACTTTATAGCACATCACGTCACATTGTACACTTACAGCATTTGGCACACACCCTTATCCAGAGTTACATATTTATCTCATTATATATCTGAGCATATGCTCAAGGGCTCAACAATGTAGGCTTGGTGGTTGGGGGGGTTTGAGTCTGGGACCTTCCGAACCATAGGCCAATGCCTTAAACACTGAATGTGTACATTCCTAAAGGGAACAATTACACAAAAATTCACTTGTTTAGGTCATTACATTGTGTGTACATGCAAAAACATGAGAAAAACCCTCAGTTTTATTTCTTTATATGAGCTTGTTTCTTTTAAATGTATTTATTATGCTTTTACTGGTGTCTGTTAGCAATTGCATGTAGATATTGGAGTGTTGTATCATTATGATACAATCTAATCTATCCGCTAATAGCTAACCTAGCCTTCTTCAGCTCTTGGTTGTGTTTTAACTTTTATATCGCTAAACTTTAAAGACATCATTGTGAACAAAAACTCACTAACTATTAGGTGTGTAACTTTTATGTAATGAATTGTGCTGCTCTCCTAAACACACAGTACATCATTTGTTACTGAAAAACTTCTTTCTGCTTGTTTTGTTTGTCAGAAGTACAGGTTGGACAAGCTGTACAAACGGGTGGGGAATGCCTTAAAATGTACCAAATGTGAGTGGGTAAAAAAGAGGATATTGTTCTTCCAGCCATTTCCGGTTTCCGTGTTCTGATTGCCTATAAAAAAGCACTTCCTCAAAGGGGCGTTCTGGGACGGGTAAAGCTACAGACACTGAAATAGTGCGTTTGGGAAAGGATTAAAGCAGTTAAGAAATCAGGCAAGAACACAGGTGTGTTTCAGCTGGAACACTGATCGGCTGATCACCGGTCACGGCTCATCAAACTGAAAACCATTCTGGTTCTGGTCACTGGCCGATCAACTTGTTCATCTCTGTTATAAACATAAAATACGTAAAAAATGTTTTGTTTTGTTTTGTTTTATTTCGCAGGCAGTGTGGTGATATATGAATCGCCACACAAAATAATTGTGATGCATAACTGAATTGATACCCCACCCCCCACCCCCCATCCCCACTGCTTACGTTGTCGCTGATTCTGTTGTAGCGTTTCAAACTGGAATTTTACACGGTATACAGTACACAGATGAGTGAAGTGACACACACAGTGAAACGTCACAAGAAATATAACAGTGAAAATAAAGTGTGATAGAGTTAATGAGTATTACTGATTAGTTTTGCCTGAGATCCATCAAGGAGTAAATACGATCCGGTCCTAAATGTGTTTTATAATACGTTTTATTATTGAAAGATTTCATGGCGTGATGGGTTTCTGCAGCATCACTTCACCTCACTGTGGATTTGTTCCACAAAGCTGGGTGCAGCTCCAGCCCTTCCTGTTGTTGCTGTGTGTCTCTGAATAAAGGGATTGTTTATCAGGACTGAAAAGAATGAAAAACGTCCTGGCTATCAGACCGGTTACAGAGTGGAGTACACGTGTCGTAGGGTGTATTAGACACCTTCAGGGTTGTGTGCTGATTCTGCTGAGGAGGTGGTGGTGATGATGATGATGTTGATGCATCAGTGATTCTTAGACAGTGAAACCTTTTGCAAGTAATGCGGTTTCGTGTGTTCCGCAAGATGAGCAAAGATTTGTCTTGGTTTACGCCTTTGTCTTGGTTTACAAGTATTATGTATCACGCATGCGCTTCTTGTTTTGACCCCGAAAGTCACGTGATCATAACTGAGCCAATGTTTTCTCTCTCTCTCTTATGCTGTGGAATTGTGGGTAATCGTCCACCCCTGCTGGGTCTTAGTGCTCGTCTCTCACTGGTATAATCAACATCCGTGCACGCGTGTACTGTTTACTATAACAC
>JAQMYI010000007.1:28285582-28302447 GCA_030014275.1 Clariallabes melas
TGGCAGAGACTAGCGTCTGTTGCTCATGTTTGATGGATTGCGTCATTAAATAATTACAATGTATGAGAGTGTGTGTGTGTGTGTGTGTGTGTGTGTGTGTGTGTGTGTGTGTGTGTGTGTGTCTCACCTGAACATGATGAATCATCTCAATAACTCCTCATCTAGGAGCTCAGCATTTCTTGTTTACGGTGAACACACCGCTCTCCGAGTGCAGCCCGGAATTTCAGGCAGAACTGGAGGAGATAAGCGAGATTGATTCGGTTTGGAACGCCTCGATCGGTGTTCAGAGAGAGATCCATTTGCATAAGGTCTGTTTAGATGACCGCGAGTGTGCCTAATGCGCTGTCAGGGGCCCGGATGGGGTTTCAGCATATGGTCTTCATTTTCCCCTGCCAGACGTCTGATTCATTAAAGGAGAGAAAGCGAGAGGAGGAGGCGGGAGGGGGAGAGGGAGGGGGGGGGGGCGTCCCAAAATTCATCTGTCCTGCTGGAATTACAGGAGACGGACCTTCAATAAAACACACCAGATTTCATGTTCCTTCTATAACATATATGGCTACGGCCTTCAGAAGTTTTAGGCTTTTCATAGTGTCTCCTGTGCCAGTAGTGTGAGAGCGTGTGCACACACACACACACACACACACACACACACACACACACACACACACACACACACACACACACAGAGCGAGAGGAGCGTAGTGGCTGAAAAAGGCGGCGTTTGTTTGCGAGGCAGAGGAAATTAGAAAGGCGGCCAGTTGGAACCGGGTCCTCGCCTTTCTTCTCTTCTCCAGCTGTACGCACTGACACAGATGGGCGCTGAGGGAGCGAGAGGAGGCCAGGATTAAAACTTGGTGGCTCCTTTCAGATCCTGGAGGTGGAGGTACGGCCTGCGGTGCGACTCCTGAGCCGCGGCGAGCGCCGGCATCTCAGTAACCTTAACCGAGACGTCTTTAATGAATCGACTGGTACGCAGAGATCCGGTACCTGCAGTGGAGTCTGTGCGCCTCCTCCATCACCTCCTCCATCACCTCCTCCATCACCTCCTCCATCACCTCCTCCATCACCTCCTCCATCACCTCCTCCTCTTAATGCATCCTCACCATGCGGCCCATGACATTGTAGTAATGAGCTAATGTGCTCACAATGTCACTTGCACGTCGCAGGGATGTTATCTGCACTCGCTCATCGCCCCGGCTGATGTCCCTGATCCCCTTCAGCTAGTGTGTGTGCGTGTGTGTGTGTGTGTGTGTGTGTGTGTGTCCTTACACTGGGCCACATTTCAACATTTATCACACTGCACACAAACTCATTTATTTGTAAATCTTTCTCAGGAGCGTTTACACCAAAAATATGATTTATATGAAAATCCAGTTAGCGAGCGCGCTTGGTAAGTCACGGATGATTTCTGTTTACCAGCATAACCATCAGAGAACAAAGGAAATCTGGAACTTTAGTAAATCTGGCGGATGTTTACTTCAGTTCAGTTTGGATTTAAAAAAATTTACGCACAATTTCAATAAAAGATAATAAATGAGGCGAGAAAGCGTACAGCAACAACATTCACCCACTTCATCCTAACTTAAGGCCTCTGCACAGTGTGTGTGCGAGTGTGTGTGAGTGTGTGTGTGTTTGTATGTGTGTGTGTGTGTGCGCGTACTGTCCATTTATGTTTCTTTTGTTTATTTATTAAAGCTAATCCCAGCCTGAAGTACAAGAACAGAGGGCACATTCTCAGCGAGCTTCATCAGTTTTCTCGACGCTTCATCGATCTCTCTTCCTCCCTGCACCACTCCTAAAATATTTGCAATTAAAACCAATTAACTCATTTGAATATCAAATTAATTAGCAAACACTTACTGGAGTAAATCCTTTTTTTTTTTTTTTTTTTAAATAAGGCTCTCCACTCTGCCTGGATGGTCTGATATCTATTCCCACGTCTGCAGACATTAAACACATTACTCTACGTATTTTAAACGGGGAGGTGGCGCTTTACAAGCAATTTTCTGCTAGACTTCATTTTTAATTTATTAATTTTTGCGTTATTGGTCTCTGCGTAACGGCTCGGCAGCAGCCTGATCAACAGGCCTGTTAAAGCTGCGGCGTTGGTGAGCAGCGCAGAGGAACACAGACTTCATTTTAAAAGTGTTTTCTCTCTCAGAAGCGTTCTGTTTGAGCGCTGAGGATGAAACCAAGATGCACGGCTGAATTCCCCCGGAGGAGAACGTTTGATTCCTACAGTAAACCTTTTGATAATTCTGAGAGAGAGAGAGAGAGAGAGAGAGAGAGAGAGTGTGAGGGAAGGAAAGAATGAAAAATGTGGTCAACCTTGAATCTCCAGAAATATTTCAATTTTGCGGATGCTGACCATCGAGCCTCGGCTGTAAGAACCCCATCCACACAGCAATGCTCCTCTCATCCTCTCATCCTTGCACTTATCCCCCCAATTCCTGCCCTTCTGCCCCTGAATCTGCCTCTTTCTCTACAGAATTACTCTATTTAATCCAATATGACTCAAGTTCTTCGGAGCTCCAGCGACGAGACGAAATCGGCCTCACGGAAGTGATTTTGTATAACGAGCGTTTCTTAACAACACAAATCCTGTTTGTTTGGTTTGATTTCTGCTGAGCTTCTAAAGGGGCAGGTGAGGAAAAAATATGCAGAATAAAAAAGTCCTTTTATTGCGAGGTGTGTGCGAGAGTATCCGGGTCAGCGTGAGACGAGTCGCAGCTCGACAGTTTCCAAAATCATATCTGTGGGATGGTTGTTTATAAAAAATACTTGCTTTTCTTTCTTTCTTTGTAAATCAAATAAAAAAGAACGATTCTCAAGCTGTTAACAAGCATGAGTGAGGGTAGGTTTGTTATACTTCCCGTCTTTTTCTGAGGGCTTTTAACACAAAGGTTTTACATAATAATATTTACATAATATTCAACTTTATTAATGATTTAATCTTAGGGTCAATCTAAAACACATGTACATAACATTTTAAGTTATATATCAGAATAGGTTTGTGATACTTCTTGTCTTTTTGTCACAAATCTACTATGTACTTAGTCACAAGACTTCAGTCTCATCTGCGATTAGTTAGATTTTCTGTGTGTGTGTGAAATGTGAGCCAATACTAGAGAAAAAAAAGGATTATTTGGTTATTATTTTGCTATTACTTTATTATTACTTTATTATTACTTTGCTTATCTAGTAATTAAAGTATGGCCCGGAAGTTTATACGAGTCAGTCTGGGTTTTCTGAGGTCGGAGATTTTCTGAGACAAAAAGGGTGATTTGCTTCTTTCATATCTTCAGATCTTTTTTCCCCTTCATGTCTCATTTGGACGTCCGTACATTTTTCTCTGCACATCAAAGTGTCCGAGGGAAGTGCAGAGCTGAGTGCGTCCTGAAAGCACCGTTATTTAATTGTACAGGTGCCTCCACGGTTAGCTGCGGGGTCTTCACCTTGGGGACCACCGCTCACAGATGTCTCGCCCCTAACCCCAGAACATCTCCTGGTGGCGGGGACGTCTCATCTCATTTCTTAGAGTCAGAAGTGTGCTGTCTCCATCTCCTCCAACAGTTTCCTTGTTGCCTGGTGCAAACTGGCTTCCTGGAACCTCAAGTCCTTAAACAAGCATGTTGTTGTTGTTGTTGTGTCTCCCACGAAGCCTCTAGCCCCCACCTTTACTAGGAAAGTGGAGCTCTCTGCCCAGGTCCACCTCCATCTTCCAGTCCAGCCCTGGTGTCAGGAGATTTCGTTGTTGTTGACTTCTTTGTAGCAGCTGGAGCTGGAGCTGCCTATGAAAGATGATCTTCGGTTGGTTCCCTGATGGACGCTCTTTGTTTGCCCCCAGCACTGATGGTCCTGCAGACCCCACAGGCTTGCTCTATACTGAGACACTGACGGCGGCTGCGAGCGACAGGTAAGGCGTCACAGGTTACCCGATGAGAGTCGAGCCTGTGTGCAGTTTTCAAATATCTGCCCAGTTGATCACCTGACTCATGCCACCTTCCCACGATGTCCAACGCCTCTGCTGCCCCTGCACTCGGTTCTCCTCCCACTCCATTCTAATGGTGGGTGGTTTTAAACTGGCTTTTGCACTGGCCAGTCTTCTGCAATTATGTTTAACGTGTGTGATGTCCAAAGTCCAAGATCAGAACTATATTTATATTTATATTTACAGCATTTGGCAGACAGCCTTATCGAGAGCTATTTACAGAAGGACTCGCTAATTCATCTGTTTAAAAACCCTGCTGGGGAAGATTGTGTTGTATAAAAAAAAAACACAAGGCAATAAGCTAAAATAGTACTAATAATGGAGATAATTTATCTGCAAGCCCTTAGAGGTCGGTGTTTAGACGTGTTTTGTAGACTGTACGTGCCAGAAGACTCCCGATGCAGGTCTTCCTTATACTCTGAGATGAGAAATGGAGGGAGCAGTGGAGCAGTGCTAGAGAATCGGAGGGAGCAGTGGAGCAGTGTGTGGTGATAAGTGCTCTCAGGTAAGAGGCTGCTGGTCAGTTTTTGGGCTTGGAGGCAACCATCAGTGTTTAAATCTGACACACAGCAGCTACAGGAAGCCGGTGGAGATCTGAGAGTCATCCAATAAGATCTTAGCTGAGATCAAGTCCAAGTCAAGATCGAGACCAAATGAGAGAGACTGAGTTAATGATGTTATAATTTTCTCAAGTCAAATCTCTTACATCCTGCAGATGTAAACTAAAACTCTAAGCAAAAGAATGTCGACAATTTGCCTATTTTTTAAAGAAATTTATTTCGTGAAAGAAGCAGAATTATCTTCCAGTAGAACAAGCCACTTTTTGTTTGCAATGACTAGAAATAAGTGTAATAATCGTATATCTGGTTCATTGTAAACTTATATAAAGAAATTATAGATAGGTGTGGCTAGATTCATGAATATTTTACCTGCTAAGATCTCTTTTTTTGCACCAAAGGCCAGACCTTTATAATGTAGTTATCTTTGTGTTGCACCAAGAATTCAGCTGGTTTCTAGAAGACAGAACAACCTCTTTTGGACATTTGAAAGGAAACACAACACTAACAACCGCCTGCAGGACCCAGTGTACAAGTCCACACAGAAAACATCTCAAGACTAGCCTCGAGTTCCACATCCCCGTCTCCATTGTCTGGAGACCCACCAGAAGAAACTTCAGTAGACAACATGATGCACAGAAGGGGGAGGAGAAGAAGCCTGGCTGATGATGAGGTAGAAGCTGATAAATGGCTGCACACAGGTTCTCACAACCCCTGCAGATGTTAACACGGGTGTACAGAAGCGTGTCCTCGTCTCATCAGAGACTCACACACACTCCTCGCTGTCACCACGTGGGGGATTCTGGATTGGTCGATTCAGTTTCAATTACACACGGAGCCATTTTTTACAGGAGAGCCCACATCCCACACACCTGCTGACAGAAGACAGACAGATCGACTCTGATACCTGGAGATGTGCTCCTTAACACACTCATGATCTCCTCTGTGACTTGAACTTTTAATCAAACCCTGTGCAGAGGCAAAGCAGCAACAACTGTTAACACTTACGTTCACACACTCTTAAATCCAGATTTAACATCACACACGATCTCAGCTTTACAGAAACCTGCACGTAGATTTATGTTGCTGATGAACAAGAGGTGTTTAGGAACCAGGAACCTTGAGAGGAACCGGACTCCATGTGGAATCTGTCCTCTTCTCTCTGGCTCACTTTCTATATTTCATCCCTGAACCATTACTGTATATTTACAGTTTAGGCCTAAAACAGTAAAATTAGTTTAGATATATGATTTAGTAATCTTATATTTGGTTGGTTTTATCTTTATATTAAGGAAATGTCATTACATTAAAATGCATTCAAGATATTTTTACTTTTTGCAGTGTTTAAACTTTTCGTGTTTACTTAAATAATTCTTTTGAGTGGTTAAAGCTGCTTTGAAACAATGTCAATTGTTGAATTACTGAAAATTAGCCAAATTATTTAATTATGTACAGTTTGCAAAACTTAACTGTTGCCAGACCTCTGTAAACTTTTACAGAAAACAAGTAATAATAATGATAATAATACAACGTTTTATTATATTTTGTTTTAATTCATTCTTTTTAAACTTAAAAAAAAAAAACTTATTTTATGCTTCTAGATCCTTCTCAATGTGAAGCCCAAAGTTCTGTTCTTTATGTCTCGTTAAAGCTCTGGAGAATCATTTAATCACATAAAAATACACTAAAAATAATCATTATCTGTTTTCAAAGCAGGAAAGTTTTACTTCTACTGTTGAAGAATAAAGGATATTTTTCATTGAAGGCTATTTTATAAAACTTTCTTCCAAAACAAAAGAAATTAAAGTACTTTGTTTAAATTCAGAGCGTTATGATTTTTTCCTCTTTAAATCAATTGAAGTGAATAAAGTGTCATTATAACTGTAATGAGGTTTTATTTAAGGAACTTTGCCACGTGTCCCGGAGCAGCTCGTTCTCGGCTCTTTCCTTAAACTATAACAACAACCATGAGCAAAGGAGATAAAGCAGGTGGAGTCTTTAACACTGCAGCCTCAGTCCTTTAGAGATCGGACCAGTCTGAACATAAACCTGACTATTAACGATCAGACAGACTTAAACAAACCACATGAGGGAAACGCTTCGGGTTTTCTGCTGTTTAGAATCAGATCTTCTTGATGTTCGCTCACAAAGTTTTATAATCTAACTCCCATAAAGCCTTATGTGCTGCAGTGTAGCGTATCACTCCATTCCATCCACATCAGTCTCACAGAAACACATTCACATGCAGCAGAACATCTTCAGCAGAGCTCAGCCACAAGAACACGAGTTATAACATGAGCATTACGCATCTCGATGTGTTGGAGTCGCCGAACTCGGAAATCTTCTCCTCTTCTCTGCAAACACACTCTGGCTCTCGGGTCAGGGAGTAACGAGGTCTCGTAACAGGACGTGTGATGTTCAGGGGTTAAATACGTTTACAGCTAAAACGTTCCACATGAAAATGAAAACACATCTCTTCACATCGCGTCGGTGCAGAGCGTTCGGGTTTGACGTGTTGATCTGCAGCAAACCCTTGTGACAGAACGTTGATGTAAATGTATGAAAAAGTTTATTTCTCTGAGAGACGCTTGATTGTAAGTATATTTTTGAGAAGAAACTCCTGCTGCTTCATCTGAGACTAAACCATCATGTGAAGGTCACGGTGATGTGAAGAACTCGGGGTGTGAAGAGCTCCTAGCGCTCGCTGTCTGGTTTGTCCTGTAATCATTTCTGGAAATACGAGTCGCTTGTTCATTTTCTTCATTCTTGCTGAAACTGAGGCCGTTTATATGGAGCACAAATCTACTCTCTCTCTCTGTCTCTCTCTCTCTCTCTCTTTATTTCTGTCTCTCTCTCTGTCTCTCTCTCCACATTATTGGCCATTGTGGCTCGCCGGCCCTGCGTGGGGTGACAGAGTCTGGCTGATGGAGAGACGACAGGAAAGACCTGAGCTGCAATAACACATTATTAGCTTTCCTACAGCTCCCCTGGGTTGGATTTAGACTGGATATCCACCGGCTCTCGCGGGGCCGCACTCCGCCACAGCACACCGCCACCGTCCAGTCCTCCGCTCCAGTGTTTATTTACACAACATCCTTACCTGACTTCTCATTCTCAGACCAGCTCAATTAGCTGGAGAGGCGATCAGAGCAGCGCGGATCCCTCACTCCTTCCCCGTTTCACTGCTGTTCCTAACACGGCCTCGCCCGCTTTCCTCCAGGACTCAGACGAGTGTAAAGTGGCCGGTCGCAGTACAGACGGAGGAGAGGAGTGCTCTCGGGAGTGAGCGCAAACACACACGGAACAATTTCCTGTGATCTGTACGTGAACAACTTTATGTCAGGAAAGATATTAAGAAATCACGATACATCAACAAGTTTATAGTTTAAAAGTGAAATTAGTACAAAGCTACAGTACTACTGAGTGAGGACAAGCTAATTAGCAGAGTGAGCAAATTATTCTTAATTTAATGTAACACGACTCCTTTTTATTTATAATTGACGCTTTTCTTAAATTTGCCTCTTTATTTAAAACTTACTTTTTTAAAAAAAAACCTGACTCTTCCTAAGTTGATACTTTTGACATTGTCTCTTTTTCAATATTCACTCTTTTGCTGAAAGTTGACCCTTTTTCTAAGTTGAGACTTAGTTGATTAATTTTCAAACTTGACTCTTTTTAAATTGACTGTTTCATATTTTGCTTTTTTCCCCAAAGTTGTTTAGGTCCTTTAGTCCTTTGAAGTCCGCTCTTTAACAAAAGAGTTAACTTTAAATAGTCTTTATATGTAGGTGTCCTGCACTTGAAGTCTGCTGTACATTGAAACTCGGAAGCGAGGTGGTGTTTTGTTGCGATCGTCATGACTGTATGGTTGATGTTCTGACTCTGACTCGGTTATGACTCGGTTCTGGGTTAAGGCTCTGTGAAACAAACTAGACTCGTGCTGTCAGAGTATTGCTTCAGCCTGTTAGTCTCCCCGTGTTCTCCGTCTCCTGCGGGACAGGACGCTTCATCTCGGGACCTGAGGTTTTTACTCACGTTCACATCACCTTTGCTCAATTATTTTCTTTTTTAATGTAAAACGTTTCTGCCTCTCATCAGTGGATGGATGAACTTTGCGAGGGATCGATGGTATTGATGATCCATAGATCACGCGACTCAACGAGACTGACATTATAAAAATGAATTCATGGCATTGGGAAAGTCAACATCAGAATATAATCATAACAGGACAGAGTGAATTAAAGTGAATCAATAAGACAATTACGGCGATTGACTCTGTGGGCCGGAGCGCGCTCAGGGGAAAATGAGGAATTGTGTGAAATGGAGAGTTTCTGTATAATGTGGCAGGACATGAGATCCTGTGATTCTGCGTGTTCGGAGATCTAAAGGTTTAATGTTCAGTTTTTGCTTTCGTTTTCAAGAACATGAGAGAGAGAACGCATTTCTGTCTTTGGAACTGAATTATATCCGGACAATTCTCATTTAATATCTACAATTTTCTCCCAAATAAACCTTTGTAGCTAGCAATGCCTGTTAGCATTTACCGCTAGCCATGCCAACACATGCCTTAGACACTGCAGATGTTCATGGGTGTGTCCTTATTGTTCTTATTGTCCTTATTGTCCTTGTAACATACTGTTCTATAATATTATTAATGTAATGTTGGAGAATCTTCACGTCACTGACTCATGAACGTGTGTGTGTGTGTGTGTGTGTGTGTGTGTGTGTGTGAGTGGGCAGTGCGGAGAATTACTTCAAAGCATGGTGATATATGAGCTTTTGCCTCTCGTCTGTACTCTGGACTTAAACATATTGGAAAAGGATTGTGGGTCGGAGTACAATATATCTGAGAGCGCTGAGGAGACACTGGCATTTGATTGTGTCCTTTGGTGAACTCTGAGTTATTGGCTGGATCTCTGGAGGTTTTAGTTCAGCGCAGGGACGTGTGGTGAGGTGAGACCCAGCGTGATTATACTTCATTACTGCTGCAGTGTGATTTATATACAGTACACAACATTCTGTGTGTGTGTGTGTGTGTGTGTGTGTGTGTGTTGATTATCTAGTGATAATCCTGTGATATAATACCTGTGAACGCTTTAGAATCACAATCAGAAAGAGCTTTATTACCAAGTATGTTTGCAATAGAGGAATAAAACCCTTTAAAACATTTATTATATTATATTTTATATTATTTATATATTATATTTTCATTTATTGTATTTATCTTTTTATTGCTTTACATTTAATGGTCATGAACCGAGTCAGATATCTCACACTGTTACAGCAGCGATAAACACTCGTTCCCTCACCGGCCTCTCTGTTCTGATCACTCCGTGTTGAATTCTGGGTAATTTCTCGTTTACACTCCATGCTGAGAGGATCTCTGGAGGCTGTGTTTTAATTTTCTGCCATGATTCTGAGAAACATCTCCACGTTGGGTCAGTGCTGCTGCGTCATGAACCGCCCGCTAGAAGGTCTTTACTCCATCACTCGGAGAAAACTGGACAATCACACGAGTTTGTTCTCACTTTTAACCTGCGTTATTTAATAAGCTCCAAGATTAGAGCAATTTTTAGTAATAATGCGACTGATGCCTCTGAATAATAAAATAATTAAAGAATTTTAAAAAAGGAATAAAATAACATTTTAAAAATGTATAAAAGTATTATAATGAAATAATCACACGGAATGTTTTTGGAAGTTTTGTATTTACTTTAGTTTGATAATTGGGCCCCAATTCACCCGTGCGAGCGTGGTTTTACCCGTGTGCGAGTGTGACTGTGTTTGTGTGTGTGTGTCTGTAGGTTCATGAGGTTCTGTAATCCATCTCATTCTTTATCCTGGAGACTCCTGAAGATGTGGGAGAACCTACAGCTCCAGCCGTACCTCTGACTGGTACACAGCACTGACACTGGAGACTCCTTCCACTGATATCACACACTCGTCTGTTATACTGGACACAGTGTCTGCTGCACACGCCCCTGTGAATCAGCTGTTACTGTAGGAACCATAAAGTATCAGATCGAGTCCATTAATATAAACCCGCACTACTGTGAGCCACTGTTGGAGAGAATTAATCAACGTTAACAGACTCTCTAAGCACTGATTATACGAGGCTCTCAGTATTGAACGATCCTCTAAGTCTTTGGTCACCACAAGCTTTTTTTTAAAGGGCGTGTCCAGCAAGTCTTCCCCACATCCGTTACTCCACGTACAGGCTGTATGGACGGGACTGAGACACACAGGGAGGTCCTGAGCGCGGTTTCGGAGCGTGGTTTCCTCCTGGGTGGTGTGGTCGCTCCAGGCCACGCTCTGGCATCGCGCTCCTGAACCTCCGCCGCGCTGCTAACCACAGGATTTTAGGAACGTCATTAAAGTGAGGGAGGAACGTGATGCTGCGCCTGAACGCCTGGAATTGACGCACATGGTGCAGCAAGTGAAGAGAATTCCTGAACATTAAAAACTCTGGGAAAGCCAGAAAACTCTGGAAAATGTCCTTAAATGAGGTGTTATTTACTTTTTTTCTATAAGTATTTATTTAAGAGCTGCTGCTGTAATCATGAAGACAGAGAAATATAAATAAAACTCAACCGAATTTCTTTATATGAGTTTTTTCATCGTGTGTGAGACTTAAAGACACACATCGGTATTCATCCAAGAACACTACATCCTGAAATGTTTAGAGATGTCTGTCTTCATTTCCACATGTTTAACTGAAGTGTGTATGTGTGTGAGTTCGTTTTTGGGTTTGTTATGTTCAGTGCCGTGTGTGTTTGAGCCGCTATAAGACTATAAGAAAAAAAGAGTTAAAGAGTTGCTTATGAGTGTGAACAGCTTTCAGTCCAGGCGGCTTTCTCGTTAAGAGCGCACAGCTAACTGCGGTAGACGAGCTACAGACCCCCTACACACACACACACACACACACACACACACACACACACACACTGGACCTGCATTGAACCCACTTCCTCTGGTCTTCCACAGCGTCCCGACCTCGGCCTTTAAACAGAAACATTCATACACCTCTAAACCCAATAAACAACCAAGGACAAATAAATAAGTTAATAAATAAATAAACAGACGGACTGAGGAAGGAGAAGTAACAAAAAATGTATAAAAAAGAAAACCACTATGAAGATATCTGAATAAGAATATGTTGAGTGTTAAAGTAACAGTACGGCACTAATACTGTACGTTACAGAGAACAGCACTTGATCCAGTGTGACACTCCGATGTAACCACAACATGTCACGGTAATATGTTTTGGTTATCTACACACTCAAACACGCAGTGGAGTTTCATTCATGGATGATAATAAATGTTCAAATATAACACAATTCATTATTTAATAGGAGAACATTTTAAAGAAATGCATTTTGATTGGAGACATTTCTGGACGGGACTGAGGCGAGCTGTAAGCTCATCTACATGTGAGACATTTGTCAGACGCCTTTATCCAGAGCAGTTGAGGGTGAAAGACCTTGCTGGGGTTTAAATCCTGGGACCTTCTGAACTGTAGTCTTAACCACTGAGCTCCCCCTACCCTACCCTTCACACGCATCAATCACACCGCTAATAAAGAAGAACGTATTTCTGCTCATCAGTGTCCAGTTCTAGTCAAAAGTCTACTATATACATAGGGGTCAGACACATTCGTTTTAATGAATTAGTTTCATTCATTAAATAGCACTTGATCCAGCAAGTGTTATTTTCCATTTGATCCCATCGAGCTCTGACACTCACTCCTGCTCCATCAGATGGTCTGCAGGATGTAGGAGAGTTTATCACACTTTTAATTCTAAGGAGAATCTGGTCACTCATCTGCTTACGCTTATAAAGAAATATAATATTCATCCAGAAAATATTTACTCATCCAGATGTAGGTCTTGTCTCTGGTTAAGCTGCATCTCATCAAGAAAAAAGTCATTTCTCTGCATTTAGGTCACCGTGGTTACATCAAACAATCAGGTGGCGGTGTTGGACTTGACGCTGCTCTCAAACTGATATCTCACAAAGGAAACATGAGATAAAATCAGAAATCAGAAACGTGCGCGACCGAAACACGCGTCTGTTTTAGACAAACTCCGCCCCCTCTCCTGTGTGTATAGCTCTACCATAACACCTGTATAATAACGCTGAAGTCTGGAGAGGCGTCTGAGTCCTGATGTGTGTGACTTCAGTATTAAATCCTCACCGAGTGCTTTAACTCGACTCTGAATCCAGCTCAGTGTGGAAGGTGGATCTACTGAGTAACACACACACACACACACACACACACACACACACTGCTGTGTAGAGAGATTTCTGTTAACCTCCAGTTCCTTTGTTTCCACCCCAAGTCTCTCTCTCTCTCTCTCTCTCTGAATGGCGTCTGATGATTAGATATAATTGAGGCGAATCAGACAGCCCAGGCCAGCTCCCCCTCTCGCCGGTCTCCGTGGTGAGGAAGCCCGGTCCAAGAGCTGACCGACCAGCGCCGGTCAGATCAGCGAGCTTTTCTTGTGTCTGGCAGCCGACACTTTTAAATGTTAATGGACGAAACGAACAAAGCCGAAAATGGGTCTGAAAATGCTAATTGTCCCTAATTCATGTAAATAGCTTTTCTAATGGAGGAATTAAGCATTTTGAATACGCAATCGCCGGCAATCAGGCCTTTCATTTGGCGTGCGGCGCAGGTGTAGGAGATTGAAATTCATACTGTACAGAAGGTGCGCTCGTTTCTCACCCGGCCGTGACCAATAACTGACTTACTGAGAGAGAGAGAGAGAGAGAGAGAGAGATGCGGTGGTTTTGGATGCAGGATCCGTCTGTCTTACACCTCGCTGCATCAGTGTGATCTTTCCTGATGATTATCTCTGCGTTGTTCTAACAGATGATTATTTTGGCTTTGAAGTCAGTAATGACTCTCGTTAATGCCGAGACTCGTGTGATAGCAGGTCTGAGACACGATTTAACTGTCTCACTTCTCTTCGTATAAACAACACGCCTGGCTCACACTCCAGATTAGACGTGTTATTATCAGGAGTGTGGATGAAGTAAAGCATGGTGCTAGGATGAAGATGAGGATGAAGTTAGTCTCCGCTGACGTTTTAGAAACACGATTGAGAGTTTTTTGACGTTCTGCAGCTACAGTAACAATGAGAGGCGACCTCACACCCCAGGGAACATCCCAAATATACAGTACACACACACACACACACACACACATACACACACACATTTATTTTTATTTATTGAGTACCAGAAATGAAACATTTTTAATTAAACATGACCTAAACCTCTTTACTCTATGAATCATTTCATCGCTGTTTGTCCTTCATGATGTTTTATTCTCATGTGACGATCGATCTCAGCAATTTCCTGTAAAATCTTCAACTTTAAAAAACATACAAAGCCAGAATGTTTTAAAATCTGGTGTGTTTTGTCTTCCTTGTAGTTGTTTCCAGAAACCTTTCATGTGAAATGATAGTGAAATGTGTATATAACACAGCCTGAGGATGCAGGAGGGGGAGTTTGGAGAGAGTTCCAGCACACAGCTCAGGACCGCACAGTGTCCTGGGGTCAACACCCTTTTGCCCCCATGATGTCCTTCGTGCACCTCAGAGGCTCATCAACAGCCGATCATCCACTTCTATGCTAAATTAGATTTGTTCAGGCAGACAGACCGCAGTATCACAGAAACAGTGCTGCTGTTAGTAAATGTGACTCAGGTTTGTCTGATGAGCTTCTAATGCAGATGCAATAATCTGCCCTAGTGATCCGACCCAGTGATCAGACCCAATAATCAGACCCAGTGATCAGACCCAATAATCTGCCCTAGTGATCAGACCCAGTGATCAGACCCAGTAATCAGACCCAGTAATCAGACTCCATAACCCAGTGATCAGAATAGATTCTCTCTCAGACTTATTACTCTCATCAGCTCAACCAGACAGCAGGGCGTTCAGGTCGACTTCCACCGTGTCGTAACAAGGTCAGACAAAAGGAAGAGCATCACTGCACTGAACACACGCAGCTAAACACCAGCATGAATCAAACGCAGCACGCTGCCGAGCTCCGCCAAGGACTTATTAGTCGATACGAAGGCGGCCGCTGCGGCTTTCAGGCCACAAAAAGCCACGGCTCTTCAGAGACGCAGCACGGAACCTTGTTAATGAACAAGATGAGAAAAAAAAACTCATTTAAAAGGACAAATCAGATCACAAGATTTCAAATCCATTAGCTGCTCCTCACTGGGAGCGATAATAACGATAAAGGAAGCTCGGCCTTTTTTGAACCTCCGAACCCACAGAATGGTTTTGTCTTGGGAGGCCGTCTTTTTTCTGCAGGAGAATGAAAGAGCAGTTCATTTTCACTCTGACCTTCAGCGCTCCAGGCGAGCAGACAAGGGCACAAACAGATTGAGAATTAATTGGTGCAATTAACATTTTGTGATTATAAGGACCCGGGATCGATACACTATGCAAATAGCAGTATTGATGTGGGCAAAGAAACCGTGTTAATTGTGTTTGGCGACTAAACAACGGCCCTTGACTTTCTGTTCCATTATGGAAAAGGAGGCACGGACGACACGTCTCAAACTGCTGACCACTTCAGACGGGGACAAAGTGTCCTCCTGCCCCGCCTCCACCCTGCGCCTCTGCTCTCAGAACCTGGTGAGAAAGCACTTGAGAAGAACCTTTGGAGTGTCTTACTCTTTATCGTATGCAGCTCAGACGTTTCTGTGCCTTTTAAAGGTCCGATGTCAACTCGAGTGAGTTTTATTGTCCTTCCTCTATTTGACTTGTGTAAGAGGAATCCGGCGTGGCGTGATGTTTATCAGAAGAGCTGCGTCTTCTCAGTTCTAGAGCAGGTGTCGTTCATCTTATTAACACTACAGAGGTAACTCCTGACTTCAGGTTACACACATGGAGGCGGGGTTTGTCTAAAACAGGGGCGTGTCACTTGTGTTTCTTAATGTTTCTTGTGTGATATCGTCTCGAGCAGTGTTAAGTCCACCGCCACCGTGTGACACTCCGATGTAACCACAACATGTCACGGTAATATGTTTTGGTTATCTACACACTCAAACACACAGTGGAGTTTCATTCATGGATGATATTAAATGTTCAAATATGACACAATTACATTATTTAATAGGAGAACATTTTAAAGAAATGCATTTTGATTGGAGACATTTCTGGATGGGACTGAGGCGAGCTGTAAGCACATCTACATGTGAGACATTTGTCAGACGCCTTTATCCAGAGCAGTTGAGGGTGAAAGACCTTGCTGGGGTTTAAATCCTGGGACCTTCTGAACTGTAGTCTTAACCACTGAGCTCCCCCTACCCTACCCTTCACACGCATCAATCACACCGCTAATAAAGAAGAACGTGTTTCTTTTCTGCTCATCAGTGTGCATGGATCACGGCGTATGTGCATGCTCAAGACCGGTCCAGTTCTAGTCAAAAGTCTACTATATACATAGGGGTCAGACAGACAAATCAGGGTAGATGTGGGTGGGATTTAATTCACAACTCCACCCCTTCTAGGTAATGAATTCTTACCAGTACACCATATGAGTAACCCTGTGCTGAAACAAACTCTGTACTCGCGTAGGACACGAGAAATAAAGTAAACCCTCCACACACACACACACACACACACACGCACACACACGCACATTCGTTTTAATGAATTAGTTTCAGCTTTATTGCACTGCAGTAGATTTTGCACTCCCCGTTATTACACTGCATCAAAAGACATGCTTTCATTTTAGATAAGTTCCACTAATCCTGTTTGTGTCTCTGCAGTGAAAAAAAGACTGACGCTGAAACGGAGACTAGTGGAGGAGTGTGAACACCGACATGATGCAGTTATTGTGAGTGTGTAGTTTTGGTAATGATTTACATTCACTTATATTATACTGTACAGCACTGATACTGATGAGTCCTGCGCTCTGATTGGTCAGATGGTGTTGCTCTGTAACAGCAGCTCTGACAGTAACGCAGGTTTATATTAATGCACTCGCTCTGATACGCTGTCTTTATCACATCGAGACATTTTGTCTTTCTGACAAAGAGAGGATAAAGAGAGGCCGCTGAGAGGACGAGGGATTATAGCTGCTGTAACAAAAGTGATGACAGGAAGTCACTTGTTTAAATGTAACCATGAACGCATGAAACGTATGAAGTCGTTCAATAATCAATAAAAAAAAATAAAAGTTCCTGTGGCGTAAGAGGAATAAAGCAGTGGGGGCATGCTGTTAGAGGAAAACACACACACACACACACACACACACACACACAGTGTTTAATAGTTTAGTCAATCCTGCAT
>JAQMYI010000007.1:28347507-28359829 GCA_030014275.1 Clariallabes melas
ATACTTCAAATAATATGTTTAAATAGCATTGATTTCTGTATTGTGTTATATTTTTATACAAGCAATTGGTGTTAAAATTTATCTCTACATTAATGAGCCAATGTATGATGATGTGGGCTGCTGTGGGCCAGGAAGTCCAGGGCCAATTTTTGGTCCCAGTCCGCCCCTGCCTTGAACACTGAGATACCCCTGACCCCTACAACAAATAGGTGCTGAGTCCGAAGGTAGGCCTTAAAAGACATCCACAGGTACACCTCCAAATGACTTAAATGATGCCAAGCAGACTACCAGAATCCTTTAAAGCCATGACAGGATTTTCTGGGATTTTAAAGGCACAGAAAACTGACTGTATGTAAACTTTTGACCCACTGTATTACAAGCAAAATAATTTATCTGTAAAAACTTTCCTAACCAACCTGCCAAAACTATAGTTTGTTAACATGAAATCCAAATAACTACAAACACAGCTGCAGGCTGATTTGTCCACTGTGACAAAACTGCAGGAAATGGAGTTATAGTGTTTTGCAAAAATCACAGAAAATATACACTGAAATAACCCAAACCATTTTAACATCATTTTTAAACATTTGTGCTCTTCTTCTGACTAAAAAAACATCTCACAGTGTTTATACAGTACAGTAATATATGCAGTTATACGTCTAGCATCTTTTGCAAAATAAGCAAAAAATAATAATAAATGGAGTGAATGGAATTCAGAATGGATACATCTCACTTTGCAGTAAAGTCTAAACCAGCTGCAGTGTTACATTTCAGGTTTAAACATACTGAGGGCTTTGGTTTACAAAACTATGCTCCACCTACATTATCTCTTCATGATAACATACATACAACACACATGTGTAATTATTTATAAACACTTATATTCAACTACATTTGTATAGCGCTTTTAACAACTGTCATTGTCGCACCATTATTTTTTTTAGACTATTTTGCTCAGGAACAGGATTATGGGAAATGGAGGACAACACGAGGCAGGATTCGATCACTTCCTGCTTTTAAATAGAAAGTGAGAAAATGAGAAAGTGGCATTTAGGTTTGAGAATGTTAGTGAATTCAGGATTATTGCAGCTCTATAGAGTTTAACACACATTTAACTCACATTTAAAACATGTGGACATGATCAGTCTGCTCATCTGAATTAATGTTCTCACACACAGACACACACACACAGATAGAGAGAGTAAGAAAGAGGGAGAGAGTAGTCTTATTCCATGTGGGTGGAGGGTCGAGGCAGAAGGGCCTGTTTTTGTGTGTGTGTGTGTGTGTGTGTGTGAGAGAGAAGGGGGGAAAGAGCGAGAGAGAGAGATTGTTTATATGAGCGCATGGAAACCAGTAATTATTTCATTACGCCACGACAGCAATAATATTACAGTTAGGTGTGTGTGTGTGTGCATGTGTGTGTGTGTGTGTGAGATGCTCCTATCTGCAGAACAAATGAGCTTCCTCCCAGGAGACTCGGCTACAGAGCCGGCCTGCGGTTGGCCCATATTACTCTTCCTTTGCTCAGCCGCCTTTTTAATATTCTCTTTCACGCAGCGTGCTGCAATTATTTTGGAAATAAATTTAGCACAGATAAAAATTGTGCCTCTTGGGTCAGGTAAATGACTTCCTTGTTTTTATTGAGAAGACAAGGTGTTTATTAGGGGCCTCGTTGGCTCGTGGTGCGGAGGTTTTCTGAGTTTGAGTAATTGTCCAATTAGATGTAATTTGAGGAGGTTGTGCGAACCCGGGTGAGAGTACGGGGAAAGCGAGCCGGGATGCGCATTAATGAATCCCGTCGAGACCGCTCTACCTTTAAAAATAACAGCAACGAGCGCACCTCTGCCTCTCTTTCACTTTCCCAAATCTTTTTAACGAGGCATTATAACTGAAGAATTTAGCACAAAGTCGAGCTGTCGCTATTTCTATTCATGTCAAAATATTTTCCCTACATCTCCACTTTTCAGAGCAAAATAATTCATCTTTCAGAGAAACTCCCGTCAGAGAAAAATGTCGCTTATTAAAACAAAACAACACAAAAACACCTGATCGTAATTGTTTTATCCTCGGCGTAAAACTGCGTGGCTGCTGAAAGGTCAGCAATTACAACTAAATGTTTTTTTTTTTTTTTTTTTTACACAATTCTTACTCTCTCACCCCAAGTGAGAAACCTCTCACTCTGTGTGTGTGTGTGTGTGTGTGTGTGTGTGTGTGTCTTGCTCTATTACGGAACAGTGAGGAACTCTATCAGTGACACTGTTCTCTGTTTCATTCTCACCACAGGCAAGCACACACACACACACACACACACACACACACACACTTCGATAAAATGTAATATTTAAATTTTCTCCATAATTCTTTTTCGACTTGTTCCTGTTGTTTTAAAGCACTCAGTGCACTCACACCTGCCTTATGAGGAACTAAGGTCAAATAAAGTGAAATATTTATTCCTAAAAAAACAACAGAGAATATCACACGTCTCCGTCTACAGTCAGCAAGAGACAGGGTTAAAGTCATGAAAGCTTGGAAGTCAGAAAGAGCAGCAGAAATAAAGATGTAAAGTTCAGGACTAATGACGAGAGAGAAGTCTGCAGTGGGAGGAACACCGCCGGCGGGTGAGGCACGAGGTTTAATTACAGAGAGAGAAATGAGAGTTAGCAGGAGACAGGTGAGTTCAACACACGGGTGAGACAGAGGGACAATTCAGCTGGGGAAAGTCTAGAACAGGACATTCTAGAGTCCACACACAGGCAGAGGAGCGCCAGGAGTTTGTATGGAATCTGCCGTCGGATAAGACACACACACACTGACACGGTTTAGGAATCACCTGGTCCATTTAATAACAAATATCACAAATATCATGAATAACAAAGTTCATGTGAAACTGACCTACACTTATTTACACTGAGATTATTAATTATAGCAAATTCTTTTGATGGAAGCAATGATAAACTGAAAGACATCATCCATCCATCCATCCATTATCATCTGCTTACCGCAGGTCAGGCTGCAGGGACATCAGGTTCAATAGGACAGGAGGTTCAGTAGGACAGGAGGTTCAGTAGGACAGGAGGTTCAATAGGACAGGAGGTTCAGTAGGACAGGAGGTTCAGTAGGACAGGAGGTTTATTAAGACAGGAGGTTCAGTAGGACAGGAGGTTCAATAGGACAGGAGGTTCAATAGGACAGGAGGTTCAGTAGGACAGGAGGTTTATTAAGACAGGAGGTTCAATAGGACAGGAGGTTCAGTAGGACAGGAGGTTTATTAAGACAGGAGGTTCAGTAGGACAGGAGGTTCAGTAGGACAGGAGGTTCAATAGGACAGGAGGTTCAGTCTCTTGTATTCATGATTTCAATGTTTGATCTCCACCCAAAGCTCGTGACAAGTTTGGAGTTGGAGCGTAGATTGAAGAGGAAATTGAAAGTTTCTTCCCTACAATAGTCCAGTAAGTCACTCTCACTACTGCTGACGCTGCACCAATCCGCCTGACGGGGACACGGTCTCACCTGGACACGCTTTGATGTAGAACAACTTTATGTTATAATTTACAATTTATGGAAACATACCAGTAGCATGGTAACGCAGCGGGTCAGACAACGACTGCATGGTGCTGAGAGAGAGAGAGGGAGAGAGAGGGAGAGAGAGAGAGAGAGGGAGAGAGAGAGAGAGAGGGAGAGAGAGTCCATGATGTCTTACTCAACATACAGCCAGAGAAACGAGAATCTACAGAGAGAGAGAGAGAGAGATTGTTTATGTGAACACATGGAAACCAGTAATTATTTCACTATGCCATGACAGCAATAATATTACAGCTATGTGTGTGTGTGTGTGTGTGTGTGTGTGTGTGTGTGTGTGTGTGTGTGTGTGTAATAAGTCTAAACTAGATTTGGATGTGATTGTGTTTATTTCAATAGAAAAGTGAGATTGTGGTTATAAATAAAGTTTACTTATGAAGTTTTGTAATATTTCTTATTCCTCTCTCTCCGCTCACTTGATTAAACCAGTTTCCACTGTTTCCCTTTTCACTTTCTGTCTCACTCTCTGTGTCGCTCTTGATTTCTGTTCTCTCTCTCTCTCTCTCTCCAAATTGTTCTTTTCAGGAACAGTTTAGTTACCTCAGTCTTCTCTGAAAAAAGAAATCCACAAACAAACAAACAAACAGAAATCTCTAATCCATTAGAGGAGATTAGTGCGCAGGATTGGAGCTGGTGTCAGAGAGAAGAACTCCGAACAGAATCTTCTCTTCCTCCTTCCTGATCCTGATGAATATGGATGCCAGTGTTTATGCCTTTTGGAAAATAATCAAGCTTATTCTTTCTCTTTTTTTCTCCTTCCTGAAATACTGCTGGCGAGGCACATGCTCCGTCTTTTAGTGGAGAAGAGCTCAGTAATATATTTATTTCAGATCTGTAGGCCCCAGATTAGGTGTAGCACCTGGGTCTGATTTAAATTTGAAAAGGTGGGAATTTATTTCGTGGTGCAATACACCTGCTACAAATAAGTCCCGCTTCCAATAATCCAATTCCACCGGCACCAGAAGAGGGGAGAAGATTAAGTCAAATCTCATTAGATTCCCTCCGTCATGTCGGCTTGTCCCATCTCACCATCTCCCGAATCCACCGATTGTTTACTCGCCACTTCTGAATGGATGAATATGTAAGTGAAATGCTCCGAGATGCTTCATTAACGTCCCGATATTGAGGAATAAAAATCATTTCTAGGAATTAATTGATTTGAAATCCTCACTCCATCCACTCCTTTATCTGCGGCAGACTGGAACACTGAACTCTGCTGCAGCTGAACACTGTGCTCCCAAATGAGATTGCATTGTGAGACTAATAACTCCTGATGGAATAAAAACACGCAGAGCTACACACACACACACACACACACACACAAAAAAAAACAAATTCAGCACTAGAGTGAAAGTTTGTGTCCCCCGGGCTTTACATTTACATACACTGTACATTCTGCGACACAATAAGGACTCCAGAACTAATGTTTCAGAAATCCAGATGTTTCAGAAGACGCTGTTCATCAGAGACGCTGTTCATCAGAGTACGAGCTCTGGAGGAATGAAGAAGGCAGATTATTTTTTACAGAATAAATATTCTCTGTATTCTTGCGATTGTGTTGTTAACACTGACTCACATACTATCACAGGGTTAGCGTGTGTGTGTGTGTGTGTGTGTGTGTCCTGGTACTAAGAAAGCCACAAGCAGTAAACCTGAATTTATATTATATTTTGTAAGTGTGTTATTTGATGAGGTTCAGTGATAAAGTGGTAAAAGTTTTTATATTTTGACTTTATTTATTTTTATTTCAAGCCCCCCAGTGTTTTATTTCTTTCACACTACATTAATTTGTCAAGGATCACAACGGATTTTATTAAAGAACGACACATTTTACATTTTATCCCTTTACAGTCACGATAAAGTGAGTTCCTGTTCTCACTTATGTTATAGCTGCTACAAACACTCCTTCCCTCACTGGCTGCTCTTTATTCTCTCTCTTCAAGTAGCAAAGAAGCGTAAACTCCCGTCCTGGAGACTCCTTCCACTGATGCTACACAAACACATAACTCTTTACAGATTAATGATTAGAGCCGTTATGGTGGAAACCGTAACGTATCAGAGTGAGCGCATTAATATACACCTGTCAGAACCGCTGTTATGGAGAATTAATCAACACCTTCTGACCAATCAGAGCGCAGGACTCAGCAGCAGCATGGTGTAAACGTACCACTGAATAAAGTAAGTGTGCCGCACTTGTGCATCTATATCAAGCTGTAGAATTAATAATTAATTATAAATGGATAAAGTGTTGAGTAAAGGTGCTGATTTAAACATTCTGGGTTATTTTGGCCGACGGATCAGCAATCACAGGGTTAAATCATGCTAATAACTGGACCCTGGATGTGTAATGGCTGTTAAAATGTTGAACTCAGACTCATCAGTAGGTCAGGGTCCGTCCCCGGCGGTACGAAGCAGATCTCCATCGCAGCCTGTAAACTCTGTCTGATTAAAAATAATTGGGTGTCTTAAGACTCACATCAAAACGCTCAAGATTTTGGGATCGATGTTGCCCAAGTCCATCGGCCCGACAGATCCCATTATGTTTAAAAACCATTCGCACTGATTGATCCAGTGGCTGTTGTGGTATCGATAAATAATTAAAAAGCTCTCGGTTTAATTTGGGGGTAGAGGAGTGCGGGAGTACCCCTGTTCGCTCTGAGTAATGAGGACCAGACGCCTGCTGGGAGACCAGTCGGACCCTAACGTCTCTCCTCTGCCTGTCCCAGTGGACGCTGCCAGCTGGACGTGTCTGTCGTCCTCACAGGAATCAATGCAATCCGCTCTGAAAGAAAATCAATACGCTACGTCCATTTATGCCTCCCAGCCGCGGAGAGGAACCTTCAGGAGGCCGAGCTTCGCAAACAAACACTTTTTCATGTTAACAACAAATTGATGTATTCACTCGAGTTTTCCTTCTGCTCGGGGTTTTTACCTGCTTTTAGTTTTTTCGACTTCGTCTTTTTTTCTCAGCGCAATCTGAAAGTTAGTTTATTGAGCCTCGGTGTTTAGGAGAGAGAACAGAAAGGGTCTTAAAGTCAGCGTTGTTGTGCTAGAACACATTTAACTGAAAGATCCATGACTGTCTCTCTCCTATAAAATCTTTACTTTTTTTCCCTGAGATTTCAGATTTATCAGATTTATGTTTATTATTTAGCGTGCTGTAGAGAATTTCTCAGGATGGAATTGAAACATCAGCCTCAGGTCTCATCAGGTCCCATCACACACTTCTGGTGTTTCTCCAACAGAGAGTTCTCCTTTCAGAACAGAAGAACCCTTTAGGGAACTTCTTTCCGACTGTATTCTAGAACTAAAAAGATAAAAAATACATCCGCAGAGGACAGACATTTAACTTTCCCTCACAGTAAACACCTCAGAGTAACGGAACACGCGGTCAGAATTCATCTAACGGTGCTTACAAGAACCTTCGCAGGAACTCAAACCAGTGCTGACTTCCTGAGCTGTAGTTCTGTTTCAGTTCCTCAGGGAACCCTTTTGATGGTCTGAGCGGAACCTTAACACCGGCCTGAATGTAAACGAATCCTCTGCTGCCCCTCCTGTGGCTGCGTCTCCTATTGAACTCCGCCGTATGATCTTTGAGTAAAACCCCAGATGTGTATAGATGAGTTATTTCCTCGTGTCCCTAAGCTCATGGTGCTGAGGTGAGGGTTAATCAGTTTGCGCGATG
Source organism: Clariallabes melas (assembly GCA_030014275.1). Taxonomy (NCBI): domain Eukaryota; kingdom Metazoa; phylum Chordata; class Actinopteri; order Siluriformes; family Clariidae; genus Clariallabes; species Clariallabes melas. Next base: position 28,354,772 of record JAQMYI010000007.1, read on the forward strand.
TGAATGGTCCTGGCCCGTCTCGTCCGGCGCACACAGCCCTGTAGGTGTGACACCAGAGTGCTGAGAGTGCACACACTCTGTAATAATGTGTTATAACACTCATAGTCTCACACGTCCTGCTGAGAAAAGGCGAGAGGTGAGAAGGACGGAGAAGGTCGTCCTTGAGGTGAAGCATCAGGTGCAACTACGCGAAGACGACTTTGTCTTTGGAATTAAAAAAAGAGTTGTTTTTTGTGTTGGTTTTCGTCCGGACGAGGAGGAAATATTGCGCAGCGTCACACTTTTTAAATGTTGATCCAGCGTCTAATTGATGACTTTGTGTCACATTAATCCATAATGCATAATTTAGCACGGATCAGCTGACACATTAACATAATCGCTCATCGGATATTCTGCTCAGTATGACACTTGGTGAGCGACGGAGACTCGACAATGATGGATAAAGAGAGAGAGAGAGAGAGAGAGAGAGAGCTAACACATCATGTCACGTCGCCTCTCACAGGCTCCTTCTACAACGTGTCTGATGTTAAGATGTCACCTCCAAATTCACTTAAAACTGCAGTCAGCAGTGTGTACACACGTTTCTTTTTTTCCCCCTCGTAGCGAGCCGGCCTGCTCAAATGCTGCCGTTTGCAGTCGCTAAGCAGCTTTAGTGTCTCCTACCGCAGCCCTGATTTAAAATTCATAAATGCTAATCCTTCATAATTTACAGTTTAAAAAGCAGCGCTGCACACAGGCCCCGTGGCCATGGCTCAGTCAGAGTAATTACACCAAGGAGCCAGGAACGGACGACTACACACTCTCAACAGTCAAGAAAATCCCCGTCGCTGGCAGACGACCCAATTTCTTTCAAATAACTAAACAGATTAGCGAGTCATTTTGCTGCGCAGCTTTGGACGTACGGGTCGAGCCGCAGCCCGGCACGCAGACAGGTAGAGAAAGTCCGGTTCTGACCGAACACGCTGCCTGCTGAGTCAGTCCGGTCCATCTGAGTGTCTTATACAGAGATAACTGAGTCCCACGATGATGTCACCGGGTTCTGTGTGTGATGTCATCAGTAGGCACCATGTGTGATTGCACAAGCTGAGCACAAACCTCAATTTACCTTTAAATAACATTATTTATCTATTAAATGCAGTAGGTTACGGCTTATCCTCTGTAAAGACCTGCTTTTAGACACTCGGGTCGCGTTATTAACTTCACAAACTGATAAACTGAACTAAACATCAACAGCATCTTCTGATTCTGCGTGACCCAGGCGTGGAGCCCGAGTCTAATTTGAAGAAAACATCCCTGTTTATTTCCAGTCTTCAGCTCCATAACTGCTTCCTTAATGCTGTACTTTATCTCTAGTACCTTTTAGTACTATTAGTTCTCCTAGTCCTGCTCACACGGTGCTTTTTAGGGGAACAAACATGAGGAAATCATGAGCGCATTCATGATTTTTTCATGTTTGTTCCCCTAAAAAGCACCGTGTGATACACCTCAAATCTGACGCTTCCACATCCGTGATCATTTCCCAGCACTAGCCAGAGGCGTACACTCCACCAACCCAGATGAAATTCCTTCTTTAAGCCGTCGGATCTGCCGTGATGTTTCTGTGAAGCGAGGTTCTCTCTCCCCCACACCACCTCGCAGTGGACGCGCCGAACGTAATGAAATTATGAGAAATGAAAATCAAAATTAAAGCAATAACTTACGGCATTAGAGCCTGCTGTCAGGCTCGGAATTCTGATTTGAGCAATAGTTCCGTGCTAAGACTTTCTTTGGAAAGCAGCAGCAGTGCAAAGTTCATATCTTTTCCTAGCACTCAACACTGTTTAAGGCCTGAAGGGCTAAAGTAAGATTTATGGGCTAGCTGTGAGGATTATATTGTCTGTGGGTTGCCAGAGAAAATAGCAGAGAGATGTTAGTGTTTGAAACACAGCGAGGGATCGGATTTCTTACAGCTCGGGTCACCGGCTGATGCGAATACATTCATCAGATCTAAACGACCGCAGAATGAGAGCTGGAGATCATGACGCTGTCTGCACTCGCAATAATAAGACATACAGCGTGATTTTAACGCTCGCAGACCTTCCTAATGCCTCTGGAACAACACGTGGCGCCGCAGGAGTGAGAGACGTTCTCCCAGGGTTCTCCCAGGGTTCTCCCAGGGTTCCTCGCTCATTGCTCTGTGAGTCTGTTTGTAATGGAAGTAGAGTTGTGATGAAGTGATGAAGCTTATTGACACACCTACAGCAGTGTCCACGTGCTCCTGACACTCTTTATGCCGTCATGACACTCAATCATCAACAGGGAAGTAAAACTTTAAATTACAGCTCTACCCTCTGGGTATGGAAACGATATCAGAACGAACGGATTAATATGAACGTGAACTGCAGCTATAGAGAATTAATCAACACCTTCTGACCAATCGGAGCGCAGAACTCAACCCCTGTAGGTGAAAGCTTCAGAGCGCTCAGTGTCAGAACAAGCAGGACACGATCTCTTCAGAATGATAACAGAGTCATGAGTGCTGTGGCTGAGTGAGGCATTGTGGGTAATGAAGATGGAGATGAGGCAGTGGGACGCTCGTTTATGAACTCGTCTGTGTGACGCTTTAATGCACACTTCACTATTAGAAAAGCAGGAAATTGAGATGCATCTCAATACAAGTGATTGGTTCTTGTTGTGTAGACAATGCAGGCTTACCCACACGCACACACACACACACACAGAGAGAGAGAGAGAGATCTCACCTCCGCAGCTGAACGTAATTACTGAATATGAAGCCCACTCCATTTCTCCGCCTGCCTCTTTCCCTGTCCAGATTATTATTTTCCGTCAGCGTTATCAGTGAGGGATGTGCGCTGCCTCGGCCTGACGATCCACCCGCCGGTCTTCACCTGACATTCTCTAAAGTCGTGTGTAGCTGCTGAATGACCCTCAGCCAGCCTCGAGTGTACAGATGTTCGGCTGAAGCCTGTGTCCGTGCGGCGGTCAGTCGGCCAGCAGAGACGCATCATGTGATTTATAGCAGGTAGATTAACTGGACTTCCTGGTGTGATGATGGCGATGGTGATGATGATGATGATGATGAAGAGATGCTTATATTATCAGGTAGATGATCCTTCAGTAGGATCTGAGTTACTGCGTTATGAGCGGCTCCTGCTCTCAGGACATCGTCTATAGCGATAAGAGACTGAGAGAGATAACAGCGTGATGGTCAGCGTGATGGTCAGCGTGATGGTCAGCCTGATGGTCAGCGTGATGGTCAGCGTGATGCTAACTGAGCCACGGGAGCGCTAGATTAACTGGACTAACAAAAGAAGTGAAAAGATTTCACATCGTCATCCCATTATCATTTGTATTTCATACCTGATGGGTGCAAAAGTGCGAGTGACATCACAAGTAGCTCTGCCCCCAAAATCAGCTTCATACCAACGTACTTTAACGAAGTTAAAGGACCCGTACTATGTTTAAATGAAAATAATGTTAATTTACCCCCAAGTCTGTAGAACGAGTATTCACTTCCAGGAGTTTAAACGTTTCAGAGAAACTCGAACTACTCCGTGTTATAAGCACTCAAACAAGTTCTGGATAATAAAATATTCATATATTATTATTAATTTCATTTATTTCTGTGAGATCGGCGTCCTCGTTAGAGCGCCGTCACACCACACAGATGGAGACTTTCTAACTCGCTCCAGCGTCAGGGTTTAAAATGAATGTGCAATGAAGCGCTGTGTAAAATTAAAACGCTGCTTTGTGTGAGGCGCTAATCAGTTAAAAACATGAGGCATGATGATGGTGGGAGTGTGTGCAGCGTTCGTTCCTGTAACTAATTATTCACACTTTCCCAGCGTAGCCGGTGCCAAAGGCAGAGCCGAATAAACTAGCAGATTTATAAATGATTAATTAAGAGGAGTCTCGCGGGAGAAGCAGCTGCTATAAGCAAAAATATTAATTAGCAGAGACGAGAGTTGAACTTACAAGAAAACACGAGATGGCCAAGGCATGAGAGAGCAGGACGGGGTCGAGTCTGACGGAACGCACGAGGAGCGTGAGAGCTGAGACGGTGTGAAGTTAAAGGACCCGCAGAGAAAGACTGAGAAATTGGAATCATTCAGCCAGATGGAGGCTAATAACCGCCGCTCGGTGCTACATTCACGATTATTATTATTATTATTATTATTATTATTATTATGTAGATATTACTCATTATTAGCACTGAATCATATTAGCTCTAAATCCTGACTACAGAGAGACAGATGGACTGACGGTCTACAGCTGACTTTAGTTCATTTCACAACAAATCCAATGAGTGTCCTGTTTTTCATAAGATCTGAATAAACGAAATACTTGTTGCAGTCGTGCTTCATGATCGCTAACACTGATGAGGAAATTACTTTGTACTATTTAATAAACTGGAGTCTACGCAATAAAACACTTAGTACCACCAGCACAATGCAGCGAGAATCAAAGACAATTATAGAAATAATAATCCACTCAGAAAGAGCACACAGGGGTCAGAGCACGTTGTGTAGAGTGTGTTGTGTAGTGTGTATTGTGTAGAGTGCGTGTTGTGTAGAGCGTGTTGTGTAGAGCTTGTTGTGTAGAGCGTGTTGTGTAGAGCTTGTTGTGTAGTGTGTGTTGTGTAGAGCGTGTTGTGTAGAGAGCGTGTTGTGTAGTGTGTGTTGTGTAGAGCGTGTTGTGTAGTGTGTGTTGTGTAGTGTGTGTTGTGTAGAGCGTCTTGTATAGTGTGTGTTGTGTAGAGCGTGTTGTGTAGTGTGTGTTGTGTAGTGTGTGTTGTGTAGAGTGCGTGTTGTGTAGAGTGTGTGTTGTGTAGTGTGTGTTGTGTAGAGTGCGTGTTGTGTAGAGTGCGTGTTGTGTAGTGTGTGTGTTGTGTAGAGTGCGTGTTGTGTAGTGTGTGTTGTGTAGAGCTTGTTGTGTAGTGTATGTGTTGTGTAGAGTGTGTGTTGTGTAGTGTGTGTCGTGTAGTGTGTGTTGTGTAGAGCATGTTGTGTAGTGTGTGTTGTGTAGTGTGTGTTGTGTAGAGTGCGTGTTGTGTAGAGT
>JAQMYI010000007.1:28440366-28450543 GCA_030014275.1 Clariallabes melas
AATCGGCAGATCATGATCTTGGTGATCGGTAATCGGTGATCGGCCCCAAAAATGCTGATCGGAGCATCTCTACTTCTAACCAATCTTATAACCAGAAATTAACATGAATAACTTAATAAACAGATTTAAGAATCTAGCATTAAGAAACTGATTAACACCTACTGACCAATCAGATTAAAAAATTTACAAAGAAGCAAAAAGAAACACACTGAACACACAAATTCAACACAAAGAGCACTATTCAATACCTTCTGACCCATCAGGTTAGAGAAACCAACTTCTGACCAATCAGATTTAACAATCTAACAAAGAATTTAACAACATCGGACCAGTCAGATAAAAAAATGCAACATAAAGGAACATACTGAACACAAAATTGGAAATAATCAGATTTAAGAATTTCACAGAAAGAACCATATTCAACTTCTGACCTATCGAATTCAAGAACTCAACATAAAGAAATTATCCTACACATTCTGACCAATCAGTTTAGACAGCTTCACATGAAGAACTTCACATATTTTGACCAGTCAGATTCAATAATCTAACATAAAGAACATAACAAAGGCTGATCGATCAGATTTAAAGAAATTTAAAGAAGTTAACACATCAGATTCAAGAATGTAGCTTAAAGAACTTAAAGTCTGATCAATCAGATGGAAATATTCAACATACGGAACATACCTTCAACATACTGTACACAAACCTGGACAAATCAGACAGGAGAATTTCACAGAAAGAACCGTATTCAACAAATTCTGACCAATCCGATTAATAAATCTAGCATAATGAACTTTAATCAAATCAGACTTAGAAACTGGAACGAAGCTCGTTTGTACATAGTGGACTACCTGTAAAAAGAATTAAAAGTATGACAAAAAAAAAATTCAGATCTGAAATTTTCACATAAAGGACACATTCTGACCAATCAGATTTGAGAATTTAACATGGACAACGTAGCAAATTATGACCAATCAGATTAAAGAATCTAACTTTGAGACTACAGAACTTAATCTATATTGTCTGACCAATCTGATTTAAGAATATAACATAAAGAACTTAACAAAGTCTGATCAATCAATTTTAAAAATTCAACATAAAGAATCATACTGAACATAAAAAATTGGACAAATCTGAATTTCACAGAAAGAACCATATCCAACACATTCTGACCAATAACATAAAAAAAAATAATAAGTTAACACATTTTGACCAATCAGATTACAGAATCCAACATAAAGAAACCTCTTTAATACTTTCTAAGTAATCTGATTCAAGAATTCAACATCAATAAATCTGACTATTTAGGTTTGAAAATTTCGCATAAAGAACTTCACAAATTTTCCCCAATCGTATTTAAAAATTTAACATAAAGAAACACTTGAACACTTTGAAACCAATCAGAATCCAGAATTAAACATAAAGAAATGTATGTAAGGCTTTCTGAGCAATAAGACTCAATATATTATAGGAAAGGACAAAATCAACACCTGAGAATTCAACATAGAGAACTTAATCTATATCTTCTGACCAATCGGATTCAAGAACTCAACATCATTAAACCTATTCAACACCTGAATCAGGTTCAAAAACTGTCATATCAAGAGCTTAACAAATTCTGACCAATTAGATTCGAGAATCTAACATAAAGACCTTAACAATGTCTGACCAACCAGATTTAAATATTCTACATAAAGAAACATATTAAATACCTTTGGAGCAATAAGAAACAATACATTAACATAGATAACTAAAGCTACACTTTCTTTAAAAACTTAACAAGAAACCCTACAACCCTTATAGTTTCTGCAGTTGGAAATGTTCTATACTGTGTTCCTTTAGCAGAAAACTGCTAAGCTAGCTAAGAAATCTTACAGATTTTATACAAAAACAAAAACCTGAAAAACTCGATGTACTGTGTAATGTATAAGATTTGAATTTGGATGCAGAAATGAAATGCGAGGGCCACCATACATAAACCTGACACACACACACACACACACACACACACCCATGCAGTGACTGCGGAGGACCCATCCCGCACTATTAGCCCTGTCGCGTTCACAGCTGAGCGATTGGTAATGGTTATGATAAAAAATGAGAGAGGGATGATAATGAAGGCTAGAGAGGATGACTGAGTGTGTTCATTAAATCCCTCAGCGGCGGCCGTTAGCACCGGGAGACTGGGGCTGTTTATTTTACGCTGACGTTATGCTAGCTTCTACACCGCGGAGTTATGCTGAGGTCGGTGAATAAACAAGTCCTCATAATAAACACGCTTAGAAACACACTGCTATGACACGAGACGCTAAAGGAAAGAAGAGCTACGTGATAAACTGGCTAAGCAGAGTTTTACTGCAGTTTACAATCCTAAGGTAGTTCGTCTGTTTGTCATCACTAGCAATGCTTTTTAGCGTCTCAGCTAAAGTGTTATTTTCTAGATGCATGAGCTTGTAGCAAGCTAACAAGTTCATCAAATGTTGTAACCATGGTTACTATTTTTTTTTGTGTCCGCATTTTCTATCTCGCTTTGTGTGTGTGTGTGTGTGTGTGTGTGTGTGTTCTGGCTTCTTGTTTAAATGCCCACCGCAGAGACATGAACTACTTACAGCTAAATACATTAAACTAAACGATGTAGCGGTAAAAAAAAAAAAAGTTACCCAAAAGCATTTTATTCCAAGTATTTCTTTATCTTCATCTTTTTCTGTGACTGTTTCTTCCTCTCTGTGTCTCTTTTCACTTGTCTCTTCTCTCTCTCTCTCTCTCTCTCTGTATCTGTTTCTGTCTCTGTTTCTTTTGGTCTCTCTGACACTTTGTCTCCCTCTTATTTCTATACCTTGGCTTTTCCCTCTACCTCTCTGTCTCCCTCGCTCTCTTCCTTTTTCTCTGCATCTTTTTCTCCCTTACTCTCTATGTCTTTGTCTCCCTCTCTTTCTCTCTCTAACATGCACTAACATCTCTCTCTTTTTATCCCTCTCTCTGCCTCTACATCTCTCTTTCTTCCTCTTTGCCTCGCTGTCTCTTTCCTTTCTTCTGCCTCTCATTTTTTTGTCTCTGTTTCTGACTCTTCATTCTTCATGTCTTTGTCTCTCTCACTGCCTCGTCTCTCTCTCTCTCTCTGCCTCTCTGTATCGCTCCTTGCCTCTTTTTGTCTCTTGATCTATCCATCTTTTTTCCTCTTTATCACTTTGTCTCTTTGCTTCTGTCTCTCTTTCTGCTAGACTCTAAATCTCTCCATCTACAGATAGAGTCCCCTGTCTCTCTCTCTCTCTCTTTTTCTCTCACTCTGTGTCTGTATCTCCACCTCTCCATCTCTCTCGAATACACTTAATCCTCAACAACACTCCATAATCACAGTCCAGAATAAAACAACATATCTGACACGTTGAAGAGTAACTGAAAACAACTGAAACACGACGTTACGAGCAGAGAGGAATAATTACCCGTTTACTCTTTTTAAAGATAAATGCGACTGAGTTGTTACTGAGTTTTGAAGAGAGAGACCTGCGCTCCGCTTTACCATGTGCTGGACGGTGCACGATTCCAGAAGTGTGACAGAGGCGTGGGTTTAGGCGCGTTCAGACAATTTTACAAAAGAAATAAATAAAATAAACAATAAAAAAAGACAGTAGTTGATTTTTAACAAGTTGATTTTTTTTTTCTGTTGCATTTTTTTAAATTCATCCTATTTTTTTTATTTATGCGTCCCTCTGCTCCCTGCGCTCTCTCCACTTCACACACACATAACAGATTTCTCAACAGCTGATGTGAAGAGCAATCCGCTGAAGCACCGTCTATAATAATGACTGTCCGTAACAGACATCTAAAACAAACAGACAAAAACAAAAAGAAAAAGATAACAAATGCTTTTATTTTAAAGGTAAACATTAGGATTGGGGGGTTGCATTTCTGTGCGTGTGGTGTGTAAAAGTACACACATACAATTAACAATTTGTTGTTTTTTTTGTTCTTGGGGATATGTAAAGTCTCTCTTAAAAAGGATCTCTTAAAGGTAAAGATAATTAAGCATTTTTTTTGGTCATACTTCAAATTTCTTTTACAGATGGTCCCCTATTTACAAACGAATTCCGTTCCTAGAACACGTTCATAAGTCTGATTTGTTCTTAAGTCTGATTTGTTCTTAAGTCTGGCAAATGCCTTGGATACGAATATACAATGTAAGTCATACCAATCCGCTTGACTAAATCTGCCCCCTTTCCCCACACTGCCATCATGTGGCCAAAAAACATAATCACGCCAACAGTGTTGTCCCTGCGCCTTTAAATCATGAGGGGAATCCTGAACGTTCTATTGTCTCAGAGCTGTTTTACACTGTATTTTCCAAAATTAGTATTATTCAACTTTATAGGACAGACATTTTCTAACATCGTTCTCCCGGACTGATTCACTGAAACAGGTGAAACAGTGAATATGGATGAATTCATTTCTTCCATATCCCCCCCACCCCCACACACTAACACATACAGTACAATATAGTGGACTTTTAATTTTATACATTCACTTACACACTGAAAATGTTGTATATAATTGTAAATATTGGTATCTGGTGCACTGAAGTGTCTAATTTTTTTTGTACAATACACGTGAGCTACTTCCGCGATTTGTTTGAATCTACGAATGTCCGTAAATCGGGGACTACCTGTATTAGACTTTTCCTTTAAATGTGTAATTACATTTACATTTAAATTTAGTCATTTGGCAGATGCTCTTATCAAGAGCGGCTTATAAAAAGTGCTTTAAAGTTACCGTCATTGGATAGATTTCATTGTCCTTGTACATGAGCACTACTGCTGAGCAACAAGCTGGGGGCGGGAAATCTTATATGACATCACAAAAGGGGAAAAGCTGACTGGCTTGTTTTAAATGAAAAAAGGGGCATAAGGGACTGTTCTTTTTCTTTCTCACATTTTTTTTTCTTTCCACAAACACACACACACACACACACACACACTCACATGCACTGGTGACCCATCTGAATGTCTAAACACGACTACATAGTGAATTCTACACAATACGGCCCTTTTAACGTTGATTTTGTGATAAAATGCACCGCCAGCTAAATGCAGACTTCACCGTGCAGACACTGTGACAGCGTCCTCACTGAAATTAATCTCAGAGACGGTCCTGCTGAAGCTTGTTTTGATTTCAGTGTGGTTATTTAAAGCCCACGTGCGATCGGGTTCCTTTTTATACAAATGAATTGAAATGCGGAACAAATGATAGGAAAGACGTTTGTATTAGTGGTGTGTGTTTCAGAGAGATAGCGTCCTCTTGGTTTAGGAATGTCTCTTTGCGCTTACTGCTCTTCCTGCTGTGACGATGAAAACATCCCGCGGTGTGAATTTCAATAGGTAGCGCGGATTACAGACGCTTAATACAACCTGAATGTTATGATCGGAGGGATTTCACGCAGGACTAAAAACATTCTTTTTGCACTCTGCACTTTATGGACATTGGACATTGCTCACACCCAAGACATTTATGGTCCATTTATGGACATTATACATTTGAACATTCATGCACATTTTCACTCACCCTGGACATTTCAATTTTATTTTATTTTGCACATTGCACATTTTCCCATATTTTCCATATTTGTACAGCCGTTATTGTCTATATTTTGTACAGCCGTTATTGTCTATATTTTCTGCAGCTAAGTTTTTAAAATATTTTTTTATATTTTATATTTTGGTCTTCTATTTTTTTCTGCAGCTAAGTTTTTAAATATTTTATTCTATTCCATAATTTATTTCTTATTGATAATCTTGATTTTAAGGTCGTATAAGCATTTCACTGCATATAGCACTGTGTATGACTGTGCAAGTAAAATAAAATTTTTATTTGATGAACTTCGAGACTTGACTGTTCACCTGCTGCCTCACATACCAGACCCTCTGACAGAAGGTGCTTTAACCAGCTAATCAATCATGTCATGTTTGTTTTTACTCATTTTTAATGTTATATTTTTATTATTCTATACTATAGATATGCCATTTTTCTTTTATGCAACCGGAAGTTTTCTCATTTTTTCAGTTGAAGAACAATGGAAAAAGAGACCCGCCTCCACTGTGTTCCCTGTTCTGGAGGAATTACCGCGGCGGTATCTGGGCTGCACAGCTGCTACTAATGTAATGTAGCACACGTCTCAGATTGTGGCTCTAGGTGTGAAGGACCAGATTAGAAAAGGAAATGTTTAAATGGCCATAACAGACTAAAGTGTTGTCATGCATTTTAGAAAAATAATAAGTAACAAAAAACTAAATAGATATTCATCTGTTTTTAAAACCTTTTTTCCTAAATACATGAAATAATATAATATTTTTCCCTAATTACTTTTTTAAGCTCAGTGCATTTTTGCCGCTGCTTTTCCCCCTCAGTATTCCATCAGATAATTCTTTGTTCAAGTGAATGAATTGAAATAGAGAAACCTCCTGCTGAACAACTGTTAGTTTAAACCAAAGCAAGTAGCAATAATGTTACATCAGTCTTTGCCCAACATCTTGCCAGGTGACTTCATGAATCTAATTCCTTCTCACAATAGTTCACTCTTCACAGAGTCAGTAATAAAGAAATCAAGCTTCAGTCCATTCACTTAACCAGTGACGGTCAGGATTCAGTTCTTACATATAAACTTGAAATAAAACAAAGGTGACCACAAAAGAAAAAGTCTTCCTGTCTCTGAAGTTCTATTACTGAAATTCAATGACTTTAAAATCTTTGCTACATTGGCTAGCCATCAACTTTTATCCTCTTTTAAAATCAAAATAAATAAATGTATAAAATAAATAAATAACATGGTAAGGAAAGTAATAATTAAATGTCCTTCTCTACCATTTTGAAAAATTCTTTTAATTTTCACAAAATATACACAAAAGACACTTCCCCAATTTCTTCCCCAACAATTTCTTGTCCCCTAACAATTTATACTTGAACTTGACGAGTGCAGCAACAAATTAAGGACTAGGACTAGGACTAGGACTATCACAATCTTTAAATACACTCTAAATAAATCTATTTAAAAGAACATAAAATAACTATTCACTGTAAACAACAAGCCTACAGAGCATCTTTCTCATTTTATATCGAATGATCCACATTAACGAAATAAAACAATAACAAGGCATTCTCAAAATGGCCGCATGAAGCATTTAGGAAGCTTAACAAACCACATAAAACATTAAAGACTACGCATGTTATGTTTCACTTTCATGTTTAATTCATATCACTAGAATCTTTCCAGTGTTACTAAAGCTTTCCATGAAACTTCATCACTGTTAGCTAAGCATGCTGCTCATCGTTTAATGCACGTTTAGTGGATGTTTAGTTCCTGCATGAAGACACAAATTAAAGTAATTATTAAACAACGTGCAAGACACAATCTTTCAGAGCCCAGAAACCATCACAGACTTGAAAGGGTTAACAGAGGACAGTGAGTTTGGAAACAATCATATTCACATCAAGCACCACATTAATTCATATTCAGTAATCTTTTTCTCCTGGTCAGGGTGGAGGTGGAGGCAGAGTCTATCTTTATCTTTATCACTCATTCACCCACTCGGTGTATTGTTCGACCAGCAGAGACAATACATTAGACCTTGTTTACACGAACACTGCTGAGGCGTACAAGGACGTTCCCCTCCCACAGTCTGATTAGCTCTCTTTGTCCATGAAGGTATGGCCAGAGGGGACGGTCTCCTCACAACAGCACCAGCTTACATTTACATTTAGGCATTTGGCAGACTTTCTTATCCAGAGGAACTTACAAAAGTGCTTATGTTTCTGTCATTGGTTACACTGTCATGTTTCCTTACACTGGATTGCTAAGTTACTAACTATGTACCATCATTCAAACACTGTTGGGAAGGTTTGTTTGTTTGTTTGTTTTTTTTGGGTGGGGGATTAACCCAAGTATTGAAGAAACATATAAGTATTAAGTCGTCATTTAAAGATTATCAGACATCAGACATACGGACATCTCGGAGAAGTCCACCACCTCGGTGCTAGAATAGAGAAGAGTCTGGATGAATGTCTTCCTCGATCCCTGAGAGATGGTGGGATCAGCCGAGTGGTGCTGGAGGATCGGAGGGAACAAGGTGCGGTGCATGGAGTGATTAGAGCCAAGAGGTAAGTGGGTGCTGGGCCGTTTTCAGCTTTGTTGGTGAGCATCAGTGTTTTGAATTTGATGCAGCAGCTACAGGAAGCGAGTGCCGGGAGCGGAGAAGTGGGGAGGTGTGGATACCGAACTTCAGGATACTGACTGCTCCTTACAACACACTAACCTAGTCTAAACCTAGTCTAAACCTAGTCTAAACCTAGTCTAAACAGGAGCAGGTGATGAACTCTGAACATGGGGTAACTACCGTTCACACTGTCATCTGCTCAGTCCATACAGGCAGTGGTCGAATTGGGGGTATTGCGGGTATAACTAACCATACAAAATGAATATGAAATATGTCAAATTTTTTAGAACAGTTTAATTAACAAAATATAAGATTAATTAAATCAACTTGGAGCCAAATAAATCAAAACACATGCACTTAAACATGCAATTGTCAAAACTATCATTTGCTCCTTTCCATGGCTTTCAACTGGGGAGGATTATAAGAGTAGAATAAAAATCTACATAAATATTAGGAATGAAATAATTTAATTCAATAGTACTGTAGTTTTGTATGACTATGCATCAGTTTCTCTTTCTCTCTCTCTCTCTCTCTCTCTCTCTCACACACACACACACACACACACACACACACACACACACACACGCACATAAATCGTCAAATTACTATTATGGCATTTAAAATGTTTTGACCCTTTTGTACCCACAAATGTAAGTGAAGCCACAAAGTGTAATGAAAAAACAAAAGCTCTTCTTTAAATTGAGAATGAAACACAAATTCTCAAGAACTCGTCTTTTATAATCATTAAAGCTGCCAGTCGTTTCTAAAACTCCCGTGTTAAACTGAATCCTTTGTTTTCATCGCGTCTCCAGAGAGGATTTGTGTGTACAGTATGCATCGTACCTTCGCTTCTCTTCTTTTTGAAATATGTCAAAAGCTGTGCTTGAACTGTTCTCCTGGCTGTTGCGGAAATGCGAACAGTGTGAAAAATTATGCTAACTTGTGTGAGCTTGTGAGCAGCACATTACAATACTGAACTTTGATTGGCTTTTATTTATAGCTCGTAGGTGATCATACGTAGAGAGTTTTAATATTTCATTTTCATGACAAATATTACATAATACACAGCATGATTAATCTGAAGGGGATGGTAAGGGGGATGCTGGTTTTACAGATAGGACGGTGTTTGTCACTTTTTTTAACAGGGTGGATGCCATCCCCCTCTTCATCCCCCCTCAAATTGAGCCCTGGATACAGGTATGTATTTGTTCCTTGTGGTTGAGTGAAGTCAGAGGAGAATGGCCTGACTGGTTCAAGCTGACAGAACTCAGGTAACCTCCTTTGTGGTCAGCAGAAAAGCATCTTAGGATGATAAAATGTAGATCCTTCGGGAGGATGGGCTCCACCAGCAGGAAGGCCACGGCAGGTTCCGATCAACAGCCAACAGCCAAAGACTTAGTTTGATGAATCTCTGTTTCTGAGGCACACAGGTGGTAGAATCAGAACTTTGGGAAAGAATAAGGCAACAGCATGAAGGTGCACCTGAAAAACCTGCAGGATTTGCATGATGCAGTTATTTCATCCGGACCTAGAATCTCAGACGAATGTTTGCTGCCTCTTGTAGAATCCATGCCATGAAGAATTAAGGCTGTTTGTCATCCACACTCTCATTCACACCTAGGGGCAATTTACTGTTTCCAGTCCACCTACCTGCATGTGTCTAAGATGTGGGAGGTAAACTGGAGGGCAACAGATACCAATATCTCTGAATAAAAACTCTATTAAGCTGTATAATGGAAAACTGTGAGAGTCTCAACTGCTGGTACAGGGGTTAGCCTCGGTCCTTTCCAGCTCCACGTTTTGTGGCTCAATCCTGAGTCTGGGTAACTGTCGGTATAGAAACTCTTGGTTCTCTGGTTTTCTCTACATCCTAAAAAATACAGCTGCTGGGTAAATATAGGACTAACTACATGCTGGGTTAATTTAACCCAGCAAAATGGGTTATTTGTTTAACCCAGCAAGATGGGTTAAATATT
>JAQMYI010000007.1:28619964-28637657 GCA_030014275.1 Clariallabes melas
ACTGCCAATCGCTTTGTCATGCATTTTGGCCTTTATTCATTTTGGGAGTTAATGGTTGCTACACCGCAACTATATTGCTTCTGGTTCATTCTTTCCTTCGTTGATTCATTCTTTCTTTCCTACTTTCTTTCGTTCTTCCCTTTTCTATTTTCTCTACATCCGTCATCACCAGGAAACCACAGTCTTCTGTTCGCTTCATCACTTTGTGCCACTTTACATTTCTCCATATTTAATTTAATACCGCTGCATCGCCCTTCAACATTCTTCTCAGGAGAATTTAAACATTTTTATGTAGCAAGTCCAATAGCGGTGTCTAATGTAACCATTTCAGTCTTTTCAAGTTTGTAGGGAGAAACTGTCTCCCCCTCACACGCCCACTGTTATTTATCTCTCTCTCCATAAAGAATACCAACCCTGAACCCTGGTGTCAGTCCTTTCAATGAAAAATAAATCGGTTGTTACATTTTAAACCCCCCCCCCCTCCCCCAATGGCTGTGGGATTTAGCTATAATTATTTAACATTATCAGCAGCTGGACGTCTCCCTGGGATTGGTTTTGTTTACTTATCACACGCTCACTGAGGAAATCCCCTGCATCCTCTCGGGTAGAGCTGCCTGGAAGATGACAGCGGGTGGATGATGGGTCCCTGAGAGAAAG
This sequence comes from Clariallabes melas, assembly GCA_030014275.1. Classification (NCBI taxonomy): domain Eukaryota; kingdom Metazoa; phylum Chordata; class Actinopteri; order Siluriformes; family Clariidae; genus Clariallabes; species Clariallabes melas. The sequence goes on from JAQMYI010000007.1 coordinate 28,620,622, forward strand.
GTCTCTTCCTAAACCAAGATTGTCCATGTCATCCCACAAGACAGCATCACTGTGACAGCTTACCCAGAGTATCTTTGCCCCTGATGCTACCTGCTTCATCACTTGTTGAACCTGCTTATCATACTTGAGTGGATGAACCCAGATGGGCTCGCTGGCTGCCAGTTATACCCATCATCCTGCGGTTTTGTAATTCGGAACAAAAGGTCTTGACCCTTGTTCTTGAGGACTTGTCAGAAAACATTCCTTGTCTGCTATTCCACTTCTACATTGAACTGAAGCAGTTGATTGCAGTTTCAGTAACACTTGGTACACAACGAAATCTAAATGAACGCTAAAAGCATTCTGATCATTCTTCAGTGTCATCCAAGTTCTCTTAATATAAAAAATATGAACAACTTTTATGTTTAGGAAATGAAATTTCCAATACATTTGTCAGTAATGTCAATTGAAACTTGTGCCCAATTCCCAGTAGGACGGAAGCTGCACAAAAGCATGCCATAAAGAAGACAAACATATTTTAGACATTAAATGAGCTCAACGCTGTAGTGCTGTAAAAAAAAAAATATTTTTTTTAAAGGTTTATTCAAGTTTAGACTAGAGTTCTTTCAGAGACACCTTTACAGTATGAAATATAATAAATGCACATGGTATGGTACAAAGTTCTGATTTCTTACAAAGTGTCTATAACAAAGTCAAGTTCAATGACATCCCTATGGAGATAGTGGCAGATCTACAGCCTGGAAGCCCATTTCCGCTGAGTTAGCTCAGCACTGCTACATGGACTCCAGCCAATTTTATGCAAGTGGCATTTGCAAAGCTTTCTGAGAAAGGCCGCTGATATCTTTTTCAGTCTGCTACAGAGACTGAAAGAACTGCGTGTTCCCAATTTCGAGGAATAAAAAAGAGAGAGCTGCAAAAGTCTATTAAAAGTGCAGTCTGTAAATAATTGACATAACATTACCACTTATGTTAACATCTGTTCACGTTACGAAATTCACCGCTCATTCACGTTTCAACAGTCCTCTTTAACATTGTAATGCAACAAACGAATACAGCTGTGCGTATACTGTACATTTCCAGGCTTCATTTCCCGCTCACTGTCTGCATAAGCTTCATGAAACCATAAAGAGGACACATTCTAAGAATTCTCCATAGTCAGAACCAGACGTCAGTGCTTTCTGCCAAACACGACAGAATTCAGAGCAAGGTAGCTGAGCTGGTTGGTTGATTTTCTCAGTAAGTTCCACGGAGGTGGGAAAATGTGTGTCTTTGGTGGACAGCTGAGGTTTTATTGCTGTCTCCTGAGAGCACATATGGTGTAAGGCTGTGGCTGCAGGGTCATGCCGAGTTTAGGAGTGACGCTTGGAATGTAGCCTTCGGGAAACTGCAGATGAAACTTCTGTAGCAATGTGGTGAAGAAAAGGAACATCTCCATTCTGGCCAGCTGCTCACCAAGACATTGGCGCCTGCCTAAAGAACATAACAAGCCTTATTAGCCGTGTAAAGATGAAAACAAGAGTTATGAAATAATAAACATTTTGGAAAGTTAATGCCTTAAATCAAACTGATTTCTATTGAACTTTTTAAATTCCCATCTCCCTTTTGTTTCTGTTCCCAACTCCATGTCCCATTCAGTATCTAGCATTAAAAGGTATAAATTTCCAAATATTTTATTGATTATTGACCAATATACTGTACTTACCTACAGAAAATGGAAGAAAGGCCTCTCTTTTGATAAAGTGGCCATTTTTGTCCAGAAACCTTTCGGGGCAGAAGATAGCAGGGTTGCTCCAGTATTTCTCATCAAAGTGCACAGAATACAGGTTGGTAATGACCATGGTCCCCTTGGGGATGGTGTAACCTCTGACAACAGCATCCTGAGAAGTAGCTCGGAAGATGCCAAGGGGAACAATGTTGCAGAAGCGCATGACTTCATGCAACACTGCTTCTACATAAGGCATCTTTGGCTTGTCTTCCATGGTTGGTAATTTGCCATTTAAGATAGAGTCGATCTCTCTGTGAACCTTATCTGAACACAGAAGAAGCCACACATGGTAAATTCTTTGAAACCTTTTGCAATTGACTTTATGAAAGCAAAGTCAAGTTAACTGGTAAACCTACCTTGTATGCTGGGGTAGAGAGCCAGATAGAGCATGGCCCAGCGCATGGTATTAGTGGTGGTCTCTGTGCCAGCAATAATAAGTTCTCCTACTGAGAAAATCAGGTTCTCTTTGGAGAAGGACGTGGTTTTGTCCCTAGTGCTCTGTTCCATTTCATCCAAGTAAGTGTCGATGTAATGCCTTGGCAATTGTCGCACTCTTCCCTGTGAAAAGCGTTCGATTATCTGTTGCAGAAAGACATACACCTCATCAGCATTGCGAAATAGCTTCCGGTGCTTTCCAAATGGCAGGTATTCAAACCATGGGAAGGCATTGTAGAGGAAGGCCCAGGCACTAGCAGCCAGCTCCACATTTTCGCTGAAGATGTTGATCATGTGCTGGAAGTCCAGGTCATCATAGGTGAATCGCTGTCCAAATATTACAAGGTTGGTTACATTGGAGACTGCATTGGTAACTAGGTGTTTTGGGTTAAAAGGTTTTCCATTGTGCTTGTCAATAGCATCTAAAAAGAATATGCACTCTTCAGATATCCTGTGAAACATCATTTGCCCACTGCCAAAGTAGCGGAAGCTATTAACAGCCAACTTGCGATGCTCAATCCATCCAGGACCATATTTACAGTTGAGAAGTCCTAGAAAATGAATTAATGAGAAGTAAGCTTCATGTGAAAAATTGCCTGCTTTAAAGCAAATACACCTACATCATTAGTCCGTATCAGAATATTCCTGGAGCTGCGTGTCAAACTGCAGCCTTGGCCCATTTCTGTTTCAATGACAAATAGTTCAGAATGTTGGAACTTTGAAGGAAAAACTATGTTATGCAACTTCTCTCCATGAATCATATGCACAGGATAAGAAAATTCTGAGTATTGTGGAAGTAAAAATAAAACGTGCAATTATTTTAAATCTATCATTTCTATCACTTATATTTTAATAACTTGCTCACATAAAACTTTTGGCCTGCCTCACATCTGCTCTCCTCACCACCCTTTCTGTCTGTATGCAAAAGTTCAATGAAGAACCTGAAATACCTTTAACAGATATTCGCGATACTTCATGCTGTTGTACCACGTTCTGCAATAACCATGATACGTATGCATGGTATATGGTACTAAGCTCTCAACTCAGTGCTAGCTCTGGACTTTTATTGTTTGAACAATTCCTGTGGGCAAAATCAAAAATGTAAACAGTTCACCATACCTCCCATTTTTGTCATTTTCTGGAATAAAGGTAGAGATGGCCTGTCTGCAAACACCTCATTCTGGTGATACAGACATTCTTTGATGACATCATAGCCATTTAGAATGACAGTTGATATTCCTCCCAAGTCAAGACTAAAGATCTGGAGATTGATTAAGTTAGAAAAATTAATCAAATTCAGCATTACTTTCAGCAAGAAGTTTAATTTGCATTTGGTAAATGTAGGAATAAACCATTTGCCAATATAAGATTTTATGTACCATTAACATATGATTGTAGTCAGCATTGAAAAACAGCTGTCCAAAGTAGCCTATCTTAATGCCTTATGTTTTAAAAACAAAAGTTAAAAGTAATCTGTAATCTGTGACGGTATCTGCCCCAAAATGATCAAGTATACTGCACTCTGTGTCTAATCTACATGAGTTAGGGGGTTTAGGGGTTTTCATAAGAGCAGTGCTTCTGGCAAAGCCATTTTTAGGGGTGAGACAGCACAAGGCTTTTGTTCTTACAATGATATAATAAATAAATTAATTAGCAAGATTTTAAATATTATATGCATATATTATAATGGCAATGATTTAACTGACTTAAAAAAAAATGCCTTAACCAAAACTTATCTCAAAAGTTTTAATCTTTAACATAGGGACTGAAGGTCGGTTTTTATCTCTCCATTTCAGTTCGTCTGTAAGCTTGCACGTCTTTCTTTCTTTTCTTTTTTTAAAATTATTTATGTATATTTAATTATTTAATATGAAGACGTTCATTTTATGGTCACATGGAATGAAAAGAAAAGCTTCCAAAAAAAAAAAGTCAGACACACTGATTCACGAGAGAGAGAGAGTTAGAGAGAGAGAGAGAGTTACCTGGCCATAGATTTCGCTCTGTTTCCTCATGTAGACGTGTGGCTCGGTGGCGAGAGACAGGATGTTCCCAATGACCGGCAGGATGGAGGGCCCCGGGGGGAAGCCTCGTGGTCTCCGCTGCCGCAGGAGCTGCCGGATCAGCAGCAGTGTCAGGCAGCTGCAGAGTAAAGTGCAGAAATAAAACATGGCCTTGCCATGAGACAAAGTCAGCAGCGATAACAAGCTGTTCATGGACATCATTCCTCAGTCCCGAGATCTGGCCGAGTGGCTGAGTGTCGGGTCTCAGCGGGACATGGAGCGGATCCTCCGCCTCTGGAGCTCTGAGATTGGCCGAGAGATGATCCGTCCTGACCGCGGGGTTTCTGCTGATCACCATCGATCAGTCACAGGCCGTTTACTCGGGAAAAGTAAAGATAAGGAATTAAAACGTGATCAATGAATCAATTCTGTGAACCTGACGTAAGAGTAAATAAGTAAATAAGCCCAGGTGACACAGCTGGAGAAAAAGTTTAGGTTTAGTTAAAACTCATCTCAGAGGCACATATATTCATCTTGTACAAGCAGACAAACTTCGACCTCATGATTTCTAACTTTGCCATCAGATTAAATGTAAGTGCATTTAAGTGTTTCACTTCATCATTTCACATCTCCAGAACTGCGTACACCGTTCTCAGTGTTTTATACACTGCAAGAAATTTACTCTGGCCTTATTTAATCTCTTCTGTGTGTGCCGGAGATCATTTTAATTCATTTTCCAGGTTATTTGTTTTATAACTAGGTTTCTATGGTTATACCAAACAAAACTTTAAAAAAAACAACAAAAAAAACAATGCTTCAACATGGGCCATTTTTTGTTCCAAACGGTTATAAGCTTGTTGAAGTTTACTCGTTTTTGAATTGTTCAAGAGAGTGTATTAAAGCAATCCCGAATTATCATGTTTGTATTAAGGGCATAAGCACTACGACATCAGCCCTATGTCGTCATAGTGTGTGAAGGGCCCTATTGTTTTCCTAAGGAGTTTTTCCCCCACTATTCAGGGCTTTTTGGGGGTCTTTACACATTTAGAGCTGATTGTGCCGAACAACTTTCGCATTGCATGTCCTGGGCTCAGCTCAACAGGAAGTCGTGGGTGCTTGGGCCCGCTCATCGTTGCTTGCAACTATATTTATTTTTTCTTTTTTTTTTCAGAATAGATCAGATATGCAAACTTATGTCAAAAATAGCATTCCATTGTTAAAACTCATTACATTTTATATAACATTCAACTGTTAATTAATTAATTAGAGAATTCAATGCTGTTGAACACATTTTTAGCTTCCAAAGTTATAATAGAAAATAATGCTTTGGTCAACAATATTGAGTATAACAGTGTCTTATATATACAGATTATAGTAAGTTTGGTTCATTCATACTATTCTATTTTTTCTATCTAAAATAGAAAGACAAATATCAAACTTCATATAAAGGAAAAATGTCTATGCATCTGGACTTTTGGACCAACCTGTATATCCTAATCAGCAATTTTTCCCCCAACAATTTGCAATAAGTAAGCTGACTGCAAGGTGTTTCACTATGTGCAAATAGGATTTAATGGTGTCCATGTAAAAAGAAAGCCATGTGATCAGCACACAGATGAGATTGGGAAGTCTCCAGCATGTACTGGTGATTGATGGCCAACATTCAGTGATTAAATCTCATTTCCTTAATGTTTGAAGATGGACTGTGTAAGCGCTCTTCTACTCTTAATGCAGGGCTCTGTCTCACCAAGGGTTATGAATTGTGTTTGCTTTCCCTCTTAAACCTTTTACAGCATTATTTTAAATTCTGTTTCTTTGCAGCCTACAGGTGCTCAAACACTCCATTTATGTGACAGGTGCAGATCGGCAAATTTAAAGATATTTAATTGCATTTGAATGAAACATTTGTATTTTTAGTCCTTTAGAAAGGTATGGACATATTTTCCCCCATCATCTAAAATCAGACATCCCGTGACGTGGAAAACTATGTAGAAATAACGAATACAGGCTATCATCTTGGCTTACAAATGACTACCTGTCACTTGAAGTAACTTACATAAGTGTGGGTGCTCCATGAAATGTTTGGACTGGAAAGGTTACCATATTGACTCCAAAAGTTTGATGCAGAAGATGGAAACTTCTAACAGTGATCTACGGACACACTATGTCTTTGTACACTTGTGAGTCATTAAACTGAAGAGGCCATTTGAGAACACAGCTGTGTGTTTGTAACTAGGGCTAAGACGGAGTCTCCACTGCTGATATGTCTCACTGATTTACGTCTTTGGTCATCATTGCCTCTTCAAGTTTGATGGCACTAAAAGGCTTGTCCATGCTGGTGTGGTTTCTATGTGACGCAAACACAGCCTGTCTGTGGTGATGCTTTATGAAGTCTTAGTCAATAATGAAGAGGAGAGTCGGAAGATACTCAAAGGAAAACTGATGTTTGAACCGGGCCTGAGAGATGAGGCTCATTAATGTCAACCTCTTTGATTTCCACTAGGGGTCACGTCACAAATGAGGAAGTGAAGAACACTGATCGATTGCACACATTCTTACAGCAGATTGTTTCTGCAGCTTTTGCAACATCACTTTTAGTAGATTAATGCAAACCTTTATTTAGTGGTTTTTATCTTACATAATTAATGATGGGTTACAATTAGGTTAATGTAGGCATTCTTAAAAGTTAGGAATTGAAACTAAAAACCTGAAAAATCTGCACACAAACACTCTTCCATTTACCCGCCGCCAATAATGCAATTGTAAAATTAAGCTGTTGTTGTTTTGTTTTTTTTTGCTAGTGGTAATGAATAATTTCCCAATAATTTTGTGCTTTTTTTATTTTTTTATTTTTTTTAATGCTTTTGAAAGTCAGTTTGGGTCTTGATTTATTTCTGAAGAAGCACAATGCAGAATAAAAACAAGCAAACAAGAAAAGAGGCTGCATTCATTAAAATAACGTATTGTTTACATATATATAAGTACATGTAATATAATCTTCTTAACAATTTTCTGTGATATCTGCTGCTGATCACTAGTGAATTTTTGTGAATGGGACAATTTGTGACCAAAGAATGACGTCATGGTATGCGCCATTCCCTTTATCACTTTCTAGAATGAAGCGCCATGGGATTGGCCACATCCTGAATCCGGACAGACTCTGATTGGCTGTTGGGGGATCATTAACCACCCACACTGTCAATAGTGGGACCCTAATGGTGAGTATATATGCAGCCGTCCTGCAGCTGAATGCAACAGACGCTAAATCTCATCATCTTGAGTTAACCCTTCGATTTGCATCAAGAATTTTCTACAGTTTTCCAGTGAGCTGTAACATTACCAGGTAGGTTATTAAGGCTTCTTTCTAACACTACAAGGAAAAGTGCACATGTTTTCAGAATGGACTCTGAAACAGAACAATATCATTTTATTCATAAAACTGAAAGCAAGGGTGGTTTAGGAGCTTTGGCATGTGTGCAGCTGAGGAAAAAAAGAAGCATACTCCATGGATTGTTTTTTTAAAGGAGACTTGGAAGGCTTCTGTGGACCGGCAGCTCATTACACTAATGCACAGCATCCCACAGGAGCGCTTCTAATCCAGCTAATATCTCTTATACTTTACTCACAGGCAGATGCCAGCACAACATATCAGCAGTGACTTGACAAACTGAAGTAGATACAGAGAGCATTAGAAAATCTGGTGTGATTTACAAGATAATGCAAAATAGTTTTGAAAATGTACATTAAAAAGTGGAAAAAGTGCGGGTTGAACAATGAGAGAATGATGTTTTAATGATGACAGGGGAATTATAAATGTCTAAACATAGTATAATATGTACTGTAAATACGATAATATAATATTTATATAATGTATAAATAATTTGTCCACAGAACAGCTTAATTCCTTGACACAGTGTACCATGGTTATGTTGAAGATCTCCGCTTTCTTCGTTGCCTATGCTTTGATCATCTGTCAGATGTACTGCTCAAATGCAGCACCATCCAGGTGAGACATTTTATACTGCAGATTCTGACTCTCTAAAATAGACGTATTTTGACAATAGACTGTTAATCTAAAGTTGCAATGTAGTTCAAGTATAAACCTTTAAATGGTAAATAACGCTTGTGTTCACTGTTAGTGTGCGGTGGGGCGGGTGGGGGGGGGGGGGGTGGATGCGGTGGGATCAGTTCTGATTACATCAGATGAATTCGGGCCAAACCCAATCTGCTTACGACAGTATTGATCCTGCGATAAATCTAAACTTGGCAACAGGACAGCTTTTAAGTGGCACACTCTTAGCAGATTGTTTTTGATTATCATCAGACTCAAGAAGAAACCACCCTCTCTCTCTCTCTCTCTCTCTCTCTCTCTCTCTCTCTCTCTCTCATTCTTGCATTTCTGCATTATCTAAAGCTGTGCATTTCCACTCTTGATCATTGTTCAGGCCTGCGCTGGAGCCCTCAGATGAAGCCATGCTTTCTGACTATGAGGCGAGGAGGTTGCTAAATGCATTTATCAAAGAGTTTGTGCAGATGACTGCAGAAGACCTTGATCAACAGGAGCCTGAGGAGAACAGGTACATGTTCTACTGATTAAAAGAAATTAAAAACTAAGATAACAATTTTACAGATTATTTGAAGGATGGTGCATTTATTTTCTCTTTTTTAAAGAAGTGAATCAGTGAATCTAAAAGGATTCTTCATGAGAGCAAAAGCCCTGTAGTTATAAGATAATGGATGCAAATCTTTTTACAATGGAGGTATGTCCAGAAAAGACCTGTACTCATTTATATAATGAAATCGAATGAATTGGTGCAACAGATTCTCTGCCAATCTCAAGTTTTTGCATGAGGTTTGATTTCTTCCTGAGGACTTCATGCAACATTGCCTGCAAAGCATGCAATCGATAGGACAGCATGGTCTCCATAAATACAAGAAATAACATTTTGCATGATTTGTCCATTGCTGTGATAATGCCAAATTAGACAGAAACTTTAGAATTAGTTGATCAGAGCAGTGCGTATGAGCATGAAGTAACTGTACTTAGGGAGGAGGCATGTTTAGTTTGATATGCATCTGGCTCTTCATTGCAATTAAACTGAAATGTGTTTTGCATGATCTGTTCTGTTACTGTGAGCTGTGTGTATGATCTCTTCTCTAACAGCGTGGGCAGACCCATGTCCAAGCGCTGCTCCAACCTGAGCACCTGCGTTCTGGGAAAGCTTTCACAAGAACTGCACAAGCTGCAAACATACCCACGCACCAATGTAGGAGCAGGAACCCCAGGAAAGAAGCGCAGTGCAGAGCATGTGTACAGAGAAATGACCCATCTCGTCTAAGAGCATGGTGCTCTGCAGTGGTCCTGCTGTTTGAATGCCTATGCATGTGGATTTCTTTTTGCTTGTCTGACTTGATTTCCTTACCTGTCCTTTTTTAATCTTCATTGGCAGAGACGGCAGACTTTAATGTCTTCTTTCATAATGTCTTACCTATCTGTTTTCACTTGGGCAGCTCTCTTTGACAGTCTCGACAGTCTCACTTTTAACCTGAATAAAAATATTTTTACAAAAGAAGCCTGTCTATTTACTTATTGAACCAAAACAAAAACAAAAAAACATACCAACAAAACTATCATGTTGTGTCAAATGTCGTATTAAACTAGGCTAAAGGACTATAGGTAAGATACCTTCATTATCATGATAACCTAATATTTTTTTGTTGCATTTAAACATGTTCAAGTCCTCACTGTTATTTCCATTGTTATTCCCCAGCATTACAGCACAGAAGCGAGCCTGCAATACAGCTACATGTGTGACCCATCGCTTGGCAGATTTCCTGAACCGCTCAGGAGGAATTGGAAGTAGCAAGTTTGTCCCAACCAACGTTGGATCACATGCATTTGGTCGGCGAAGGAGACTGAGTCAAGAGTAGACATAAATGTCTTAGCAATATGGTGAGAAACCTTTTTGACATTTTTCAAATTTATAGCTCCTATGTATTTCATTTACCTAACTTGTATTTTGCATAGTTTGCATATTTTAGCATGGGGTGGAACAGTGAAAAATGGCAGCATAAGAAGTAGTCAACTCAGTATAATGGATTTCATTATACACAAAATTATAAGGTTACGTATAAGTATAAATATATAATTTTTTTTCTGTCACTTTTTACCATACAATGTTATTGTGTACCTATTATAAATATTATTCCTCTAAATTGTCGAACCTCAAACCATCTAAATGTTTATTGTTTTGTGCAAAGATTGCATATTGTATAGAAAAGACCAGAACTCATACTCTCAGCTCTTATACTCTCTTTTTTTAAAATGATGCTAAATTGCTTAAACATTGGTCATTTTATTTGTCCAGGTTGCCAGGCTATACATTTATAGCTCTCTGCCGTGCCATGATCAAGAGAGAAAAGAAGAAAAAAACATCAACATGTTCATCAAGATCCCCGGGAATGGACATCATTTCACTCATCATCTGAATGGATTCCTGTTGACCGCATTGATCTGTAAAATGCAAAAGCCCATTCTCAAACTGTTATTGTTTGGCTCTCTAAAAAACAAAAGATCGAAAATGGTTAAAAAAAAAAAAAAAGCAAGAAAACATTAACATCCATTTAAAAGTGGTCATGCTCATTTTTCAATCCAATAAAAATTGAGCGAGAGTGATGAGAATGATTGTTCATTCTTTACTGTTAACAGAGAGCACATCGTGTGTACAGTATGCTGTGGCCCATGTTCCTCTGCTGCACGTTGCAGTTTTGTGGGGATGAAATTAAAGCAGTGCCTTGAAAAAGGCTTCCCTGACTTATGGACGTGTCTCGTGCCTTGATGTAAATCCACTTTACATACCGCTGTTGTACAGAATGTCTGATGCAGAAAAAGAGAGTTGCAATCAATGATAATGACAAAGTTGTAACAATTGTGAACCTGAGCAAGAATAAAATGTATTTTAGATACATATGATTTCGGTTTTTGTTTCATTGCCTTGTTTAACTGACGGTTTGCGTCATATTCTCCAACATGCTGTGAATTAAAGAATGAAAAGATAAATAGTATTGTTCGTCAAGCCTATGTCTGGCAAAAAGGTGAACAGATCTCTCTGAGCCTCACTCCCAAAAGAGCTAAGCGGTGACGTGTACACTGTGACCAAATAACCGTAAATCAGAAATAACTTGATACATAAAAACACAGGAATAACAACAGAGTGCGTACATTGATCCCTAAGGAACAAGAGGATGCAGAATGCACTGCAGGTTATTTTTGCTTATTAGACCATCTGAGCATTTAAAATGACAGCAACCATCTCAAACAAAGCCCCCGAGAACGGCCTGTCACTATCCACTTTATTCTCAATAGTAAAGCTGGAGCTAATTAACAAGTTACATTTTTCACTGCTGATACTTTTCCATGCATGAGCACATTCTGTTTACATACATATCAATTCCTTCATGTACAGTTATTTATTTGTTTGTTTGAAGAAGGTAGCCCTCATTATAACCAGAGGAGGAGGAGGAGGAGGAGGAGGAGGAGGATGAGGATGACACTGATACTGTAACATTCAGGGAGGTCGACAAGCTAAAAAGTTAACAATTTAGCCATACTTCAGAAAGATGTATTTACCATGACAGTAGGGGAAAAAAAACATTCATTTGAATTAGTTTTTGGTTTGAGGTCGAATAAAGTAAAATGCGCAATGGAACTGCAGGAAGAGAATGACCATGTCATGATCTCCAACGTGCACCAAATAATTGCTATTGATTTAAAAATAATAATAATAATAATTGCATGAAAGTACATGAGAGAACTGATACAGATTTAAAGACTTTAAAACATCCACAACAAAACTGATCTGTTTTGATTTATTATGATTTTAACATTGTAATATATGATTATAGTCATAGTTATCTTAGTTTTTGTTAAAGATATCTTTGCAGAAATTGCTTTGCTGTTCACATGTGCATAACAAGAAAATCCAAACTTAATTGAGAAAAATTGGAGAACATCTAAAATGAGTTATGACTAACATTATATTCATATAACTTGAATGAGTTGCAAGGTATTAAAAGTACTGATGCAAGATTCCTGGTATGTTGTCCTTAGCTGGTCTCACTATGTTACATCAAGTGCGCTTTTTATATCCATATTTTACACAGTCCAAATGGCCCTGCTCCAGTAAGATGCTTTGTTAATTAACCTCTGTGCCCTCATAGTAGGAGTGACTCATTTCATATTACTGTCCTGCTCCTGCCCACCCCATTGCTTTCTGCTAATAAGGAGATATTGTATCCCCTCATGCCTCAATTACTGAAAAGCAGAGCCTAACAACCAGACAGTCAATTTATAACCATGCGCAAACTTTTGGTACCTTTTCTGCACACATCTTGCACATCTGGTTCGTTAAATCAGCAGGAGCATAAATTTAGAGAGGATAAAAATGGCAAAATGTAATGTTTTATACAAGCAAGTGAGAATCGGCATGCATATGTATGTGGTTTTTGCTGAAATAACACAAAGCAGTAAAGAGCTATAAAATACCATTTTAAATGGGCGTGCTAATTGAACAGTTTACAGTAAACAGCCATTTCCCCATGCAGTGACGTCAATAGGTGTATTAGCTGTATTAAACTCATGGCAGGAAAAAGGGGAACTGACCTAAATGGATGCTGTCAACGCCCCCAAGTTAACGCACAGATACTTAAAAGGACAGTGCTTTTTTCTCCAAATGGCAGCCAGCCAATCCATTAGGCTATGACAAATATGATCCAGATATGGAAGGGGAAAAAATCCTAAAATGTAAAGCATAGCATGAATTGAGAAAAACATCACGAGCCTTTATAATACCGTTGTAATAGTTTAAAGCCGTGGAAGTTGTATAATATACAACTTGCAAACAATGCATGGATGGATGGATGGATGGATGGATGGATACTTTATTGATCTCTAGAAACCCTTAGAATAGAGGAAAAAAAGTAAAAACAGGGAGGTAGAAGGTAACCAAATACAGTTACTTCTTTACTATACATAAGTGCATATTTTATGTATCTGTACTTTACTTTATTAAACAATACTTCCTATTTTTCTTTTACACCACTACATCCAACAGCAAATATTTATACTTTCTACTTCACTGAATTTCCGCATGGTATTGCATTACATATAACCACAGCAGTGTATAATATTTAAAGTTTTTAAATTTTTTAAATATTTAAATTTTGTGTAATTGAGAGATTTGCCTTATGACAGTGAAACATTTCCAGAAGCCCATATTCCTACTGTGACTGTAGTTATGCCGCAAGAATACAATAAGTTGTTCATATGAGCGTTTCTTTGAAGACTGTATAAACCGATATTCGTACGGCATTCATACAAACGCACCATGGCATTTATAGGGTGTTCACAAGGCAGCAGTATGTCATTTGTGTGGTGTATGTGATGTTCTTATGGGGGTCGTGTAAAAGCTACAAGTGCGCCGTACAATTCCTCATTTACTGCCGAGAGTTTTAAAAAGAAAACAGCTCATTTCTTCACCATTTCTAGATTGTTACATCTGGATATTTATGCATATCTTGCAGGTAAGGTTCTATGTTTTTAATCTGCAATATTTGGATAGGTCATCACGCTCTTCCTGCTTCCTGTACCAAAGCAGCAGCTACAACTGCTAGATCTTCTTCTTCTTCTTTGTCTTGCAACTGCTGTCTTCTCGACATTATTGCCATCTCAGAAATTAATTATTTTCACAAATTTTCTAGCAAGAGATAGAGTAAATGGCCACCACTTTATATACCATGACAAAATGTGCTGACAAACAGGAAAAGTTCCTACCAACTTCTTGAGTGTGCTGCAAGTTGCACATATGGGTGCTGTATGACCACCTTAAGACAAAAATTTGTAAGATCGACTTATGTAGGCCATAGGAAGGTCCTTAAGGTGAATGTAAGAACTCTACAGCCACTGTACGATAAAAAAGCCTACTTTTTACCGTACATTTTTCTTAAGAATTAAATGGCAGCTGTATCAATTTCCTAAGGAGAAATTCCCGCTGAGATTCGTATGAACCTGACGTTTGTAAGAATATTTGTGTCTGTGGCAATTAATGCAACATTGCTGAGACTCAGACTTCAGAAGGGGACTAGATAGTCCTCATCGGAGACACATGAATTCAAGACCATACACTTTAAACTAAAGCTGAGAAGCCCAATGCACAGTGCTTGCTTGAACATACAATCTTTTGCAGCCCAGAGCCACCACTTGTCCAGCCTTGACTTTTTTTTATGCTTTTTTTTTCCAGCAAAAGTGAGGTTAGGGGAGTGAGAGAGAAAGTAGAGTACAGATTGGTTATTGGCATTTAACTACTGTAGAGGGCCTGCCTCTTACAGTACAGGAACAGCAGGCATGCAAGAACCAGTTAGCTTAGTTGTCTTGTGGGTCTGGAGCGTCATCTCTGTCATGCTGGTGCACTTTATCCACTCAGGCTAGGAAGGAGAAGTTAGGCACTAACTTCCTATAGTATCCCTTCTGTCCCAAGAACATATATATCTGTGGTTTGGTGGTAAGATGAAGGTACACATACAGCTTTTTAATGCATTGAAGGTTGTCAACTGAGATCTGCAGTTAGGAAATGAAATTGTTGAGGTTAGCAACAGAAAATGGGTAATCAGCTTGGAGAACAATTTCTGTTGCCTCATATCAGATTTTGCATATCCCAGTTATGAAGTTGGACTCAGAGAGCACAGGGTCAGCTATGATACAGTGCCTCTGGAGCACATGGGTTAAGAACCTTGCTTGGGAAATCAACAGTGGCAACTAAGTGGCACTGGGGCTTTAACCCCAGACCTTCCGATCAATAACCCAGAACCTTAACAGTTTGAACCACTGTTGTTCATAAGTGGTGATAAATGCAGTTTTACTGCATAACTATTGAATTCTAAGAACTGGTTAAGCCTGTGGAAGCTATTGCAAAGACAAATTATTTTGTTGGGCTTGGGCCCCACCATAATGGGGCTGGACCAGGAATGTCTGGACTCCTCAATAACTCTACACGATATGAGCAACTTCTTCTTTGGGACTATACCTTGAAAGACATGCCTTTGGGACCAGGTACTAGCACACCACAGCTTTGCAATTCCATAAGCTAGGTTTATGAGACCAGGCTCATTCGAAAACACAACGTGGAATTGCTCCACAAGCTTCTCTAGTTTGTGAAGTTGTGGACAGGTCACTGCTATCCCAGAGTACTGATACTGGGGGCACTGATAGCAGAAGTTGTTCTTTTCTGACTCTATACCATGCCAATATAACCAATCCTGAATTAACTGCTTCAGGCACCAAGGTGGAATCAACAGTAGCTGGTGGATGTGGCCCGGGTGAATGATAGTGTCAAGCTTTCCCCTTGGGGCAACAACGAGATCACACACTTGGCCCCTGTGTTGGGTGTTAACAATAGAGGTATCCACCATAAAGACTGTAGGAAGTCTTTGGCTGTAGGCCTTGTCTTTGCCTTCAATCACTTGGACTTGGGCCTAGCAATGCTTATGGCAGTCTGAACACGTTCACGTTACAGACCTGAAGTGCCTGAATTCTGATTTTTTTTTTTTTTTACCCTAATGTGACAGATCTAATTTTTGAATGCTGTCTGATGTTTTTCAGATCAGATCTTAGTCAGTTTCATATGTGAAAATGGGACGGTAGAGTATGTCACCGTCATAAATTTCTCTGCCTAACTGTGATGGAGGACCTAACATGCGATAATATCACCTTAGCCATAAGAAAGGCCCAGCAGTGCTTTTCAGCAGTTTTTAGTGAACTTTTACTGTTGTGCTATAGAGAGTGTGGACTCTTGGTGTGGTTTTCAAGCAGCACTGCAGCGGGTGGTGAAAGAAGCAGGGGAAATCATTGGGACTAGTCTTGCAGAGATTAGCAGCATCTACACCACACGCTGCCTTTGTCGAATGCACAGCATCCTGCATGATTAGCATCACCCTGCACATCATCTGTTCCAGTTACTGCCCTCAGGAGGAATATACAGGTCCATATGCACCAGAACAACCAGACTGTCTCACGGTTCTTTTTCAAAAGCTATGAGGCAACTGAACGAATCCCCTTTCTGCCCCTGCCCCACCTATTCTTACAAATCACACATCACTATTAAAATAACTGTAAACTGGACTTTGCATTGATGCAGCACACACAATAGGCAAACTTTTTTGGTTTGCGCCCCCTCTACCCCTATATCCTATCGTAGCCGTTATGCTTGCTGCACAGCTGCTCTATTGTTGCACTTTATTACATGCCTGAAAAGATGATTCTCTAGTGATATCATTGTTATTTTTTACTCTGTTATTTATAACAATAACAAAGTTACTTGAATTTAATTTAATTAAATTGAATTGAATGTGATCCTTGATCGGATGCATATCCAATAGCCGTTCTTGAGACTTCAATGAGAACCAGCAGAATCATCTGTCGTTTTTGCCTCCGTGCATGTGTAAGTCAGCCAGCAACAACAGAGCAGGGATTTCATACTACACAAAAAAAGTGAGGCATCTCACTTTCTTCTTAGTTCTGGACCGCCCACATACAGCTTGGTAACTGCATTCCGTCCTCCTGAGCAAAATGCCAAGCATATTTTTTTTTGCTACAATCATATCCATTTGAAATTAATGAGTAGTTGAATGAACTTGATGTATTTTTAACCCAGATGGTGTGATCAAAGACATTTAGGCATTTGGCAGACGCTCTTATCCAGAGCAACTTACATTTTTATCTCATTATACATCTGATCAGTTGAGGGTTAAGGGCCTTGCTCAAGGGCCCAACAGTGGCAACT